>VXBO01006162.1:111126-121183 GCA_013400135.1 Rhinoptilus africanus | reverse complement strand
ACTCTGGTAAGCGGCACCAAGCTTTTGGTGAAGGAAAGGGATCGCATGGCCAGTGGTTTGGTTTTCTTGCCTCCTCTTTCTCCTGCCTGGTGAGAAATGGGCAGGAATTAGGCGTTTGGGCTTCTGCCGGGTGGTTGGGGGTTGGAGGCTGCAGGTTGGCGGTGGGTGGCTTTGGCACTGCTGCCCTCTGCTGCGCACACTGGCCTCTCCCCGGGGAGCCTGGGGTGCAGGGGGGAACTGCTGGAACCGGAGATTTTCTGCTTCCTCGGTTCCCTTCTGCCCTGCAAAAAAAAAAAAATCCCTGTCCAAATCTCCTGTTTCTTGAAGCTAGAAAGGGTGGATTTCCCTGCCCCCGTGCATCGCTGCTTCCATCCTTTCTGGCCGTCGGAGGACTCTGCTGCAGGCACAAGCAGAAGATGCTGTGGATCTTGGGAGCGAGTTTCCAGCCTTAGGTTTTGGCAGCGGCGAACCTGGAAGGTTTGAGTATTTCCCCACAACAGCCAGACTTTCTGTGTCTAACCACAGGGCATTGCATCTCCCCAGAGCTTAGGGAATAATAAATAAAACAATTGTGAGCCCTTCCCCCTGCTCCCAAACCCACCGCTTTTTACTTTATGGCTTTCTGAACTGTTTGTCAGCAAATCCTGGTGCAAAAAAAGTAAATAGGAGATGGATTAATTATATAAACATGATCGGGTTCCAGAAACAAATCTCAGCCTGTGAATTATTTGCAAACGTTTCTCTCCCAAGGGCTGCTCTCCGGTTGCGCTGTGATCGGTCCCAGCGCCCGGTGTCTCCTCTCATGTTGGGCAAAGGGAGGGTTTTTTTAATAAATCGAATAACGACAGCAATCAAAGAGCAAATAACATGCTTCCCGGTGACAGGGCTTAGCTAAATACAAATTTTATCTGGGTACGTATATAGCTATTGAGGGGGATATTTATGAATGGAAAATAATACAGCTTGACACGAACAAAAAATGCGCTTGTGCGTTTTTTCACGTCAAAGCTTGGGGTTTGGCTTGCGCCTTTCATTGCTCCGTAATTCTTTGTATTTCTCTGGCGCGTTCCCCTCGCGAGCGTGTCTGTATAGGTGTGTGTGCGTACACGTGGGCCTGCATGCATATTATGCTGTCAGACCTCTGCGGGAAGCTTTATTCTTGCTTTTTGCAAGTGGGAAGTTTCTTTTCCCAGCAGAATAAAGGCCCTTCACGGCGAAAGACCGGGAGTCTGTGACAAAGATCGTCGCTTCTGGAGTCCTGGTCCTTTAGCCTGTTCCAGCTGGTAGTTCAAATCCCATTAGCTTTCTTCCTGGCTCGGGGTTTTCTGAGCGGCTCCAGGGGCTCTGTAGCAAAGCCCAGCTCGTGGAGCAGAGGGCAGGCAGGGTCTGGCTGGCAAACCTGAACCCCAGTGGGTGCCACATGGGCCACCCAGCTCTGGGAGAGTCCCAAGAGGATGCTCGGGTGCAAGCCTTGTCCATCTCTGGCTGAGTTCTCCAAATTTCGGATGCTCGGCAGAGCTCGGTGTTGGTGTTCCTCGGGGGTCCTTCTTGCAGTGGGGATGCTCCCCCTTGCCAAGAGTCGGAGCACGCGGTTTGTTTTCCAAACCCAGAGCCTTTCTGGTTGGTGTGTTTTCTTCCCAGAGCAGAGTTCTCAGGGTGAGCTGGGGGGGGAGGTGGCGTGGGGCTTTCGGAGCAGGATCCGTCCCTTTATTGCTTGCCTTGCTATCGCTTGCCTTGCTTTCGGCTAGAAAACCGTCAGCTCATACAAATGACTGACAGCAGCCAGCGTCAGCCCTTGGCAGGTATGTAAACAAAGGAGGGAACCGTTCTCTGCTCGGCGTTTTTTTTCCCCCCCTTTCTTTTCTTTTTCTTTTTCCTTTTTTTTTTTTTTTGTTTTTTCTTTTTTACTCGAAGGAGTTGTTCCTAGTACGCATGTGAGACGCGGGGTGGTGGTAGCCCCATACGCGTCCCCATCTGGGGCTGGCGGTGGCCCTGTCTGGTGTCAGGCTGGAGGGTGTCAGCTGGATTTCAGAGCCGCTTGACACAAAGGCACTGGGGAAGCGAGTAACTGGGGGGCTGCGAGGACGCGTTTTCTGAGTCCTCCAAACCCCTCTCTCCTCTGAGCATCCCCTCTGCCCCTCGTCTTTCTGCCGCCGGCGGGTATGTCCCTGCCGGTTTCCGTAAGCTGCCTGGTGAGCACAGCCCCCACGGCTGTCAAGGGCTGTGTCTCTCTCCGATTGATTGGAAAAGTTCTTGTGCATATATTTATTATTATTTTTTTTTCCCCCAATGAAAAGCACCACCTGAGCAGGTCTCTGTTTGTCAAGCCTGCGCGGCTCATGCAGGCGAGCTTGCTGGCAGGGACTTGAAATAAACGCCAACAGAGTCCTGTCGAGGAAAAGCAAGAATATTGGAAGAAGTGGAGTTTTTCTGCTTCGTTTTCACTTTTTAAAGTGCTGGGCAATTTCTTAAAGTCTAATAATAATAATAATTATTATTATTATTGTTGTTGTTGTGATAATATTTGGATGCGGTTCCCCTTCGCCCTCCCGGCTGCTGGGTGCTGGGGTCGCCCGTTCAGCGGCAGAAAGGAGCAGGCAAACCCCAGAGCTCCTGCCACGTGCCTGATTTTGGCTCCGAGGAATTTCACAGGAGCAAAAGAAGATGGAAAACACCATGGGGCCACCACTAAGCCACGAGCTGGAGTGGATTATTTAAGTGGATTAGTGATTTCTGACCAGGGGCTGGTGTGGAGCAGATGGGGTTTTGCCTGCTGCTGCTGTGGGGTCTGTGGGGGTTACGCTGGGTGATGGCGGGTTGAATGCTCCATCTCCGAGAGCTCCAGCCCCTCTCCCCCTCCCTGCCTGCCCTCTGCTCCCCCAAATAGCCTCTGCAAAGCCACCCTGTCCCCAGGGAATATGGGCACAGGGTAAGAGGGGCGGCAGGGAGGGGGCAGCGGGCTCCTCCTTCCTCTGCATCGGAAGCGCCATGCCCATCTCCGAGGGTCTCCCAGCCCTTCGTTTGGGTGGGAAGGAAACTCCCACACATTTCTCTCTGCGCGTTTAACACGCCTGCACTTTTTTCCCCCCTTTCTCTCTTGCTCTCCTTTTTTTTTTTTCCCTTCCCTTCCTCAAAAAAAAAAAAAAAGAAAATAAACCCCCAGCAGAAAGCAAGCTGTGATACTGTCGGGCCTGGCGTTGATGTTATTTATTTTCCTCAGTTGCTGCTCTGGAAGCCCGGAGTTGACAGAGCGGTTTTGTAGAATAGAAACATTATAGACTGTTACTGTCAGAGTGTTAAATGTGATGGATAGAGAAATACAGGGGAGGGAGGGGACTTTACACTAGCCATGTCTGCTGGCGAGGGTGCTCATGGGAGAATAAACCATCCGCATATAAGAAATGAATGAGGTAATGTGGCGGGAGGTAATGGACTCTTGCAAGAGATGCGCCTTGCCGGCTGGACTTAACCCTTGCCACTCCGCCGTCGGGATGGGGCAGAATGGGGGATGCGCATCCCGCTTGCCTGTGGCCCTGAGACCTGACAGGTTCAGGGCTGGGACGCTGGGCTGCGGTAGGAAGAGCCAGGTTGTCCCTACGGAGTGTGGGGAGCGCTGCCTGGCTCCCTGAAGACACCCACCCCGGCCCCCACAGCAGCATTGCTGGGCTCGCCACAAGCCTGGGATGGAGCGTCTTCATGGTGAGCACCAAGAGATTTATTCGTTCCTTGTTAGCACAGGGACTTGTGCTGCTCGGGAGGTGCAAAGGGATGCGGCAGCAGCCCGATGGCTCGCTTGGGGTGTCTCCGGGTTTGGGGTCCTGCTGGGGGTGGGTGTGGAGGTCTTGGGGGCTCAGCTGGTGTCGCGGTTCAACCCCAACCGGCAGCTGGAACCACGCAGCCGCTTGCTCACTCCCCCAACTGGTGTTGGGGTGGAGAATCAGAAGAGTAAAAGCGAGAAAAAACTCGTGGGTTGAGATAAAGGCGGTTTAATAGGTAGAGCAAAAGCCGCGCACGCAAGCAAAGCAAAACAAGGAATTCATTCACTGCTTCCCGTCGACAGGCAGGTGCTCAGCCATCTCCAGGAAAGCTGGGCTCCATCACACGTAATGGTTACTTGGGAAGACTCCAAATATTCCCCCCTTTCTCCTTCTTCCCCCAAGTTTATACACTGAGCGTGACATGCCATGGCATGGAATAGCCCTCTGGTCGGTTGGGCTCAGCTCTCCCGGCTGTGTCTCCCAGTTTTTTGTGCACCCCCAGCCTGCTCGCTGGCAGGGCAATATGAAGACCAGAAAAGGCCTCAACTGCCAACAACAACTGAGAACACCAGTGTGCTATCAAAAGTATTTCTCATCCCAAATCCAAACCCACAGCACTCTACCAGTTGCTATTAAAAATGTTAACTCTATCCCAACTGAAAGCACGACAGCCAGCACGGTGAGGAGCACAGGCCCGGAGCAGGGCAGGAGGAGAGGGGGCTTTCAACCTGACCTTCCATCAGTGCTGGGTGCTGGGAAGCTGAGAGTCTTTGCTTTCGTTCATGGATGGTTGCACAAAGTGCTAAGCCGGGATCCAGAACTGAAACCCTGTGGTTATAGTGCTCGGTTTGTGTTTCAGATATCATTTCTCATGTACGGAGGGATGGAAGGGCAGGAGAAGCTATGGCGGTTGATGCCCTTCCAGCTCTGTGGTTGCACCTGGGGAGGGCAGGCTGCGCATCTCTGGCCTCTTCTTCTGGTTCACATCGATGACTTTTCCTGTCACCCGCTTAACTGTCAAATTGTATTCTGAAGGCTAATGAGTGTTTGGTGCTCATTTCCACCCCTCCTCCTTACAGAGTCTCTCTGTAGCTCGCCCATGAGGAGACCCCATGGGTGGTGTTACCTCCTGCCTGCAGGACCACGGCATCACAGAGTGGTTTGGGTTGGAGAAGGGACCTTCAGAGATCATCTAATCCACCTCCCTGCCATGGGCAGAGACACCTTTCACGAGATCAAACCGCTCAAAGCCCCATTGAACCTGACCTTGAACACCTCGAACTTTGCTGGGTAACCTTTCCCACTGTCTCACCACCGTCATCGTAAAACATCGCGCCCTCATCTAAATCGACCCTCTTTTAATTTAAAGCTATTCCCCCTTGTCGTAGCGCTACGCCCTGTGGTAAAAAGTCTCTCTCCGTCTTTCTTACAAGGATGAGGTGCTTGCGGGGGGTGAGGAGCCGCGGGGCCGGGGGCAGCCTAGACGTGGGGTGTCGTACAGCCCTGGCAGGTCTCACCGCCCCTTCCCTTCACGCTTCGCTAGGTGTCCAGCCTGACTGCACAAAGTTGGTCGTAGTCGGTGTGTGTGAGTAATTGAATTACTTCCTTGTGCATTTTACCCTCGCTGACTTTTACCCACCGTCTTATCTCCAGCTCGTGGAGCTTGGTTCACATGTCCTTGGAGGACTATCTCGGTCTTCTCCAATCCTTGCTAACCCCTGTTGCTCATGTTCTCCTCAAACCTACTGCTGCTCATGCTCTTCTGGCAATGAACTTATTAAGCAAACCCTCTACGCCCACGGCCTTGTTGAAAAAACCATTTATTTCTGCTCTCTTCTGCCTCTTAGCCAACCTTTAGTCCTTCCTTTTGCTGGGAGAAGAGTTAAATTTGGCAACTGATGAAACTTTGGGGGCCTGGTCAAACAACGCCAACTGTGCTTTGTGCCTTCTGTTGCTTGGGTGCACAGCAATAGACGAGCAAGGTATGTTTTCTTCTTCCTTGCGGGCGCTGCTAGTTAATCGTGGTGGTATTGTGTCCATCTCAAGGCTTTATCCTATCTATTTATCATCTTAGCTGGTACTGAAGTGCGACTCGCAAGTCGGTGAATCTGTGGCTCATCTCACTCCATTTTTTAAAAATAGGGTATGACACTTTGTGTTCTCTAGTGTAATGAGAGATTGAGCTGCTAATGAAAATATGCAATCATTTTATTTCTGAGTCCCTGCAGGACTCTTAGGCAGGTATTATCTGGTCCTGGTGACTTCTCGTTTTTCATTTTCCAAACATGCTTTAACATCCCGTCTTCTGACATCTCAATCTCTGATTGAGCCTCATCTTTGCCGCCTGAAAGATGGCCCGTGGTCAAGGATTGCGTGGTGTTGCGTTGCTGAAGATGGAGGACTGGGTTCCCCTGCATCCTTGCACCCATGGCTGCCACCACCACGACTCCTCCGGAGATCAGCCCTGCACGACTGATGCCAAGGGCCAGGCTTGCTGTCGGTCTTGTGACAAAATTCATCCTCGTCTTGGTTTGTGAGCTCCCGGCTAGTTAAAAATTGCAACCGATTAAAGCATCATCCAGTTGCGAAATGGATGAGTTTGAGGAATTTCCTTGTATTTGTCTGCTGCTTCTTTGGAGTCTGGGTCAGATTTCTGTGGGATTCAGTGAGAATCCCCCAAATATTTCTGTCCAGGAGGTGTCTGGATGCTCTGGCTCCAGCTGCTGAAGCCAGGGATGCTGACACTGGGACCTGGCCTTGCTTTTGGACTGTGGTGGAGAGGCAGGAAGAGCCGATCTTGAACCAACATCTTTTTTTATGAAAAAGCAACAGGGAGATGCCACCATTGGGGGTGCAGCCACAGTATCCTGGAGATCCATGGGGATGGCAGCATCCCTGTTCGCTGGCAGCTGCTCTTACCCCTGGCACCTTGAGAAACGGTCCACGAATCCTTTCTCTTTTTTTCTTGTTTTTGAGCTTTGCTCTCCAAATCAGCTTGATTTGCTAAAAGGCTTCCGTTGCAGCCCGTCACAGGTAATTTATTCCCGGGTGCTGTAATCTGAAGAAAAGCAGAACGAAGGACCTCAGTCACAGCCGCGCGCGCACGCAAAAAGTTAAGTATTCTTGCTTTCGCTGACAGTACAAAGGTGTCATATACGAGAAGGATTGACACAGACCAAAGGGTCTTGTGGGAAATATGATAATAACTATAAAGAAGACAGATTATTCCCCAGTTGCCAACATTCAAACCTTTTTACAGTCAGTTCAAACATATAAAACTTTATTGCTGTAGCAGAAAGGGGAACAATTTCTGGTTGCACAGCTTTCCCAGGGCTGGGTTTATACTGTCTGTGTTATTGCTCTATAGTGGCATTTTAAAGTTTATTGAACAAGACTTTTACAATTGAAGGAAGTATATAAAACTGTAAATTTATTAGATTTTTCAGGATAAGTGCCCTTTCTAGTTGTGCTCAAGAATTCGGAGCTACGAGAAACTGCTAGTTACAAGACTTATTAATATTAAAGACTGAGAGAGCGCACATTTTATACCTTAACTGATCTAAAAAATAATATTATGATATTACTGAAAATCGGAGCTGTCACCGAGCAGGGTGCGTGGAGCGTTTGTGTAGTTTGTGTATGTAAAAATAGTCTATATCTATGCGCAGATAGGTGTATATATATGTGTCTGGGTATGCCTTGCGGGGGTGTATACGCAGGTGCTGTATGAGGGTGTATGCACATACGATCTGTAAATAAACAAGCGCATGTGTGTGTTTCAGCAAACACCTATACATAAATCTGTGTGTTCCTATGCAGTATTTGGTTTTTCTACGGATTTATTTCCTATATTGTGCGGTGCTTTCTGCTGTGGGGTCTTGATGCACGCGTAAGGCTTTTAGGTGGTGCGAAAATACAATTAATAGGGTTCCTGGGTGGATTTGATGGTTATATCATGCCTGGTTGTATGTGGTGTTCACGGGCATCTCTGTGTAACTCATATATGAAGATCTCCAGTATGCAAACCACACAATCAGTACCACGTTCACCATTCACCTGGCGTTTTGTGCCTAAAACCAGTACGTGAGTGATGGTGGGATGGCGTGTTCCAAAGGGCCGGGTGCTGCCCCCATCCCCTGCCTTCTCCTTAGGGCTGCGGCCGAGTAACACCGATCGTAAATTTGCAGGGACTGGATTCTCCGGTCGGCGCGTTTGCTCAGGGCTGCTTATGCAGCAAAACTGGGCTGTAGTTCTGCCGGAGACAGCCCTTGGAGAGCTCATCCCCTGTTCAATCTGGGGGGGGGGAAACCTGCTCTTGAGGGGTCTCTGCTGTAAGTTTTTCTTTTTCCAGCTTGGGGATGATTTCACCTAAACGTGTGACTCGAATGAAAATTCGCTTTTCTGCCTGCTGCGCGTGGATCGCAGTCATCCTGCCATGGTGGCTGGTGCTGCTGGAGTGGCCGTGGGGACATTTAAGAGGGGTTTGTTCTGGGATGAGGATGTCCACTGGGGCAAAGGGTCTCCTGAAGCGCCTCTCACTGGGGCTGAGAGCCGGGAATACATCCCCCAGCTCCGGAGGAGAGCCTTCCTCCCCTGCTCCGCCCTGCTGGTCCAGCACAGCCGCAGAAGTAGATGTCTTCAGCTTTGGCATCTGCGATGGCAACTTGCAAGGGGCAGCGGGTGCTTTGGAGGCTGAGCAGGAGCAGGCGGGAGCACCACGAACCGGCAGCACAGGCAAGGAAGTCAATAAGCCCTGAATCTTTTATGAGACCTTGGATATTCTGATCACAGCTCCGCTGGCACCGAGATAGGAATACAGATTATCTGAGAAAGCGTCCGTGACTTGAAGCTCAGTCTTGGGTCTTCCTAAGGTTTTTAGCTTGCTTCCCCGTATTAACATTTTGCCGTCGTTTTTTTGGAGGGTTTCCCCTTTTTTTCCTGCTTCTTCCTCACAGGGGGCATGGAGCTCAGGTAGCCGGGGCTGGCTGAAGAAGAAATTAGGAAGAAGGTTAGTGCAGCTAATGGGGCTGTAAGAGCCTTATCCGTACATATTGTTAATAACAAAACCAAGCAGCAACGCCGCACGCCATGAGTCGGAAGAAAAGGAAAGCCCTCGGATCCCTTGTAATCCCGCGTTGCGCAGCGCGACGGTGCTGGAATTGCAAGGGTTCTCGCTGAATTCATTTTGGGTTGGGAGAGAAAAGGAGAAAGGAGGAAAAGGAGGAGGATGGAGAGGAAAAAAAAGAAAAAAAGGCCCCTGCACTGAGATGAATTTATGCCTAAGCTTGTCTTGGGAATGCAAATGTGTTTAAGACTCTCTGAGCTAAACCACCCCTTTTGGGAAGAGGGAGGGGGGAAAGAGGGGGAAAAAAAAGAAAGAAGTATGACACAGAAGGGACACCGGGAGAATGTGAAATGAGGGTTTGCTGCCCCTCCTCCCGCGCCCTGCCTGCTGCCAGCCGCGCACAGGGGCAGGCAGCGAGGAGCCGCCGAGATGCTGCCTGCAGGGGGGACCCAGGCGCCCGGGTGCCCTGCTCTCCGGTGGGCGCCCGTCGCTCTCATGGAGAGGTGGGCACAGCTGCCTTCCCAACATCGTGGCCTCCTGCCCCCTCTCCGCCGCCCGCTTACACCTGTTTGGCCGTGGGCACGTCCGGGGTGAGACGGCCACCCTCGCGGCACCGCTGCCGAGCGCCCGTTTTTCACCTGCGGAGATGAGGAGGGTGCTGCCTGCCTGCTCGCCCCCCACCCCCAGCCCCCCTGGGACCGAGCGGGGCTCTGCCGGCGTGGCAGGGATGCTCAGCCAGGGGTCTGCAAAGCCGAGGGGAGGAGGGCGGCCGGGAGAGGAGAAAAGCGGCAGCGAACGGGAGGGAGGAGGGATGCAGGAGGAGGATGCGAACCCACTGCCAATTGGGCAGTTGTGTCTGTTGTCTGGAGGCTGCTGCTAACCACTCGTTACAATTAAAATGAAGTGTCCGTCAGCGGCTATCTTCGCTGTGTGGCCCATATGTTTCTGAGCTGATACTGTCCGGATTATTCTGTTTGGGAGAACGATAACGGCTGTTTATAACCTTGGCAATGACTGAGCCCTAATCAGGCTGGAGCACATTTTCACCGACTGGCTGATAACGGGCTGTTAGCTGCCTTATCGCTGGGGAGAGATAGGCCAAAATAAGCAGATCTGTGAGCACAGGAGCCCAACCAAGAGGCACATACTCTGGCCTGGCCTTTATTTTTAGATGCTCTTTTCTTTTTTTTTTTTTTTTTTTTTTTTTTTTTTTTTTTTTCTTTCTTGGTTTCCA
>VXBO01006162.1:86354-111116 GCA_013400135.1 Rhinoptilus africanus | reverse complement strand
TTGGGCTTGCCTTTTTTTTTAAATTCTTTTTTTTTTTTTTTTTTCTTTTTTTTTTTTTCTTTCTCCTTTTCCTGGCTGGTTTCAGAGAGAAGGGGGGATTATTTCAGCAGAAGGGGAGGGAGGTGGCGGCTTTTGTTCGCAACAGTAAATGGAGTGGCAAGAAAGGTGTGCAGAAATAACGCGGGGCTGTTGTATTGCTTTCCATGTCCCCCTGCCTGGTCCCTCTGTTACCCTGTGGCCCCCAGTCCCCTGGGATACGTGTGGGCCTCTCCATCTTTGCGGACAAGAGTGTAGTATGTCTGTCCCCCCTCGCAGCATCCCTCCTTCCCTCGCTTTCTGCTCGCTTTGTCCTCTTTTCTCTGCGGCTGGCTCTCTGAAACAGCAACGGGCTGTTTTGGGGGTGGATTTGATTTTGTGCGGAGGAAATGCGCTTTGAAAGAAGGCAGTTCAGCTGAGTTTTCTCCCCAAAATCAGGTTAGGCAGAAAAGATGCTCTGTGGCAGCGAGACCTGGGTGGTCCTGCTGCAGACACCATCTCGGGACAGAGCGTCTTGAAATCCTGTGCAGTTGGGTACCTAACGAGCCCAAATTCCCTGAAGGCAGCATCACTGGGGGTGGCTAGAGCATCTTCCCAGTCTGTACTGGTATTCGGCTATTCCCAGCACCTGGATTAACCTGGTGGTGTTTGTGGTGTAGGTGCATGATCCCGGCCGCGCCATCCTCTCCCTCAGCGTAGCCTGAGTCTTGCTCCATTGCGCCCGTGTCTTTGCTCTCGAATCTTCCAGTGGAAATGGTCCAGATCTCCCAGTGCCGCTCCTCCCTCCCTCCCTCCGCTGCTCAGGCTCCGTACTCTGCCTTGAAGTCTCAGGCAGGTGTTCAAATAAATAATGCAGCTAAAAATACCTTTTGGCAGCAGCTGGGAGTTGTTGCGAGCAGCACTGCCGGAGTGGTGGGAATACAGCATCCCGGCTCTGCGGGCAGGTGCGTCTGCATGCTCCGGAAAAGTGAGAGCAAGTGCTGCGGAGACGAGGGTCTGCCTGCCTCCTGGGTCCACCACAGCCCCTCTGACAAGCCGAGGTGTTGATTCTGTCCTCCTCGGCTTTGAAGCAAGCGGCTCCGTTGCTGAGGTTGGCTTTCGGAGGAAGGATGCTGCCAAGGGGACTCTCCAGCTGCATCCTAGCTCACGGCGGAGTGTCACGCCGGCCCTCTGCTCCGGCTGCATGGGCAGGTGTCGGGAAAGAATTATTTGCATTGCGGTAGCATCTCGAACCATTTCCCCTTTGCAGACTGGATCGCGCAGCCGCCTCCAGGGAAGGATGCCGAACCCTTCCCGGCCACCTACGTGCTGCAAGAGCACTCGGCACCTCAGTCTTTCGGTCTGCTTTGCTGAAACTGGCTGTTTTAAAATCTCCCCCCAAAACCTTCTGCTGTCTGCCCTTTCCTGCGGAGTTGTCCCAGCTGAAGGCAGCTCCTGGTGGCTTTTCCTCCTCCCTTCACCCACCTGGGCCTGGACCTGGGAGCCCAGACCCCGGTGGGTGCAGAGGGCTTCATCTCCACTAAGCACTCGTCTCCTGGCTCTGCTTGGAGACCTTTTGAGAGCTCCCCTGGCAGCAAATTGTTGGACGACAGATTTAATTATTGCAGCAGGAATGTTGCTGGGGGCAGAGCATCCTTCAGTTGGCCACAAACAAAACTGACCTTGGTTTTCCTCTCGCCATCTGATAACAAACCCTTTTCTGCTTGTCAGAGCTGCTCCCACTCCGATGTGCAGAAGAGGAGGGCTGTTCCTCTCCTGTTCACATTGGTTTTGGGGAGCGCTGGACGCCTTCTGCACCAATTGTGGGCTTTTCAGCGGGTTGTCCTTATGCACCTCGGCTTGGAGACCAAAGGGCCTTGTTGCTGAGTCCCAAAACAGTCATGCCGGAGTGCAAGGAGAGGGGCTGGGGAGCCAGGATGCTCCTGATGTTCATGCTGCTCTGTGCAGGCTGAGACCTGGTCCTTCTCATCGTGTTGGCCAAAACTGTGACAGCCCTTCAGGACTGGCAGCCCTTGCTTCGCCTTCCCTCTCTAGGAGCATGGGGAAGGTGCTGGTGGGGCTGGCGTGGTGGCTGTGGGTCACCCGTGGTCCGGGTGATGCTTGAGCGATGCTGGAGTCTCGCAGTGCCGCTGCCTCATTGAGCTTTTGGCCATGGCTCCCTTTGGGGCCCGAAAAGATGAAGCCAAATGGCGTGCTGGAAAGCCTTCCCAACTCCAAGGGAGATGCTATCTAGGAATTGCTGGCTGCTTTTCCATGCTTTTTGGGTGTATTTGGCCTGCTTTGACAGCAGGCGTGCAAGCACTGTGCAGAATCAGCTTAGGGTTGGACAACTTTGGGGGTGAAAACGTGGTCTGGCTATGGTGTAGTGGTCCACCTATCGTGCGGTGGTCTCGCTATGGTGTCGTGGTCCAGCACGTGCCCCCACAAGCGCGTCCGTGGTGATTTATCTCAGTCCCCAGGGCTTGGGGGGGTTTGCTGCGGCTCAACAGCCTGCTGCCGGCCCGTGAAATGCAGTCAGAGCTACGCGGATGCCACGAGCCAGGGCAAGCTGACTCTTCCCATCTCATCCCGCGGAGAACAAACAGAGCTCAAGGTAAAGCGCTGAAATTTCACCGTGACCTTTTCTTAAAGCATTATAATCAAGTTGAACGTTTCCAGTTGTCCCACTAATGTTTGCCCCATGGGAGAAGGCGTCCTGCTTTGAGGGAGGATGTTTGTGGCGACGAGAGCGCCTGCCCCGGGAGCTCGTGGCACTGGATGCCAAATGCCTGCTGGGGGCCGGGGAGGCGGGGGGCAGAGGGCCGGGGCTGCTCCCTGCCTCCCGCTGCAATGCAGCCAGGGGAAGGAATCCGCTGAACGCTCTGCATCTGCTACAGCCTTTGCTCAGGGCTTTTCGACACATGGATTGTAAAACACACACCGCCTGGCGTGTCGCTGGGCACCCGTAAGGCCTCCCAAGTGCGATTTCAAGGCGTTGCTGTTGACTTGGGCTGTGGGATTAGCAGCTCCTGCCCAGGGCAGGTCGGGGTTGGCTTGAGGGAACCTGGGTTTGGAGCTGGAAGGGCTTAATCCAAGGATGTGCAGAGATGTGGGGGCAGAGAGAGGCTTCAAAGTCCAGCCTGGACACAGAAGCAGCCCTTCTGGGGAGAAAGGCCAAGCTGTGTTTATGCTACTGCGCCTACTAGAGCCATCTTTCTCATGAGGTCGTGGCCTCTTTATGCTGGTGTCCTGTCTTGCTGGGTCTGGGGACATGGTGTTCAGTCTTCTGGATGCAGGAACATCTCACTTCAGCTTCAACAGGCGAGTACCCATCCTGTCCCTTGGTCCTTGTGGCTTGTCTGGCCAGAGTTTCTTTGTTCCTCGGGGACAAGGTCCACTTGCTGTCCTGCTCTGTTTCCCAGAGCCACACAAGAGGAGGGACTCAGGTGCTCCATGGAGGCTGCCCATCCAAGCACGGCTGTGTGTTTCCTGCAGGACTGGGAAGGTGGCCCAGCTTGCACTGGGGAGGGAAGATGTTTTTTACAAACCTGTCCCCCACCAGGATGCTCTCACGGGGTTTGGCTCAAAATGCCCGTGACCTTCAGGCATACTTTCTTGGTTCTCACCGGTTTTTTGAAAGATATTTAAGAGATGAAGGATGGAGGTATTCCTCTGCCTGTGTGAGTGGTGGTGGGCAGGGCGGGGGCACAGGGGCTGCCAGACCCATCCAGGCACCCACGGGGCTGCAGACAGCCCTTCGCTGGAGGCATCCTTCGGCCTCGCCAGCTTCCAGCCACCTCCTGAAGCAGCTGGATGCCCACGGCCGCATCCATATGTGAGGTGAGCCTTTCTCCCCCCTGCACCCTTACAGCCCATGCCTCCCGTACCCCAAAACGCCTGCCTTTGTCCTGCGAAGCGAGGGTCCCCTCTGGCTGCGCGCGCGTGCTGGCGCCCCTGACATTTAGCTCTCGCTGCCTTGCACCGATGCATATGTATGAGGAGCAGGCGGGAGGGTAACGGGGGGGCTGGCCCTGGCCCTGCGACCTCCGCAGAAATGGAGCTGCCGCCGCATGTGGCTCCAGGGGGTTTGGTTTTGTTTTTGAAATTTCTCATTGAAATGTTCCAACAATCCCAATTCAGTTTTGCTGCCTTCGTCTCCTCCCTCCGCAGCGGCTGGGAAGGCAGGATGGCTGGGTGGGGTGCCGCTTCCCAAGGGTTTCCTCCTCTGTTTGCGTAAGGCATTGGATGCAGCTGTAATGTTCCCAGCAAGGGTCCGTTTTAAGCACGGAAAAGCGAGTTCACCGCGTTGCTGAAGCCTCGTCTGAAGCGGCAGCCGTGCGGCATCGGCGGGTAGCGTGGTCTGGGCGATGCTTGGCACCGCTGGAGAAGCGCGTCTGGGCTGTGGCTGGTCCCGAATGGTGGCACAAGCGCGGGTGGGTGGCTGCCTGCCGGGGGAGAGCTCGCAGCTGCACCTCCTGGGTGATCCTGCTCTAACTCCCTCCCGTGTGTACCCAGGGTGTCCGAAGGTGCTACTGGTTTCCTTCCCGAGGGTGGATGGTGCTCACTGGTGACCTGCCCCTAAAGGCAGCCTTGCCTGCTGCTGCCCGCAGCTGCCCTTGCGAGGAGGGTCCAGCCTGGCTTTTGGGGGCGGTTAGCTGTGGGCAGGGCGACCTCGGGAAGCAGCTGTCAGGCGGACGTGGTCCAAGTGGTGATGGTGCCTTCCCAGGCTTGGATGCAGTCATCCCATGGGAGGTGGGATGGTTGGGAAACCAAAGCACGGGACTGCGAAGGGGCGTAGGATGAGGAGCAGTGGACTCCTTGGGAGCCCACAGCAGGGCAGAGAGCCCTGTGGTCCAGAGGGTGGTCTCTCGCCGTGGTCCGGAGAGCCCTGTGACGAGCGGGCAGGTCCGACCTCTGCCTCTGTCTCCTTGGGCTGCGCCTTATAGCCAGGCATTAACTGCAGGTGGAGCAGCCTCCCATGCCAGCATGTGGGTGCCCCCTCCCCATCTCGCTGCCCACCCCGATGTCCCCCCATCTGGCACCCGCTCTGGGTGTCCCCGGGCCGGGCAGGGGACACTGCTCCCTCCTGCTGGGCAGGTCTCCCTTGCATAAAATGGCTCCCTCCAAGCACACACCCCCCACCCCGGCTTCCCCTTCCTCCCCCTCCCCAAAACTTTCTTGCTCTGGGGTTCGCCGCAGAGCTGTCCTCCGTCTCAGTTGTTCCTGGCTGTCAGAGGTTATATATATCCGCTCTGCTCATGCTCATCCTCTGTAACCATTTTCTGCTACAGAATCTTCTGGCTGCTCGTTGAAGCCTTAATCCGTAATGCAGCGATCAATGGGTGTGCGCCTTTACCACTCGGATGCTCATTTTTTAATCCCCACTGCCTCCTTCAATGTCATCCCTTCCCATTTTTCTTTATAGAATTTCAGGTCTACTGTACCTGCTGATTACTTAGCGGAGACCGCTGGACATCTCCCTTAATTAATTCCATCGATTTCTCAAATCCCACAAGGTTTGGGGTCCTTAGATTTCTGAGGCAGCTAAATGGAATGTCTAAATTCCGACATTTTCCCTCTATAAATTGTTTTGCCAGGGAGACGCTGGGAGGCAGCGCTCCGGCTTTATTTATTTGGAGGCGATGTTAGCCCCGGAGCCTTCCCCGTCCTTGCTGCGGGCGCCAAGGAGGGCGTTGGGAGGGGGATGGCGCTCACCCTCAGCGCCTGGCCGTGCCCCCCCACCGTCCTCAGGATGCTCTTGCAGACCCCCGCTCCTCCACTGCCGCGCATCCCGGGAGCAGTATCCTCCCACCGAGGGAGTGGGGTGGGACCAGCCTCAGGAAGGGAATAAAGCTCCTGGAAGGAACCTATTACCAGTTGGGCCCTCGCCGCGTGCGGCTGGGGAAGACTGTTGCTATGCACAGGGAGCTTAATTTTATTATTACTCTCTGCTATTTAATGTCTGTCTCTCAGGCAGCTGGTGATGTTTTAATGAAGCTGGAATTGCATAGTCTGTAGCGCTGGATAATCGTAAGCTGCCGAGTCAGAATCAAATTAATAATTCATGAAATTAAAGTGTATAATTAATTCGAACTGTGCAGATGAGGAGGGACCCGAGTCTTCAGCCTGAAAGGAGCGCACACATGTCCGTAAAACGTGCGTGTGCCTGTCCGTCTGCAATGACGGCGGCATCTGCACCGGGGCCCCGGCAGGGCTGGGCAGGTCCGCTGCCTCTCGCCTCCCCAGCCCCAGGTCCTTGGGACATGTTGCCTTCCTCGACTGTAAGGAAGAGGCTAAGTTTTAATTGGTTTTATTTGGGAACTTCGCAGTGCACAAATGTGGGTTTTGGGTTAAAACTTCCACACTTGGCGTTTGGTCCAAAAAAGATGGTATTTGATGGCTGGGGAAGCCTGCCAGGACAAGCTGCCGGGTATGGCCATGTCTCCCTTCCCCTGGAGAGGAGAAACGACATGTACCTCCCCCCATCACGGCCTCATTAGTTCTTCTGTGTCTGTATTTGTTTTCTCATTTGACCTGGTGTGAAACTACTGGAAACGGAGCAACCACTGGGCTGCTCCTTGAAGGACTTGTGCAGTAAAAAGTCCCGAGGGGCTTCATGGGCTTGAAAAGGTGGAGAAGGTCAACTTGGTGGAGTTAATAGTCACTCCACCGACATGGGAGGGATGTTTCCCCTTGGTCGTTTCCCATTAATTGGTAGTGCAAAGAGCAGGGACGTGTTTCCAGTCACAGAAGTAAAAACCAAAGGGACTCGGGACTCCTGTTGCTACTTAGGCAAGTCAGAGCCACCATGAAGGACACATAAAGGCTTGAAAGTTTGAGGTGTACCATTTGCGAGCAGGTAGGGCAAGTGGGCTGAGCGACGCTGGAGGTTGAGGGAGCTTTTAGCTTGGGGACCTGATGGCTTGTTTGGACCTGATGGCAACATAGGAAGCACTGCCCCAATCCTCATATTCCTGCAAGTCTTTGCCAGCACTGAGAGGAGCAATGGGCGGGTGAGCAGAGGAGGTTGCACCACTTTACCGGTGCCGTGTGCTGGGGAGAGGAGTCTCATCACATCCTGATCCAGGGTGGGACAGCTGGGAGTTGTTTTGGGAGCCGTTTCTCTTGAGCCTCTCAGTGCACGGGCAATGGCCTTCCTTGTGTTTGCAGAGGTAAAGCTTCGTGGCTCAGTGAGATTGGAGGAAATTTGGATACAAAGAGATGCACAAGCTGAAATGGAGCGTCTGCTTGGGTCTAAAACGACTGTCTTCCCAAGAGGGTTGAGTTGCACTGAAAACTTGGCTGTTTACCCAACTTGAGATGTTAAATATTTTGCAGCTTTGAAGGCTACATCTTTAGCAGCTATGGTCCATACAGATAGCTGTTGGCCGATACCTGTGGAGGAGATGCAGGCTCAACCAGGCTCTCCTGCCTCCACCCTTAAACCATCTGAAGTCATTGCTGCTTCTGTAGCAGAGCGATGTCCTACGCTTTTTGCCAGCTTGGTTACAGCTTCCCAATTTATGTTATTTTTATGCAAGGCAAAATGCTGGCATTGTGGATTTTCGGGGGGTGTATTTCTTGAAGACATTTGTAAGGGAATCTTTTATTCATAAGACTTGAATTATTTTTTTAGCCAAAAATCTGGCTGCAGCAAGATAATGTGATTTTCTGTGAATGCCATAGCTGCGAAGGATCTCGAGTACAAAGCTGGTGGAATATCTATTTAGAAAAGTATTGACTGAAAGCAAAATTGCACTAGAAGGACAGTGTGAGTTCATTTTGGGGGTGTGAATCAGGAATCCTCCCCGCTCTTTTAAGTTGACTGCAAAATCATTTCCCCCCGGGGTGGGCACGCATTGTTCAGGCGCAGCCATCTCCAGGTAGCATCCATGGTCAGAGACCTGCCTGGTTCGGAAAGGTGAGATTTGGTGGAGCATCTCTTCATTCTACTTAATTTTTCCTCCTCCGTTTGGTGGCTGGTGGCCCTGGGGATGAGGCATACCATGTTTCTCCTTGGGAGGGGAGGAGAGCCGTGAATTCCCCTTGCTCCAACCGCGACATAGACGGCAAAGTGCGTTTCTGGGATGGATGGGTGTTGGACTTCGGCTGGTCGGTGGCTGTTTCAGCGCTCGGCTGGGTTGCAGCGATACCGAGGGGGAATCTTGCCTGATGTGGAGTCGAAGCAGAGGGAGGGAAACCACATTTTTTTCTGTGAGGCTCTTGTGTGCACAGGAAATTCAAAAAGTTGCTTTTATTTTGCAGTCAGGGGCAAACGGAGCTCTTTTCTGTGTTTCATAAAACGAGGTTCTTCTGATCTTTTCCAGGGCTTGTTCCAGCTGTTGGCTTTGGCAATCCTGGACAGTTTTAGTTCAGAGGGAGAGACGATCTTTCAGTATCAAAGGGGTTTTGAACACTCTCTGCCTAGGCTTTGGGAGCCTAGGTACACCACCCATCCAGCCTGTACTGTATCATGAAAAGGCAAGATACACAGGACCTTCGTGCTCATTAATTGCTTGCAATTAAGCCCTGAAGCTTTTGCTCTACTTAATGAAACCGGGCAATTGCTTTTGGACCATCATGGTTGAAATCCCGTTGGCATCTCGGTGCTTTGATAGAAATCCTTGTCCCAGGGTTTGGGGTGCTGGTGGGTGGCACGCTTTGAGGACCAGAAGAATGTAAGGTATTTTTGTGAATTGTCCCCAGTGTTTTTCTAAGAGCTCAGAGCCAACCGTGCATCTTGGCTGCGTGGGATAAAGGCACAAACCAGTCAGGACGGTGCGATTTGTTCCCTGAGCTCTTTCTTTCAGTGTTCAAACACGACAAGGCTCTCACACCCTGTTTCACCTCTTTGTCTTGTGGTTTCTCCGTTGTAGGAAGAAAGGGAAGGGAAGGATCTCCCCCTCCCTGTGAGCATGGCTAAACATCAGCAAAGGTCTCCGAGGTTGCACAGCGCTGGGTAAATGCTGGTGGCATTAATAATAACCTGCCCTTTTTTGCTAATGCTCCCCTTTGGAGTCCAGATCCTTTATTATTATTATTATTATTATTGTAACTGTTACCACGCAGGAGAGGGGGAAGCTGGGGAGCGAAGCTGGCTGCCTCCGTTGCTCTGCCTCCATCCTCCGTCATCCCCTGCCCGCTGCCTGCCGGCGGGGTGGGTGGTTTATATACCCCCCCCTGAGCAGCTTCTGCTCCCTGGAGGGTGCAAGGAAGCCCAGTGGCTCCATGGCCCTGTGCTGGCTCATCCCCACCGCCCTGGAGTAGCCGGGGCCGGTTGGGGAGGACAGCAGGGAGACCCTTGGCTCTTGGGTTGGAGCTTCTCCCTCTTCCTCCTCCTCACAGGTCCACGCAGCTCTGCGGGGGCAGACGGGGAGGTGGAGGAGGGCAGGGGGAGCGGAGGTGGGGGGTGAGAGCCCAGCTGAAAGGGTTACTGCCAAACGCAAACAAAAACACGATGCAAATGAGCCGCTTGCAACAGGTA
Source organism: Rhinoptilus africanus (assembly GCA_013400135.1). NCBI lineage: Eukaryota > Metazoa > Chordata > Aves > Charadriiformes > Glareolidae > Rhinoptilus > Rhinoptilus africanus. The sequence continues at coordinate 101,617 of VXBO01006162.1, read as the reverse complement.
GCCTTAATCAGATGCTGTCAGATGAATTCAGCATCTCTCCGATTGTCGCCTGCACTAGCCTCCCGTTCGGAAGCCCTCATCTGCTCCAGATGTGGTTTAATTTACTGCGACTTGGCTAATTACTGTAATTAAGGATTAATTACTGTTAATTACTTTCACATAAACTCAACGCCAGTCAAAGAGCGGAGCCTTATGAAGCCTGCCACAGCAGCGAACACAAGCACGGCGGCTTGGGTGGGCCCACTGGGTCCTCGGGGCCATCCCGAGCTGGTACCCACCGCCCGGCCGGCCCCCGGTCCCGGCCCTTGCCCCTCAGGGTCACCCCTTCCTTGGCCCTCCCGAGGCCGGCGGGCACGCGTGGCAGGGCTCCAGATGGCATCCAGCGAGCCAGCCGCCGTTATTATCGTTAATAATTAGATAGAGCGGGGATTTGCTGTGCAAACCCTGGTTAGGAAGGGGAGGCCAGCAGCGTCTCCGGCAGGCTCTTGAAAGATGTAACGGATTAACCACCTTTCCCATCCCCAGCCCTTCCCGATGTTCTCACCCACCACATCCTCTACCGCCCTGTCCCCACACGGGGACCTTTCTGGACACCCTTAATATGCAAGAGACACAAAATTGTTATGCTTCCCCCGACATCGTGCATGCAGAAAGGTGCTTTAGCAAACAAGGGGAAAAATCAACCCTGTATCTAAGGGAACAGGAGCCAGGAAAACCTGTGGTGGGTGTGGGAAGGAGCACTAAAATGATTCATGGGCAGTATGGCGTGCAGTATTCCCATGGGAAGCAAGGGTCTGCCGGTGGCAGAAGGCCTGCCCTGCTTCCCTGGCTCCCTTGGACTTGTTAGGCTCGGTATCTATCGGGCTTATTAGTTTTAAAAGTCCTGGGGCTTTTTCCACCGCAGCAGAGCGAGGAGGACCATGGCGTGGAGGGGGGGATGAGGTGCAGCGACGGTGGCAAAGCCGAGAGCGTGCCGTGCCCCATCCTCACCCGTTGCCTGCGGCCCCGGCTCTGTCTCGTGGCTGCGCGTGTAATATGAAGGCAGGATGGGGAGAGAAAAATCGGCATGATTAGATGGGTATTGTTCTATTAGATCTCTGCCTGCTTGCTGTTGTGTCTCAGCATTTGAAGATGAAACATATTCATTTAGCTCCCAGGATGAATGGTTTTAATAAGGGGAGCAAGATGAGGTGGGGTAGTCCTGATGACTTCAGAGACCCATCAACTCTCCCCCTAAGGCCATTTCGGTGATGACATGGGCCACATGACCATTAACGCCGCAATCAGGACAAGTTTTCCTTGTCCCTGCGAATCCTTCAGCTAGGAAGAGCGTGTTTTGGAGCCCAGGAGGAGATGTGTATCAGCAGTAATCGGATTGAGCCTGCGGGGAGGGCAGGCAGGGGGTGAAGCAGGGGCTCCCGGGATGCGATTCCCAGGGGGAGGCAAGGGGGAGCGGAGATGCAGGCTGGCTGTCTGGGGAGGCTTCAGGGGGTGAGTTACCAGCCAGTGTCTGCTGGATTGCCACCTTCCCCGCATCCCGGCTCCCAGATGATGCCATCCCGCATAGGGGCTGAGACCTTGCGGTGCTCATTAGTTATTTCAGCGCGATCCGGCACCTCTCTCTGCCTCAGCCACTTCGCTGCCATCCACCTCCAGGCTGGCCGTGACCTGCTCTGAGCCCCACATCATGATAATTCCCATTATTAGGATCTCTGGGGGCAGGGGAAGGGACACCACGACGCTGACGGTGTCTGCATGCCCCGGCCTTGCTGGTTCGGAGCTGGGGGTGCGGAGGGGGAGCGCGCTCCAGCGAGCGAGACAGGGAAGCCAGCCGGCACTCCGGCTGTCAGCTCCGCTCAGCCCGGCTGTCAGGTGCTGGGATGCGGAGGGCCTCATTGCTTTAATTGACACCTTCCCCTCGCATCCCACGCTCGGCCGTCCCAGCCTCATCCTTCTTTTCGTCTTCCTTCTCCTCTCCGTGAGGAAGCGGGATGCAGTCCAGCCTCCTCCTTGCCCCTGTGCCCCTGGAGCCGAGGCGGGGGGAGAAGCGGAGGGACCGTGGGCTGGACCAGGCTGGGTGCAGGAGCGCAGTTGCCCTCCCTCGCATGACACTTCTGTGTGCACTGATATTCCTGAATGTCAGAGCATCCCATGTGGATTTCCATGCCCCCGTCCTTTTCGGAGGCTCTGCAGAAATGTCTCGTGGCAACACTCCTGGGTAATACTGCCCATGGAAGAGCCAGGGCCTGAAGACCCGTAGGATTTCTGGTCATACCTTGCCGTTTTGGAGGCATCGCTGTGTGCTCATCAGTGAGGAGCGAGGGCTGGTTGCTCTGCAGAGCATGTGCTAGCTGTGCTGCAAGGCCTGTAAATCCCAACGGGGAGGGCGGAAGGTAGGAGCCAGAGGAGGTGGCAGGATGGCTTCATCATGCCCAGCATGTCCGGGTGTCCCGGTGAAAGCCGGGAGAGCCTGCCACCTTCTAGGCCAGGAGTGGGGACAGATGGCCATGGGGTGCTGGTGGAAGGTGAAGCTGGTTCCTGGCTAGTGCCCTTTTTCTAGAGCGGATAGGGAAGGCATTTTCTCTCCCAAACAAACGGGAAGCAGCAGAACTCGGGCTTCTTGTCCGTCAGGAGCTGTAGGTACAGTTTGTGACTCGGCTCGAGCAGGGCCAAGGCTTCCTCTAGAAGGTTGCTCTTTGGGGTGAAGGACCTGTTTGGAAAATCCCACCTCGGGAGCTCCAGGGATGCAATGGATGCATTCCTCTCTGGGGAAATGGAAGCGCCCAGGCACAGTTGCCTGGTGTGTGGCAGTGACTCCTGTCCCATCCTCTCCCACAACTCAACCTTGGCCATTCCATCCGCCGCCTCGCGGCTTGCCCACCCTAGCTAGGAGACAAGCTCCATAGTTGGTCCTTCCTTGGATGGAGGCCTCAGAAGGCTTTGCTGCAACCGTGGCTGGTCCTGCAAGGACAGACTGTCCCCCCTACTTGCCTGTGCCTTCTGGGAACATGCCGTGCAAATAAAATCTAGCTGCCCCCCCCCTTCCCCTGCCTTTCCTTGCCCAGGGGTCTCGTGAACCCAGTCACCCCCAGCGTTCAACCCCGGCGGCCAGGAGAAGCGACGGGGGAGAGGTCTCCTGTGGACTGCGCTGTCTTTGCTCTCTATTTATTTTAAAGTTGGGAGCCCTTTGATGTCTGCCTTTGCAGCTCGTGTTCTGCCAGGAGGCTCAGAGCAGCCTGCGTAATTAGCCCAGAAAAATGCTGCTTTCATGTGGGTCGGGGGACCCAAGCGGAGAAGAGATTTCCAAGGGCTTTGTTCTGTTGCAGAGAAATGTTGTTTGGGGCTCGGTGGGTTTCGGGAGAGCTCTTCTCGCCCTTCCCTTTTTCTCCTACTGTAGGGTGGAGCTGAGGGTTTTGGCAGGGAAAGCACACGTGGCAAGATGCAGCTCTACGGGAGACGGGCCCTTCAGTGCCGGGCTGGGGTTTCGGGTACGTGCAGAAGCCTCTTGTGCTTGTGCAAGGGATGAGCCGGAGCCACGCTTCAGCTGGCCCAGGGGAAGAGGGCAAACAACCCAGATATTGCGAGATTGCTTCCCACAGCTTCAGTTTTTCCCTTATTCCCCCTAAAAAGCATCCGAGGCAGGGCGCTGCTCCCCAAGCCCTGATGGTCCCTGCCTGCAGGTGGTGTTGGCTGCACAAGTGGACGCCGAGGGGTGTAAAATAGACCAGCGTGATCCCTCGCCAGCGGTGAATCCGTGCTCTCTGTGGGCTCTCGAGCCGGTGATTGCCGCGGCTGGGTCGTGGTCAAGGACAACAGGTCTGTTGGCTGTCCTTCGGGGGTGGTGACAGCTGCCGCTGTGACTCCGAGCATCTTTTCCTCTACCAGGGGTTTTACAGAAGCGCGGCGCCCTTTGGGGTGCCTCGGCACGGCAAGTTGGAGTTTCAGCCTTGCCTTTTACCTGCCTTTGCCCATAAATCAGCGGTGGCAGGGTGGCAGGCCGGGGGGGCTTTTGCAGCAGGGTGGGTACAAGGTGCCACGGTCTGTGTCCTTGCCTGCAGGGTGGTCACTCCTGTCCTTGCCTGCAGGGTGGTTACCCCCATCCCTGCCTGCACGGTGGTTGCCCGCTGCTCCAGTTGTCTCACTGGCACCTGATGCAGTGTCCTGCCTCTGCTCTGGGCTCTTCCCACGACGCCAAGGCTTTCCAGTAAAGCAGTTTTCATTCCCAGTTGTTAGCGGGCACAGCCCGAGTGTCGTTTCTCCCCTTGCTGTTATCCCCTGCTCTCCGGGCACGTGGGACATCTGCAGAGATGCTCTGTCAGGAAAGGTGGAGATGTCCTCCTGCCCTAGGAGTTGACAAACTGTTTTTCAGGATCCTGGGGACTTTCCTTGGGAATATACCTGTGTCAAGGTGATGTTGAGGGAGTGCTCTGATCTCCCCTGTGTGGCAGGATCTCCCCACCCTAAAAGCAGCCAAAGTCACGGAGCACTTTGGGAAGCTGAGCAGCGAATGGGTTTTATTTTTCCCCCCGCTTTTTCGCCCCTGAGAATTAAATAAAAACGCCACAACAAACAACCCCAACCCACCCAACAAACCCTAAACCAACACATAATGACGTTTCTTCCCAAACCAGGGCTGACCGTGGACATGGGCAGAGGTCTTTCCTTCTCCCTGTTTTTTCTCGCTTATCTCTTGCTTAAAGACCTTGTGCCGTCATCCTGCCTAGAAGGGAGCCGTGGGGCCTCCCCGGGGAGCCCCCTCCTCTTCCCAGCTCCGATTCCTTCAGCTTTCGCTTGAGGGATGAACGGATGTGACGGAGCCCCACCGTGAGCATGGCACGGGTCCCCAGTGCCTGCTCGTGCCGCGCGTGTGTACGTATGGGGTGTGGGTTATATACGGGAGTGTGGTATTTAGACCACATTAATGAGCGTACAGGGGAGCGGGGAAAATGGATCCTTTCTGGTTACGATCTGGCTACTGTCAAAATACGGTGTTATTTTGACGGTTGCTTTGTCTTTGCTCTCCGAGCAATATGAAGGTAGTTTCTTAGCAACAAAAACTCTGTTCGCAATCAACACCAGTGAAAAACAACCAACCCCCCCCAGAAGAAGAGGAGGTGGCCTCCAGAGCACGGCTCCTGCACATCCCCTGGCCAAACTGCATCTTTAGATGGAGAACGTCTTACGGGACGGCGGGTGCTTGCCCCCACGGTCGTGGTGCTGTGCCAGCGCTGCCCCCATCCCCCCCCTGGGGTGTGTTTCTTGGGATGTGATCGCTGTCCCTTTTTGCAGATGGGTAAACTGAGGCAGGCAGGGGCTGGTAAGAGTGTCGTGGGACGGCCTTTAGGTGACACGGGAGGGTTTGAGCTTCTGCTGGGTGCTGCTCGCCACGCGCTGGCTGGCGGGCGCTCTCTCAGTCCTCTCTTGGCCACCGTCTTCTCTGGAGTCTGATCCCTGCGTCTGAGACGGATCCCAGAAGGAGGGCGGGAGGGAGCTGCCTGCAAATGATTTTGGCAAAGGTTTTCCTGCGCAATTTGGAGCGTCTCTCCTTTGAAGGCAGCGCTGGGCCTGGTGTCTGCGCTGACGTTGGAGTCCGTGAGAGCAGGCGGTTCCTCCAGCCAAGTATCTGCCAGGCTGTGTCGGGAGAACTTTTATCATTTCTGTCACAGACATCACAACTCGCTTGTCTTACCATACATCTTCCTAAATGTGACAGAATATTCAGCTGTTATTAATTGAATACTCTCTAATTTAACTGCTTAGCAGGAGGGAGAGCGACTGGTTTGTCTCAGCGCAGAGAGCTGCCATTGGGCGCGCAGGAGGTTTTGGGGTGCAGGAAGGTGGTTTGAGGAGCAAAATGGGGCTTTTGGACCTGTTTAGTATTCCCCTACCCCCCCTCGCACCCACCCCCCTCCGCCGTGTGCCTGGTCCTGCCAGGGAAGGGCTGCAGCTTTGCCGTGGCTCCTGGTCCCAGGACGTGTGGCTGAGCCCAGGCTGGAGATGCTGAGGACATCACTGCCGCTCTGCTCCCATCCCGGTGCTGCTGCCTGGGCATGAAGGGATAGGGATTCCCTGGATAGAATCCTAGAATCCTAGAATCGCTGAGGTTGGAAGGGACCTTTAAGATCATCAAGTCCAACCATTAACCTGCCCTGACAAAAACCCCTTCTAAACCATGTCCCTCAGTCCCACATCTACCCTTTTCTTAAACACCTCCAGGGATGGGGAATCCACCCCCTCCCTGGGCAGCCTGTGCCAATGTTTAATAACCCTTTCAGTGAAAAAGAGTTTCCTGATATCTAATCTAAACCCTGGATGCCTGGGAGGGAAGGGTGGTTCGGACTGTGTTGTTCCCACCTCCATCCAGGCGCCCGGAGGTGATGCCTGCAGTGGGTAAATCCCTTCTTCATCTTAGCTGAGCTGCTGGAAGCAAAGCTCAGCCCCTTGGGTGGGCTCTTCGCCTGAATCACAGTACCCATCGTGGTCTGGCTGTCCCCTCGGTCCCTCCAGAGATGTCCCACGTGCAGACTGGTTGTTCCCGTTGGGTTGCTGAGAAGCTCCGCTCCTCCGGAGGAGGTGAGAAGTCAGCTCTCCTCACTCTCACCTGCCTGGCAGGGTGGTGGCTGGGTGGACTGTCCTCTCCAGCCACCCCAGCCCCGTGCCCACTTGCACACACACGTGCTTGCATCCCTCTGCTGCTCTCCTAGAAAGTTCAAACCCAGAGTCAAGTTTATTGTTTCTATCTCGTTTATTTTAAGTATAGTTTTACACTTTATTATATGCTGTGACATCTTAAATGGAGCCTGTCACTCCATCTTGACTACTGCTAGGGGCTACAGCCACTTACTGTGTCAGGCTTTTCGGCAGCCCTGATTAACGATATCAAAACGAATGGATCCCGGCACAGGCACAAGCACGAAAATCAAGGGGTGATTTGCATATTCAGATTGTGCATGGCATCGAAAGTCTACGGCTCGTGCGAGTATTGCACTGACACATCCCATGGACGCGCTGACGAGCCACCGTGCATCCCTGCGTACGAGACCTGTATGTGTCGGTAAGGTTTGTGCGTACCTAGATCTATTTATTTACAATCTTCAGCCAAAAAGAAAAATCTCTACCCTTTTTTCTGCGAGTTTTTTCATCTCCCCGGACAATATATCAATTAGGATAGCTAAATGGAATATTATTTTTTTTTTTTCTCGTGAGCCTGTTGGGATATGCTGCAGAATCACCCATGCAAATGTTTGGTTTTGCTGTTTTGTTTTGGTTTTTTTTTTTTCCCTGAAAGTAACATTTTGTTAGGTTAATTCACGCACTGGAAAAACAAACTTTCTGTTCTTCCAGTCCAATCTCCACTTACAAGTCGGGTTTTTGTAACCCTGTCATTAAAATGCGAGGTAGCCTACAGTAATTTGAATATTTCATTCTGCCGGCTGCTAATGCACTCTGCATTACAGATGGTACTTGCTCCATCCTTCTGGACTGGGTTCAATTATAAATGAAAGTAGGGAGCTGAGATTTGTCTTTTTGTCTCTGCTTAGTTGGAATAACACAATAAAGCTTGATAGGTAGGAATTCCTCAAGCTGCCTCCTCTTTGCCTGCGACGTCTCCTGTGTAGCTTTCTCCTCTCCGTAGCGGATCCTGCTCGCCTTTCAAGTCGAGCCGGGAGTATTTGGGTTGGCAATGGCAGGGTTTCTCACAAGTCGTTTTTGGCTCGGATGCGTTGTATCCCCTTTTTGGGAAGCGCTCAGTTGAGTCTTCTTTCTCTCTGTTTATTTGCCGGCCTCTGCATCCCCTTTTGCATCCCCAGGAAGGGAGCGGTGGTAGGAGAAACCTGTGTGGGCTGGGGAATAAGGGTGCTGCGGGGCTTTTGTTCCGGTGGGGACACTGCTGGGATGGTGGGGCCATATTCCCCTCTCGGTGTGTCCCTTTCTAAACCAGAATGGGGACAACAGCCAGGTTCCCAGCTGGAAAGAAGCGATGGGGATGCAGAGCAGCCCTCCTCCATCCCAGAGCTGTTGCCGTGGGCTCTTCCCAAAGCCCCTGGGAATAACTGAGCGCCTGGAGATCCAAAGAAAACATTTACCTCTGCTTTGTGATTAACAAAAAGGGGGGTCGCAAACCTATAGCCCAGCTGCACGGGGGGCTCTATATTACATACAGATGCCTTTTGCGAGCTCCTTCCCCATCCCCGGCCGGTAAAAGCAATATTGCCAAGGGAGTCGGAGGAGGTGAGGGCAGGGCTTTCAATTTGGTTTTACATTTACAAGGACCAGATGGCCTCAATGGAGATGATCTTTGATCTGGGACGCAGCCGGAGTCGGGCAAAGATTTTTATTTTTTTTCATTATTTTTTTTTTCCTCGCTCCCTTTTTAATCTCCTCTCTGTTTATGGCAGGGGCCTCTCTCGCAGGAGCAGGGGGGGAAACTCGGTCCGTCTGTCTGGCCAGCGTGCTGTGGGGCTGGGTGTCAGCCCCCCTCTGCCCCAGGGCGCTGCCAAACCATTAGGGCAGGACAGGGGGGGGCTTGGTGGTAAAAGCCCCGAGCGGGGTTGGGGTTGTCCAGGGTAGAAGGCAGAGCCGGATCCTGTTACACCACCGCCCTGCAGCACGGAAATCTGTGTCAACAACCTCTTGCATGGAATATAATTAAACACACGCAGGCGCCTCGAAACAGAACTGCCGCTAATTGATCCTTTTTAATTATTTTCCCCCGTTCTCTCTGGTGTCTCGCACCCTTCCAGCAGCGCAGAGGTGTAGGGGCTCTCTCCTTCCCTCTTGCCTTGCCAGTTTTGGGTTTCTTTCTTCCCCCCACATGTTTTGAATGGAGCGGGAGCGAAGGCAGCCGATCCTATTTCACAAGCGCTTGGACTCTTGCAGCACTCTCCCTCCTGTCCAAACAGATCGTTTACAGAAGGGGCCTCTATTTAAAGAAGGAACTGAACGTTCAGAGCTGTTTTCTGGCCTTAAAACGCTGCCGACCGGCTGTTGCCTTTCAAAGAGTCAGGCTTTGTCTGGTGCGCTCAAGGACGGGGTTTGACGCCAGGCTTAGCAGGTCGGCATGGCGGCATGAGGGACTGAGCATCGTGCAAAAAATGTGCTCGTTTATTTGCCCAAGATCGTTGAATCCCGGCAAAACTGGGTTCAAGATAGCGCGTCTTAGCCGTGGAAGCTTGATGGACCACCTAGGCTTGGGCAAACTTGACCTCTCTGTGGTGCTGTGGGTGGGATGAGCTTGGAAAGCGAGCAAGCGGAAGAGGAACGGTCAGATTTTGGTGTGATCTGTGTATACCATAGGGAGAAAGAACTTGCACATGTGCGTAAGGGAAGTCTGCAAGGAGTTAGAGGAACGTTTGGTCCTGGAGAGCTGTGGTACTTCAGAAACACATGGCACTCGTGCTCAAGGGAGGCTGACTCTGGTCCTGTGGGACATCTGTAACACTGTGACGTGGCCTGATATTGTCCCAGTACAGACCACCACCAAAAGTAGGTGCCTGCGGTTGTCCAGTGGCTGATGTGTTGCATCTGAATGGTGGCTACACCACAGGAGTTGGGGTGGGATTTCCGATACCTTTGGTTACGGTTGTTTCTTGTGCTTTGGATCTGGCCTATCCTCATATGCGTATAACTTACTTTGAGTTCAGATTTTTCACGGCGAAGGCTTTGAATCACCTGGTGCCATGGCTTGGGGAGAGGCGGACATGGGGAGGGACGGTTTCTAATGCGTCTGTAATGGAAGACCCCTGTCTCTCTGGGGAAGAGCAGCATCCACCCTCCATGAGGCAGAGACCCTGGTCCATGGCTGACCCTCGGAGAATATGATCGCTGATGATATCTGCCCTTCTGATCTGCTCGTAATCGGCAGTGGCTGCAGTCTCCCCTTTGCCAGGGCAGTAGGTTCCCTACTGCAAAACCCACCCCTGAGGTTTCACCCTGGGTGGAGAGTCCTCGCTTAGCAGTTGCTTCTTCCTTCTCTTTTCCTTCCCTCTTGTCTGCATGCACCAAAAAAAAAGGATATACTGTTCCTGCAGCCACCTCCGAGCACCGAGGGATGAAGCTGCCTTCAAGTAATCAGGAGGAGTGACAAGGGCCGTGCTCCGCTCTTGGCTTGTATCAGAAGGTCGCTGCTGGACGTGGGAACATGGTTCCGGGCAGAGACCATGGCAGTACGCAGGAGGTGGGGAGGTCCCTTGGCGGAGGAGGGAGAGGACATGGCCCCAGGGCGCTCTGCAGTGGGAGGCTGTTACATGTCTGACCCCAGCTTTCGGTGAAGATGTCCGTAGTGATTCTGCGCCGCCTGCTTTGTGAGAAAGAAAGGGAGGGAAAGAACAGCGTATTTTCCTGCCATGGCTTGGCTCCAAGACCTGAAAAATCTCTCCTGTACTGCAAAAAATCGCCAATCTAACCCATGGCAAGGCCATCAGTTTGGCGACAGAGCAGCAGCGCTCTCGGACGTGTGACGGGCGGCAGGCACCTTCCAATTATGTAGCAAACCAAAGACTTGAGTGGGACATTGCCATCTAACGAGCCCCGAGCCAGCTTTCCTTGGATGTAGTCTCCTGGGTCATCTTTTTTTGAAAGGATGGCAGGAGAAGGGAACCTGAAACGCAGCTTGGGCTCTCGCCAGTCTTTTTCACCCATGACTTTCTTGCTGCCACCGCTTTGTGCGTGGAGCAGCCGTTCGCAGGCGCGATGTGGCCAGGGGAGATGACCTTTCCGAGACTGGAAAGGCAGCTTCCTTCTGGAGGGAAAACCTCTCTTCCTTTGTTCTCCAGTTTCAGGGCTTGGCCTGGGGCAGTGGAAACGGGACCCTTGTCCTCAGAGGGGCTCTGGAGGCCCCGGCTCCTCATTAGCAGATTCAGCTCATTCAAAGGACCCATTTCTTTTCAGCAAGGAGAATTCATATGCAAAGCACCGCAGCGGAGCAGGAGGCAGATCCCAGCCCAACTGGCGTTCAGAGGGAGGGGGTTTATGGCTGGACCTGTTCTGGGAGCAATCCCATCTTTTGTTTGCAGGTTTGTTCCTGCAGGAGCCCCTGTCCCCTCCAGTGTCTCCAGGTGTGACTGACACCAGGTCCAAGCCATCTCCTGGGGTGGGGACGATGGCTTGCTCTGTGACAGTTTACTCTCCTGGTGCTGCAGAGGAGAGTCTGGTCCATCACCCAGACTCCAGCAGGAGAAGGTGAGGTCCCGGCACAGCAGGTGCCGCTGTTGGAAGGCCAAGGCAGAGCCTTCTGTTTAACCGCCTGTTCGTCTCAGCGCAATAGCAAAATCCCATTCTTTTGCCCCATATTGCACTCTGGGATTGGAAAACATCCGAGAAGGCAGATGCGCAGGTTTTGTGTTACCCTCCTCCCCTCCGATGCCTGTAATTCCAATTTACCCATCCCGGCCACCGGCTTTTCTCTGCGGCAGATGCCGCTGCCCCCGAGCCGGGCCAGCCCGTGGTCAATTAGCTGGTTTACCTTTTCTGCTCAAATCTGGCCCAGCAGCAGAGCAGCGCTGAATCTCGCCCCGCTTTCCTTTATCTCCTTGCAGCGGCTGCTCCGAGCAGCCGGAGGTCGGTCCAGGTCCTCGTCCCCCCACCCACGGCAGGGGCTGGGGTGGGATGGAGAAGGCTGGGTGGCCGCAGACAGCCTCTGGCGTACAGCGGTGTCGGTGCGGCAGGAGAATTAGAGACGCGCTGGGTTTGCCTATGCAGATAAGGGATTGATTATGCTTCACCGCTGTAACTGGAGCCTGCTAATCCTGCCCTGCTTAGGAAGGGGAAAACTGCTTTGTGAGATAAACCGAGCGTGGGATTGCTCCAGCCCGCTCCACCAGCGCTCCCCAACCTCAGCCGGCTTCGCGGACAGACCGTGACCCTGGCCTGGGGATGAGGGGGTTGCTCAGCAGAACCTGTGTGCGGGCAAAATTTATCCGTGCTCTTCCAAGGGAAGAGTGCCAGTAAGACAGGGGTGAGCCCTCTGCACCCTGCGTTTGGGTCTGGGGTGATGGGTTATTTGCACTGTGTTACTGGGGGGAAGTGGATTTGCTTAATTAGGTGGAGTTGGGAGGGTTTGCTGCTCCGTGGGACGTGGCGAAGGTGGACTTGAAGCTGCTGTAACTGTGAGGGGAGGAGATGGCTTGTTCATCGGTGGGGTGGTTTGGCTTTGGTTGTTTTTTTAATGTTTGCAAGCACATCCAGCCTGCTTTCTGCCACGGAACCGCCCGCCTCTGTTCAGCGATCTGCTCCTGGGGCAAGAAATTCAATCGGCTCCGGCTTCTGCATGCTACCTGCCCCCAGATTTCAGATGTGAAAATCACAGCTGGGAGTTTTGCTGCTGAAGCCGATGGGAAGCTGAAGCCACCAACCTGCAGCGAAGCATCCGTGAGCGGTCACGGCTTGTGGGCGTCAGGACCGTAAAGGGAAAAACAGAAGATGTTTAAACTTGATCCTCAAGGCTTCGTTCGACCACAAAATAGCAATAACTGGACACGTGGGGATGGGGTCAGAAGTTTCCATACCCAGCTCGGTTACTAGCCATGAGCTAAACTGTTCGGCAGGAGCAGGACGTGGGGAAGAACTGGAAAGAGGAGTTCATCTGTGTTCATTTGGCTTCCCAGGGAGTCATATTTCTTGGGGAATCTGATTCTCAGTAATAACCACAACATTGTGCCCTATTTTTGTGCAAAGGGCTATTTTAGATCATTTTCCAGTTTGGGGGGGGGGGGGTTTTTTTCCCCCCACTGTGCTAGTGGTAATTTTCACAAACTTTCTGAGCATTTTGCTGCCAGATCCTTGCTCGCTATGGCAACCCGTTTGGCATTTGGGATGGGGTTAGGAGAAAACTGGTGCGGACTCTTTGCCAGCGCTATGAAATGCGTGTCTCTCTTCTGCAGCTTCCGTGGCACGTGCAAGCTGCATCTCCTGAAGTGATGGAGAGCTGCTGAGAAACTTTCTGGCATGTGATAAATTCCCCTCTTCCGTTCCCCACGCCCCGAAATTATAGTTAGAGGGTAATTCAGACTTTTTTTAAAAAAATTTGGGTTATCGGTTTCACAGTGTTCTTCCTTTTTCCTGTGAAATACATAAGTAAGTGGATGCACAAAAAGCCATTTTGCCCGATGAAATTTTCCATGTCTCATCTCACGGCAGCCTGTTTTGGAAAATCTGAGCAAAATCTGTTCATCCAGTTGTAAGTTTTGGAAAGGCTGGAATGAGGAGGGGAACTTTTCTGTCAATTGCAAGCGGAAAAAAACCCAACACCTTCTCTTAATTCCTGCTTCCTAGAAGGGTGTGTGCCGGTGTATTTGGAAATTCCGGCGTACGGTTATCTTGGAAATAGCTATTTGTGTTTTGATGTTGATTTTCTCAGTGGCTTTGTGTGAACACGGTGAATATATCCAACTGAAGTGTAAAACTCCCTCTGGTTACTTAACGTTGAAGTGCTCCACCTTGGTTACCGCGACTGTTGGTCCCCATTTGGCATGGACACCATGGGCTTTGCCAAGAAGACGTTTATGTTGCTGTCTGTCATGTGAACCCTTGAATGGGCAGTGTGAAGACCCAGTCAGAGGTGCTTTCGCATCCCCCACAAAGCTCTGAGAGCTTATGTATCCCTCCTGAACACAAGGTGGCTTTGTGTTTAACGAGAAGATCCAGGACACTGGGTTTCCCTTTCTGCCTGGGGTTTGCTATTGCAGAAGAAAGTAGGCTGCAAATATACTTGCAAAAGGAAAAAAAAACAAAAAACCCCAGGAGTTTAGGTAGGTGCATGGGATGTGGGGGCTTTTCTGCACAAAGATATCTTGGGAAGAGCAGCTGGAGCCCGTGCCATCATGGATCAGCTGAGGAAGCAAACGCCAACTCTCCTGAGTTGGTTGTGACTCCGCGTATGAGTACGAGGAGGATGCAGACAGACAGCTGCGAGCCGCTTAATGCGTAGCTGTCCTCAAATATGAGGCAGATGGGAATATTTTTGTACCAGGTTCAGTGCTGTTGATCTTCAGCATTCACAAATGTAGACTCAGGCTCGGGGGAATATTGAGATTGGCTTAAAAATAACGTGATTAGTTACCGGTTTTGTTAGCAGGGGCATTTGCTGGCACCGCGTCTGCCCCTCTGTTTGATGGCTGTTGTTTTAGACCTGGAGGTGTAAAAACATATGTTGAAAGAGAACCGGTGAGCTCGTGTGACTCCAGAAGCTCGGTCTCCACGAGCCGGAGCAAATATTGCAGATAGTGGTTAAATTGCAAAAGGTAGGAAGAAGGCGGATGTTTGATGCGTGTTTCAAAGCCTGGCTGTGCGCTGCGTGGTCTCCGCAGGAGTTTTGGGATTCCCGGGGAGGAGCTGCTGTGCCTTCGTTGCCCGTATCACCCCACAGGGACACCCACCGGTCCCAGACAGGGTTTGGGCAAGGCTTTATTCATCCAGTGCACGGGATGAGTGCCTTGGTGAGGAAGGAGGCATTTCACCCCACTTGTGGCTGTGTGAGAACAGCGAGAGCAGCCAGCAGTGCTCCACCGTCAGTATTTCCACTCTGGGCATCTCTGGTTTCCCCACGGGAAAGTCACACCAAAGACCAGCTCGCACCCCGGCAGAGGAATCATCTGCCTCTCTTGAAACTCTGTTGTTGGATGGGTTGTTCCCTCCCCCCCCCAGTACATCTTAGGCACAGTGGAGGCAGGAAAGAAAACCCTTCTGAAAATCACAACCTAATTACTCCCATCTGCTCCGGCACTGCTTCCCATTTCTGCCTGCCAGGATGCTTGTCTCCAATGCTAAGTAGCACATTATTTTCGATAAGTTGCAATCATTTACTTGAAATCTCCTTCTCCTTTAAAATGTCCCCCTGGAAAGGCAGTTCGGCAAGTTGGGAATGGGCAGAAACAACCAAAAAACCTGTCCAGAAGCAGCCCAGCTCGGGCGGGAGGGCAGCGCTCCTCCCGTACTTGTTAAAACCACATAGCAGGTTTCTTTTAAGGTGGGTTTTGTATGAACGTCCATCTGCTGGGACCAGCCCTTGGCTGGTGGTGGCAGCAAACGGAGCTGTAGAGGAACTGCCAGCTCATGTAGTTGGAGGATATCTTACAACGAATTCCGCAGGACTGTGGTTTTGACCACTGAAGTCAGACCTGAGAGTCAAGGAACGCTGGTCCTGTGCAGCAAAGCCCTCAGGAGCGGCTGCACCAGCTCTGGGGACCTCTTCACTCACCGTTGCAACCTGAGTTGGCGTTGTGGTGTTTGCTGTGTCTTCGTCCTCCAAGACAGCATCCCTAGAG
>VXBO01006162.1:52784-82750 GCA_013400135.1 Rhinoptilus africanus | reverse complement strand
GAGGATGGTTCTGCTTAATTTATTTTATTTTAATTTGGTAGGAAAGCCTGCAGCCTCCGTCGGCAGCCCAGGCACCGCCGGTCGGGGGCTGCATCCCGTCACGGGGGGCATTTTGGAGGGTCGGAGCTGCCAAGGAGCCCAACATCCCAGGCATCCTGGCAGGAGGTTGATTGGAGCTGGGGACAACATCGGGGAAGATAAAAAAGGAGCTTTTAAATAATCATTTTGTCTTATTCTAGGCTGAGCGCGGCCTTCCAGGGATAAATAGGCAGCATCAGTTCTGCTTAGACACATTGTCCTTTCCATTTATTTATTCCCTAGCCTGACTGGGAGCGGGCGCCAAGCCCAGGCCCCCTCTGCACGGTCCCCAGCTGGGTTCGGGTCTCGGCTGCGGGGGGGACGCGCGTCCATCCGTAGGATGCTTGGGATGCACACACCCAGCGGGTGCTGGTCCCTGCGTGTTGCGCAGTAATAAAGCTCAGGGGTTATACAGCGCTTTTCATCGGGAAGCAGCTTTCTAAACATCAACTAATTAATCACTCGTGCCTACCTGTCAGGTCAATGATTCCTGAGATTTTTAATCTAAAAATATTTCCCTTTTGAAATCCAGATGCGCACCTGTTTTGGCAACTCTGCTTTTGATTTGTTTATTTGAGGGGTTTTAATTTTATTTTTTTAACCTGTGTTGCTTTCCATTCGTGTTTGGTCTTTTGATGCGCTTTAATTTAGTGATTTTTTTTTTTTTCCTGGAAGGATAGGAATTTATTCTCCTTTTTTTGTTTTTGATAGCACGTTTGTCTCTTGCCCATAGCTTGTCGCTTCCCTCTTCTCTTTTGAAGGATTTTGGCTACATTTACCTCTCCTTTCAGTTGATGGACCGCAGACCCCAGACCGATTTCTTAATGGGGTCTGACCTCTCCCCCTGGGTTTATTTGCCGGTGAAGCGTGTGGCTGGGCACCGGCGGTGCCGTGGGAAGCCTTCCCCGGTGGAGGGGGATGCCGGACCCGTCTCCTCGGGGCTCCGCAACTGGCACCCGGCTCCAAATTTGGCAATGTGCCCCCATCCCTCCGTATAGAAACGATCCTCCGTAGCATGGAATTATTTATTATTAGCTCGTTTGATTGGCAAATTTACTGTTGCCGGGCTTTTTTGCTTTCTTTTCTTTCCTCTCCCCCTGACCTTCCCACCTTTGTTGACAGGGAATGTTTTGATCACAAAACCAGCGATAAATGTTAAGAGTCCTGAAAATAATGGTTTCAGGAGAGTTTGAGGCTTAAAAAAATCTCTTTTTAGTGTTAGCCAAATCTCTCAACAAGGTCTTTACTACAGTATTGTACTGAAAATAGCCAAATCCTTCTCTAACTTAGTTCATAGTGAGGAAGAACGTACTCTGGTTTTTTAGCTGTTCTGGTTTTACTTCTTAAATACAACTCATTTTAGACTTTTTTTTTTTTTTTTAAATGGTGGGGAAAATCACTGGCTCTTGTTTGCACTGTGGATTCGTGGGGGGTCAAATTCATCTCGGGTGTAAGCGGGCACGGCTTTATTAAAATCCACGCAACATTACCCGGCTGCAAGTGCGTGCTCGGGGTGTGTGTATGTGTGTGCGTGTTCACCGGCTGCTTTGCGTTCCTCTGCCAGATGAGATGAGGAAACGCACTTTGTTTCTCTTAGGAAATGCCTTTTTTGCGTTCGCTCATCGAGGATTTATTTTATTTATTGTATTTATTCTGCAGCTGTGCACACCTGTCTGTCTGCGCGTGGAAAGCTCGGTTTTGCTTCTGTGTTCAAACACAGACCGTGGCGGGGGGCACACGGGGGACATGTGGGACACCTCCATCCTTCGGACCTGGGACGTGCCCCCTTTCCCAAACCAGCCCGGAGTGGTCGGGATGCTCCCATCTTGTGTTTCCAGGAAAACCCTCTCAGGAGAAGGGCTTTTACTCGAAGCGATAATTGAGGCAGGGAGTACAAAGAGGGGAGGAAAATTCTCTCCTTGGCAAGTCACTCCGGGAGGATTGATTTATTGTCACCCCTTTTCTTAGCATGGTTTAGACTTCGCTGGAATGACCAGATTGTTAAAAAATATGACGTTTTCCAAAGAATAAAGTGCATTTCGTACTTTTTTTTTTTTGGCTTATTTTTTTTCCATTGGGTGGCTAAAAGGATGGCCTTGCAAGCTCTCTGCGCCTGTATTTAAAGGTGGGGAAACTGAGGCACAGCCAGCTCTGGGCTCTGAACTTCTTCCTCTGCCATCTGGGGTTGATGGCTGATGCGAACGGGGCAGGGTCAGGCCGTAAATGGTACGTTAGGTGACACGAGAGGACCCCTGGGTGAGCTGAGGTCTGGGCTAGAGGCTCCCGACTTCCCATCCCGTGCAGTCGGGATACAGTCCCTATCACTCCTGGCAGCGAGGGTGGGTAAATTTGTTGGGTTTTTTGGTTGGCGGTGCTGGCAGTTTTGCTGCATATTTGAAGGGAAAGCGTGGGTTTCTGGGTTACCTCTGCGGTGAGCTCTCCGCTGCTTCTGCCCTACTTCTTCCCTGTGGGAAGGAGGGGAAGAGGCAGGGAGGGGAGCGGGGAGCTGGAGAGCCGAGGAGCTGCGTTTGGAGACGAGTGCTTGGAGCACCGGCCTGTTGGGGTACCCTTGGGAAAGGAGGAAAAGCCCTGTTAATGAGGACTGAGCCCCACCAGTCCAACTTGGGATGAGCATCCCCTTCTGGATGAGCATCCCCTTGCCCGAGTTAATCTCCGGGCACGCCTCAGGCTTTCCTCTCCCTTTTGTGTCTCCTGCAGTGCTGAGCATCCGGGGAGCGCAGGAAGAGGAGCCCACGGACCCCCAGCTGATGCGGTTAGACAACATGCTCCTGGCCGAGGGGGTAGCGGGCCCCGAAAAAGGAGGGGGTTCGGCCGCCGCTGCCGCCGCTGCCGCCGCATCGGGAGGAGCCGGCTCCGACAACTCGGTGGAACACTCCGACTACAGAGCCAAACTCTCCCAGATCCGGCAGATCTACCACACGGAGCTGGAGAAGTACGAGCAGGTAACAGGCTCCTTCGCGACGGAAGGGAAGGGCTGCCCAGGGGTGGTGGTTGTGGGATGGTGGGAAAAGGAGCTGGAGCGTCCAGGAGAGCCAGAGTGTCCGGGAGAGCTGCCGTCTGGTTCCGGCACTGCAGCGTGGATGTGGACAGCCTGGATCGCTACTGACATCTATTGTTAGGAGTGCACGGGCAAACGCAAACTGTTGCTTGGTCCTGGAGTGAAAACAGGCTTTTTTAGGATTGGGGGGATTGGGTTTTCTTGCTGGGATGTGGTGTGTGAATAGGCTCTGCATGGGTTGCCCCTTCCATTTTCGCTTTTCACTTCTCTCCAGATATCTTCACAAAAATTGGCCCTATGAAGGTGGAATCCTCTTCGAGGTGCTGGCCTCAGTGCAGGCAGATTTCCAAGCAAGGACTGAATCAAAATCTTCCTCGAATATTTGTTCTGCTTGAAAAGTTCTTTTTCCAGAAAAAAAAAAAAAAAAAGTGGCTTTTTTCTTGAGGAAAATGATTCTTAAAAAAAAAGAAAAAAGAAAAACTATTTGGGTCATGAATGCAGCTATTGGTAACACTGACAATTGCATGAAAAGCTTTGCGGGCCAGCGCTCAAAACTGGTTTCTTTCCAACGCTTCCAGATGTTTCGCAGACCTCTCTTTGCCGCCGCGTGCCTTGCCCTTGCCATGAATGTGGTTTCTGCCCCGAGGTTGTGGTTTATGGAGTGGGAGGGAGAAGGCATCCCCCACGGCCAGGGCCAGGCGGGGTTGCGGGTCTCTGGTTTAACGCCGTCTCTGCCGGTGCCGTGGGGCTGTGAACAGCCACCAGTGCCAGGGCATGTATGGGCAAGCCAGCCTGGCTCCCATTTCACCTGGCTAACTGGTTTGTGTGGTGGGGCTGGGGGGTGTCTCGCCCCTTCCGATGCCGTGTTGGCCAAGCTGAGGCTGCTGGTCAGCATCTTCAGGGCTACACCCAGGGCTGGTGTGGAGCGACCTTAGATGGGTGCCCCTGGCTTGGAGCTGGAGCAGGGTGGCAGGGCCCAGGGAGCAGGCAGGGGCTGGATTAGAAGGATGACCTTTGGTGGCTGTCCTCAGCCATCTCATGTCAGCGCTCATCTTTCAGCCCCCAGGCTGAAGACGGGGAGAGAAGACCCCATGTCCTCTGCCAACCAAGCCCAAGGAGAGACCCTTGGCACAGCCAGGGACAGGCTTCAGGGAAGGACCTTTTGCTCCTTCCTCCCCGTAGGCAGGAGTTTTATTTGTTTGCTTTTCTGATTTTGCTTCTGCGTCATTTTTGCTCCACAAAGGGACACCCAGGTGAGAGCAGCCTTTACCTCAGCCCCGTGGGGTGAGACGGGCCACATCTTGCCATCTCACAACGCATTGATGGGGGTTGGTTTTGCCACCGAGTTGCTTTGCAGATGGCTGTGCCGGTCCACGTCTCCGGTATCATCACCCACGGTCTTGCAAAACCAGGATTCAGAATTTCTCAGCCTCCATCCCCCTCTCTCCACTCCCATTTTTGGTGGCCGGAGGAGCTCAGCACCTGGCTTCTCACGGCGTCTGGCTGCTGCTGTGACAGCACGGCGCTCGCTTGCAATTTTGCCTCTAATGCTCTTTATTTCACGCCAAGAGGAGACGAGCTGACATTGCTTGGGCGTCTGGGAGCAAAGAGGCGCCCGGCTGAGAGCTCCCGTAGCCGGTGCTCACCCCTGGGAGATGGGAGCTGTCAGCTGGAGCTGGTGATGGGCAATTGGAGGGGCTCTGCTGGCCTCTGGGGTGTCTCCTTGTCAGCTCTGAGCTGTGGGGTGGGATATATTAAGTCAAGCCCACGTCACCAGTCCACAAAATCAGTGTTTCTCTCCCCTGCTAGCCCAGTTTTCCCCATCATGGGGTGGGAACTGGGGACACTGTCCCCAGGTCACCTGCCCGTGTCCCAGGAGCACCGAAGGCTTCTTGAGCCATCAGTGTCCCAAGTGCTGCTCTCAACCTGGGTTTCAGGGCTTGGTTCTGGGAATCGGAGGATCCTGTCATGTCTGCGAGGTGCTTGTGAGGATGGCGGAGAGGGCAACGAAGTGGCCTTTATCCGGCCTCAAAATCCCTCACTTGTCCCCTCGACTCCTCTCGCTGCCCTGTCCTCGCAGCATGGGGACAGCAGGAGCAGCCAGACGGTGCTGTGCCAGCATCAAACTAATTGAGATGATTACCTGCTTGCCCTTACTTGTCAGGGCCCCTGCCTCACTCAGGCTTTAATTATTATTGTTATTTACTTCTCATCTGATGTGCTAAGAGCACGGAGCAGGGCCATGGCTCTCTGGGAGCTGCTCCTGTGAAGCACGGGGTGCTCTGCAGGACACGTGGTGCTGGGGTCTGTCTGGGGCAGCGGGAGGAGGGACAGCGGGTCAAAAGGTTCAAGGTCCTCCACACATACATCTAGAGTTCCTCCAGTCCCATCCAGAAAAACAGTGGCTGGGACTTTCATGCTTTTCATGGGTCCTAGGAGTTCACCTGCCCCAGCTCCATCCATGAACCCTGAGAGCAAAGAAACCCGTGTCCGCCTTTCTCAACACGTTTGTTGGGAGTCTCCCATGCCCTCTGCTTGGCAGGCGAGAGAAATCTCTCTCTACCTTGAAATCCAGCACACTCTTGCTCTGGTTCTGCCCTAAAAAGCCCCAGCCATTGCGGCCTCCACTCGGATCTCCTTCCTTACCAGTGTTACCTCCGTACTGTCCTTGACACCGTCGAATGACCTTCCGATCCTGGGGTTTCTTTTGCTTTTCTTGCCATCCCAGGCGTGCAATGAATTCACCACCCATGTGATGAACCTGCTGCGTGAGCAGAGCCGGACCCGACCTATCTCACCAAAGGAGATAGAGCGGATGGTGAGCATCATCCACCGCAAGTTCAGCTCCATCCAGATGCAGTTGAAGCAAAGCACGTGTGAAGCCGTCATGATCTTGCGCTCCCGATTTCTGGATGCACGGTGAGTTCAAGCCATCAAACCTTTCTCCCCACCCACCGCACAGTATTGTTTGGGCCTGGAAGAGGTGTTTTGAGGTTCTGGAGTGAATTCAGGTCCACCTGAAGGGCCATGTCTTTGGGTCTTGAGCTGCAGAGGCTATTTACCTTCCTTATCCTTTAGTTGTCTGTAGGCCAGCAGGGAAGGGGACAGGAGTTGAAGACATCCCACCTCTGTCTCAGGGAGGCTCCCAGCTGTACCTTGAGAACTGCACATCTTCATTTTGCTGTGGCAGAAGGAAATTCTGTAGCATATTCCAACAAACCTCTGTGGTGAAAATGTGCACATCAGTTAGGGATGAAAGTTAATCCTCCAGCCCAGCCTGTCCCCTCTAGGTTCCTGTTCTTTTCCTTCTTTTCCTGTTGTCACAGATTTCGAATTGCTGTAAAATTACTTCACTCCCTGAGCTGGTTGCGTGCAGGCTGTGGCTTGGGCTGCAGCTTTGGGTGGGGAGGAGGGGCGGCTACACTTGGGGTATGAGGGGAGAGGTAGGTGACAGATAAAGCCCAGCTGTAAATGGAACAGGCTTCCCCAAGGCTGTATCTAGCGCTGCGTTCTCAGCACGGAGCTTTGCAGGGCAGCAGTGATGCCTTTGGCCAGTGCAGCCAGGTGTCGGGAGTCACCTTCCCAGGTGGAGGAGTTAGGTTCCAGTTTTAAGACTCTTCTGTGAGCTGGAGGATACAGGGATAATAGGAGACCAAGACTTACTTGCTTTGGAAGGTGCTGAGAGCGAAGTCACCAGGTGCTGAGAGAGGAGTCACCCTCAAGGTGCAGATAAGAAGCTTTCTGGCCATGAGTCTATTGTACTCCATGCTCCGAGGAGCAGGGGAAGGAGGGAGGGAAGTGGGGAAAGTCAGAATATCTAAAACTGCATTCCTATTTCTGCATCCCTGGCACTGATTCCCTTTCCTTTTCGTTCTGTTTCCCCTTCTTTCTTCACACGAAGGCGGAAGAGACGAAACTTCAACAAGCAGGCTACGGAAATCCTGAATGAGTATTTCTATTCCCATCTCAGCAACCCTTACCCCAGTGAGGAAGCCAAAGAAGAGCTAGCCAAGAAATGCGGCATCACAGTCTCACAGGTGAGAGAGCTCAGGAACGCAGCAACGACGGCTGCCGTAGCCTGGTGAAGGGCACTCCGGGTCTCAGTCATGTCCCAGTGCTGAGCATTTAATTACTAAATGAGTTTAGCGCAAGTCAGTGTAAGTGGATGGGGGAGCAGATGGGAGACTTGCAGATTGGAGCCGCGGATGGAAAAGGAGAGTTTGGGAGAGGATTTGGAAGGGATGAAGACTTCATGGAGCTATGGCTGTGCGTGCAGCTGAGGTGTTAACAGCAGAGAAATGGTGTGACGTGACCTACAGAGGCAAAAGTCTTCTCTTCAAGGAGTTAGTGCTGAGCTGGTTTACAAGAAGAGCTCGTTTGAGCTGAAGGTCCATTCTCCAAGCCAAGGGATTCGAACGCAGTAGGAAGTGTTGCGCAGATTTTGCTCGATAAGGCAGAATGGACAAGGTCCTGGTGGGAAGGGTTTGGGTCAGACAGGCTAATGGTTGTAGTTTGTGCGCAAGGAGAGTGGGCTTTCTCAGGGTCACTTCTCTGTGTCATTACTCTTGTGCTGCGGAACATGGCATCTACCTGACTTGCTTATCCCTCAAAGAAGGGTGGTCAATAAAGACAAATTTAATTATTTCCATACATTCGAGGCAGCCACCTAGTTCCTGGAGGCTGTAGCTATGACCTGGGAGCTGCTGGGGCTTGTGAGAAGTGCAGCCAGTCCTTGAAGTGTTCAACCATAGATTGCTCAGGCCTGGCCTTCTGTATTTCCTTTCTTTTTGGAGCAAGCTGGGTGATTGAAAGCCAGTCTACATGGCCTCTGGTAGTCTTGTCCTTGTGTGAGCTTAGTGCTCCCTCCAGGCTCCCCTTGCGTTCCCCATCTTGGGCCGCTTCCCAGCCCCAGGCACATGCCTGTTCGTCGCTTGAGAAAACTGAAGACAGCGGTAGCATCTGGTGTCCTTGTGAGAGCATGTCCGCCTTCAGCAGGAGCAACAGCAACCAAGGGTAGGTGTCGTCACCGTGTTGAATGCCTGCTGAGTGACTCCGACTGCGTCCCCTGGGTCAGAAGACCCAAACATTGATTCTGCCCGGCGTTACCTACGAGAGACAGCACATATTAGCTTAAGTAAAACTGCAGCTGTCCTGATGCTTCCCCTCTCACTTTTAATTCATCTGTTCACACTTACAGCTTTTCCCTCGCAAAGAGAAAACGCTCAGGAGAGATGCTGCACTTAGGATATTTTTCTGACTGTGCTGTATCCAGGCTGCTTTGCGCCTGATTCCAGGATCTCCCTCCCTTTATTTGTCCAAAGAAGGCAGAAACAAACACACATCCAAGTCTCTGTTTTTGCTCAGGCTAAGTGGGAACGTGGGACAGCATGAATCTGTGCAAGTCACGAGCAGAGTTCACCTGAACTCAAAGGCTGACCGGGGTGGGCCAGTTCTTTGCTTCACAACTTTTAAGCTGAGGATCGATTGTGGTGGCTGTTTATCCCGATTTCCTTCCCTGTGGCACTGACCCACCGGCTCCAGCATTTGAAGCCAGAAGAGCTGCTGTAGAGAGATGGCCAAGTGAGAAGATGACGAAGGAGCACATTGTCATTAATGAGAAAGCCGGACCAAGAAGTGGAATAGAGCTCCTCACAAACAGCGCCTGCTCCTGCTGTCAGCGAAACGTTCGCTCCCGGATCGGGGTTGTGTGCTGATCTGAATTACTACCTTTTGCCTCCCAGGAGTTTCCGCAAGTTATGTTTTCTTTTTCCAGCTCTGCAGCAGCGCAGGACTGGACACCTGCAGTTCAGCAGCAAGTAAATTGGTGGATGAAGCCCCTTCTGCCTAGAAGTTGCTGAATGCTCTAGGAGCACTGCAGGTAGAAAGCATCATAGGAGTAAAAGCTTTCAGTTGTCAACACCCAAGCCAAAACAATTCTCTGAGATGAGGAGAAAATCATGAGCTTCCCAGGATGAAAATCCAGTGTTGTCTTCTGTCTCTTGGTGCTTGGACAGTCCATTTGGAAGAGGGAGTGCCGATGTGCGTGCTCACCAGCAAGCAGAAGGAGAATGTCCTTGGAGTCTCACCAGAGAGATTGATCTGCTAACTCAAGATTGCAACTCCAAGCAATCCTGGGAGTGTTGGAGCTCTTCTGGGAGAGTTGCAACATCCACTGGCATTTGCCCATTCTCTTCATCCTGATGAGCTTTCTCAAACAAGGTCAGTAGCTGCTGGAAGTTGTCTTCTGCCTATAGACCTGCACGTAGGAAGACATTCCCCTGGTTCTCTGGGTTCAGTGTTGTCAAAGAACAAGCTGAGAGCTGCTTCCCAAATTCCCAATTCTGTAATTGTTCGCTGCGACATAGTGCCCGCAAGTGAAGAAATTTATCATCAACACGGTGCTGAGCGGGATTTTGTGAACGCTGGATTCATGGTGGTACCTTGACATTTTCCCCGGAGAAGCAGCTCCGGCTGGATATCACAGCCTGATTTCACAGACTTCCGAGTTTCCCGTCGCTGTGCTGAACCTCTGATATACAAACTTTGGGATATTTATCCAGACACCCGGCAGGTTGTCCAAGCAATGTTTCTTTGAAGCTTTCCGTTCATACTACCGATCCCAGGGTATCACCCTGACAGTTTGCAAGGATCACCGTCTCGGATCTCTCCTTGGGGCTTTCTGAGGTTCATGCATTGCACTGCTGCAGGCGCACGGAAACGGCTTTTCCCAGGACTGGCACGAGGACTTTCAGATCTGGCCCATCATTTTCAGCCACCCTTGTGACTTCTGAAGAAGTTCAGCCTGCTTCTTAATTTTTTTTAAATCAATCCACTAGCCTCATTCAGCGCACTTCTAGGCGCTTGGACACAACAGACCCATCGTGGTCTCTGGGCAAACACAATGGAAACATTTCCTCCCCCTTTCCAAAGGATGCACTTGTTCCTCAGGACCAAAGTTCCATCTTACGATGAGCCCCGTGCTGCCTCTCCGGCCTTCCCCTGAAGCTCCCGGGATGTGTAGTGGCTCATGCTAAACCCTACAAAGCCAAGTTCAGATGAATGAAGAGCATCCACTTCGGGCCTTTTGCACTGATTTCCCTCAGGTGGATCAAAAGCAGAGCTTCAGCGATAGCAAGGCAATTTTGACAGCCAGGCCCAAGTAAATTCGTTGGGTTTTTTCCCTGAAAGCCCCACTATCTTCTCCAAAGGGAGGAGAAGGGGCGTCTGGGAATCAGAGCATCTGTCCCCATCAAAGCGACACCAAGGAGGAGGCAAATAAAAAGTTCCAAAATGACACGTAGTCATTTTCAGATTGTGCAATTTCAGAGTCATTTGACTTTCTCAGGTTTTTTTAGCTCAGACGAGACCCAGCTAAAAAATAAAATTCCGAATTAGAAAATTGGTTCCATTTTACCTCAAACCAGGACATTTTTTTAAACCCATCTGATATTTTTATGGGGTGGGTCTAGCGGTTCCTTTAGTGGACATCCCAAGCGTAGAGGAACCAGATGCATCCACACAACCCTGCCCCTCCCAAGGGGGTCCCACCACCTTTCTTGGGCTTGGTGTGGCACCCGTGGGTAGGAGGAGCTGCCTTCCACAGCCAGGAAGATGGGGTGGGGGGAAAGGATATTCACTGCTTAACCTGAACTAATCCACCTTCCTCACCCAGCCGCACTTGCCAGAGCTGAAACGTTAACGTCTTTGTCTTCTCTTAAACTCACTCTAGGTATCAAACTGGTTTGGAAATAAGAGAATCCGGTACAAGAAGAACATAGGTAAATTTCAAGAGGAAGCCAATATTTATGCTGCCAAAACGGCTGTCACGGCTACCAATGTGTCAGCCCATGGAAGCCAGGCTAACTCACCCTCAACTCCCAATTCAGCTGGTTAGTTTTTGGTTTTTATTTTATTTTGGGTCATTAGTGTTCGTTTTTTCGTTTATTTCTTCCCCTTCCTCTAATATCTCTCTTGTTTTCTCCTTTTGATTATTTCAATTTTTATTTTCTGATATCAGTTGTCTCACTTTTGTGGTCTTTATAAAAAAAAAAGAGAGATGGGTTTGGTTTGGGGGGTTGTTTTGTCGGGGTACTTTATTTTCTTTATTTTTTTTTCCCCTCTCTTCTCTCTTCTTTCCTCTTTTTGTTTCTCTTCCCCTTCCCTGTTCCGTTTTTCATTGGAAAAACGATGTGATCAGACCTTGTGACTGATGGTGCCGCGTTGGGTGTTATATGCATGGATGGTAAACACAAAACCAGAAAAATTATCTGAAAAAAAGATTGCTGAGATTGCTTACACTTCAGGGGGAGAAAAAAAAATTGGAAAAAAAAAAAGTCCTTGCATAATGGTTCTGTTTCACTGGGGCTGAAAGCATGAGTGGTCCTAATGGATAAACCCCAGGATTTCTGGGATGTCCTGACTCATGCCATTTTGCGGGTTGTTTTGAGTAGATTTTTACCCTTTCATTTTCTTTCTGTTGTGGTTACCTTTGATTGCTTATATGACAGTGTCTGGATCACCTGCAAGAGTGTGCCCTGTGTGAAATTTATTTTCCCTTTGTGTCAGCGCAATCCGGGGAAATCCATGGGTCGTTCCCTTCCCTTTCCCCCTTTCCTTCCCATTTGCTGTGGTTTCCATTTGTTTGTTTTGAGGGTCAAAGGCACAGAGCGCTTTGCCCAGGTTTCAACTCCTCTGCTAGAGAACGATACTTAGTTCATGCGTGGTGCCTGCCACGAGGACGACCCATCCAAAAATGATCTCAGGCTGTGGTCAGCTAGCTGTGCTCTGCTCCCAGGGGCAATGGAAAATTGGGATTTGTTTAAAAAGAAGGGAAAAAAGTGAACTTCCTAGGTGCCATGTGCTTCGTTACCCATGAAAATATCTGTGTGCCTGTTTTCTTTTTAGGGGTGGGAGGGAGAGTGGGAACGGGTCATTCTTGTGCCTTTGAGCTCGATGTCTGCTCATGGTACCCTCTCACTGGGGCATGGTGCTTGCTGTTACCAGGTAGGCTACTAAGAGGAAGGAAGCAAAGAGGGTGGTGGAGAAGGAGAAAGAGGGTGCAGGAGAAGCTGGAGGTTAAGTAGACCACCAGTGGTCCACCATTCAAATGCTGGTTGCTATCAGGACACGCAACCCTGCCTGTGACAGGTATCAGAGGAATCGCACCCCAGAAGTACCCTCAGATCTGGAGGATTTGAGTGGAAAGTGGAGAGCCAGGGTTCAAACAAGGGGAGAAACCCGTGGCGTGGGTCTCCGGCTCCCAAACCAGCCCCACAGCGGTAAGGCAAAGGCAGTCCGTTACCCACGAGCTAACATGGTAAGCGGTGGTTGATTGCTCTGCGCTAGGGAGCTCATCCACACTTTGCAGGGACTCGTGTGGGTGGCTTGCAGAGAAGCAGAAGGCTTATTCAGTTGGGCAGTGGAGAGAAGTCACACAACCCCTTAATTATCAGGGGACATGATACTTGTTAGGGGTCTAGAGAGCCACCTAGACGTTGCAGCTTTTTTTTGCAGGTCAAAATTATGCTGGGAGGCATCTCTCCCACCTCCTCCTCTCCCAGGGCTGCCTGCGACCGAGCTGAGCCGCCTGCTCTGGCTCGGCTGAGGTGCTCAGGGCTCAGGTGGATGTGGCAGAGTTCTGCAGGGACAGACAGTTTTCAGGAGTTTTGTTGGATTTTTTTTTTTTTTTGGTGTTTTTCTCCCCCCTCTTTTCCTTCCGTTGTTTTAACTGCTGAAGATTCATCTGCATTTTTCAAAATGTCATCCTTTGCAAGCAGCTTACTCAAAATACCTGGTCAGGTGGAGTCTCTTGACGTTAAAACCCCCATGTAAAAAAGGTTGGACAATAGAGAGCAGAATTGCCCGTGTTCAGGGAGATGCCGACGGCCTGTGATGCTGTCCTGCAGTCCTCATCAGCTTGGACTGAAGAGACACAGCTTTCCTTCTTTTCCTCTTGCTTCAACTGGAGTCAGATCCAAAGACGTAGAGTAGCAAGGAAATAGCTTCAAATTGCTTAAACAGGTTTGGATCTGACCTGCATGGTAGTGGAATAGGCATTTCCCCAGGGCCTGCCCAGTTAAAGAGTGCTCCAGCGCAAGGCTGCTTCTTTGCCTTCCCCACAGGCAGTAACACGGCTGTTTTAAAGATAAATGGGCTGGTACCCTGCAGTAAACAGCTAAGATAATCCCTGGATAACACTACGCTTTCAAGGAAGGACAAACAGTCTTGTTATTAACGTGTAAGACTTGAGCTCCTGGGTCCTCTTTCTGACTCACTTGTCTGCACTCCAGAAACATCAACCTCTTTTCACGTACCTCATGTGGCGGTGGATCGAAAGCAGCGTGTCAATGTGAGGGTAGCTCGTGGGCCATTGAGATCCCTCTGCTAGGTGCAAAGTGATTCTAACCTGGCCTAGACCCCACCACCCTCTCTGTACGCTGCAGGGGTGGCAGAGAAGCAGGGAAGCCCCCTTGCCGGCACCACAGTAGTCTCTGGGTCAGCTTGCAGAGATGGTGGATTTGGATGTCCTTGTAGTCCTCCCCTGAGAAGACAACTGGAAGGGCATCAGGATTTTTTCTCCAAGAGTTGCATCCCATCCCAGGTTGAGATCTCCCCAGCTGAGCCATGTGGATGTGACAGCTCAGTCAAACATCTCTGCAATGTCAAGTTGTGGGGCAAGGACACGTCCTGCAGACATCTCAAGTTGTGTGATCTCCCCTGCTTCAAGTTGTCTTGGAGGTGCTAGCAGCAAGAAGCACACCTGTACACGCTGGGTCTGAAATAACCTGCCTGTGAAAGATTTGGAGGATGGTGTCAAGGGCCACGAGCCATCCGGATGTGCTGAATTGCCCTGGGAGGAGCGTCAAAGTCGATGAAGAGATGAAAGACTACGATGGATGATGCCTCTCCTTTTATACCATGGACTTTTTTCTGTTTTCATATCATGGGCTGAGACTTTGGTGAGGAAGGAGCCTGAACAAAGGCTGGATTTGCAGGGAAGTTTTAGGACCTTCTGGTTTAAGTAGATGGTAGGGCATGTGGAAGGGAAGAGAGTAGGCAGAGGACAGGTCATGAGAAAGAAGCGACCGGCAATGTAGTCCCTGGAGGGCAATGATGTTGGAAGAGGAGGTGGAACTGGATGCGACGGGACCTGGGACAGGAGCTAAATTCATTTCTGCTGTGGCTACGCAGGCCCATCTGTTCTCTGCATTGATGCCTATGTTACTGGAGATCGGTGAATGGCTACAGTCAGTCAAAGAGATTGGCCACACATTGACAAGGGCAAGGATTGCATCTGTCTAGCCATCTGGCACGTTCAAAGCAGGGTCCCCCATCCTCAGTCACCCAGGCCTGAATGTCAAACACCTTTTCAATCCTGAATACGCGCAGTTGGGCTTATATCAGCCAGATGTTCGAATAAGCTGAGATGTCTGGCTCATTTGGGCTAACAACTCCCCATCCTCACTTTGATTGCATGGGCAATCTCAGCACAAAAAACACATGGCAAATGAAAGCTATTTTATGTGGACAGACCCTTTTGCCAACCAGAGTCCTCAAGGGCCACACACAGGTGATGACATCCAGTGAAATCTTCCACGCAGAGCAGCCAAAATTGACCTGAACTGTTTTTTTTCCCTGCTCACCCTTTTGTTCTGTAAAAATCTGTTTGCTGAGGTGCTGATGGAGGAGATCGTGCTCTCTGGAAACGTACTTCGTCAGGCACAGGCCTGACTGCTGTATCTTCTCTTCTTTGCCTTCCTCCATTTGTGGCAATCACTTGTCCAGAGTGCAGCCCTGGAGAGGATCCTGCTTCAGCAGAGAGGCTGTTCTGATCACGGTCTCACTGTCTTGAGTGTTGGTTGGCAAGTGAAAAAGAACAAAGGTCTTGCTGGGTCATCCCAGGCTTTTAGACCTGCTATCAAACTCGGTGGCTTTGTCCAGCTGAGGAGCTACATGGTCCATCAGGTTCTTCCCTCATCTTTGGCCATGGTAGAAACACAAGGGAAAGTTACAGAGCGGGTAAATTTTGTGCTTTCAGTGCATATATGTGATTGCTGTTGACTTCAGTTAGGAGTCTGGTATACATGGCTAAAGTCAGCCTCAGTGGCTGAGTATGCTGGATCTCTGCCTCATTGGTGGTAGGTGGTGGGAGGCAGCAGATGAGGATGGCGAGATTTCAACTCCAGTGAACACCATTGCCACGTTTGTTTATTCTTGATGCGTTTGAATTGTCAGATACTTTAAAGAAAAAGACTTGTTAGAGGTCCTGGAAAACTTGAGGTGGACGCGGAGACTGTCAAAACGTTAGAAAAGACATTAGAGGAGCTGGAGAAGAGGTGCAAGAAATACCAGCAGTCAAGCTTGTGAAGATTTTTGAATTGGAGGCAAACTTGAGGTGGATTTTGCTCATCAGAAATGTTAAGAGGTGGAAGAGATCTCTTTGTGGGCATAGTTTGATGTAGGCCTTCACCTAGCGGCAAGATCTGAGTGCCATAGCTTGTTTGAACATTTCCTCCTCTCTTTCTGAAGCTGATGATGCCTGATGGAAGCTCAGCACTAAGGAATAGTGGTGATGATAGATCTTGGATTTGAAAAGATGTTTGGATGCTGAAGATGAACCACTCTTCCACACTGCTGCAAGGCATGAAAAGTGTTAGGTTTTCTGGTTTTTTGTGGTTTGGGGGTTTTTTTGTCTACACACAATAGCATCAAGGGGCTTCATGCCAAGGTAAGAGCCCTTTCCTCCTGGGTTCACACGCTCAAAGGTGGTTACCTCTCCGTTCTTGAGGACCTCCAGATAAAATTATGACCACTGAAAACCTTTGGTGTGTTCACAATGAAGCCTTTCAGAGGACAGATCAGATTTATGATGGAGCCTCCTCTAGTGGAAGGATCTGACTTGTAGTCCCAGATCTTGTCTCCGTGGAGGATACCAAAGTCTTCATTTTCAGGGCTCTTCACATTCCTGCCCCCCTCTCCCACCCCAGTGCATCAGCCCCTCTTCGCCGTTTCTCTGAGACTTTGGGCCATCCTAATTTTCGTGCATGGCCAGCACGTAGGCGGCGGAGTGCTGAAGCAGCAGAGTGGCAGCGGAAAGGGCTCTCTGCAATTACGGCTCTGATACAAATGCATCCATACATGCGGGGGCCATTGATATGCGCATATTTATCTTTGTATCCACATCAGCGGCAAGACATATTTACCGTTTAGATATGCACATATATTGTAAAAATACCCCGTGCCAATAGCAGTGTATATCTTGTAAGTGACATCTCCACCGCTCCTCATGATTTCTAAGACACCGGCGCTCTTCAGAACTGGAGTTTGTGGCAGTTTGTTTATTTTTATTTCCTCCCTCCCAGTCTGAGTTTTAGGGCCAGGTTTGTTAAGTTTCAATGAAATACCAGTTAAGTTGATGACATTTTTTATTTGTGATTATTGTTACAAGTTTCTTGTGGTAGGGGAAGGTGGGATGAAATGTTGCTGTGCTGAGGGCAGAGCGATAGCGGTGCCCTGGCAGGTGCTCAGGGATTCCCAAGTCCTCAGCACCGCCACTGGTTATTTTTGTGATCTCAAAGGTTTCTGCTTTAAAGAACGGGAGAATATTCTCTGATTCTTACGAGCCGTAGATGCAAAGCCCTTTGGTTCTCGAAGCCACGTTACTGCCCATGGTCAAAGCGATCACACAGAAAACCCAGTAGGAAGCACCTTAGTGCATCTGACTTGTACCCATCTTCACCCTTAAAGTTGAGCAGGGTCATGGTGGGCTGTCCTCCGTCTGCCAGCTCGTTTCCTTAGGGTTTTTTGCCTTTAAAATAGCAAGTAACCTGAGAGGTCGGGAAGTGACAGGAGCCCTTTGCCAGCTGAACAGAGGAGGTGATGGTTACAGCTGCCTCCTGACTAGTCCGGGTTATTTTATGCAGCGCTGTGGGATGGCTCTCCGGAACAGGTTGGGCAGGGATGACAGTGAGCACAGACAATGAGCTATTCCTGGCTCTGCTCTTTAGGCAGCGGTGGGAGGGTCCTGATCCGAGACTCACCGTGCTCAGGATGAGTCTCTTGACTGTCTTGGGTGTTGTTCCTAGCAGTGATGTTTCTGCTTTCCTTCAGTTCTGAGAATTGCCAGCACTGACAAAAGAGCCAGTTGCAGAGAGCGGCAGAGAGTTTAGTGAACGTGAAGCCTCCAGCATAGACCTCCCGCCTGCTCCTTGATCTTTCTTGGGGGTGGCTTCCT
Source organism: Rhinoptilus africanus (assembly GCA_013400135.1). Taxonomy (NCBI): domain Eukaryota; kingdom Metazoa; phylum Chordata; class Aves; order Charadriiformes; family Glareolidae; genus Rhinoptilus; species Rhinoptilus africanus. Next base: position 65,420 of record VXBO01006162.1, on the reverse strand, counting down.
TCAGAGGATCCTTCGCGGTCCACCTCTAGGGGAGAGCTGGGGTCTGCCCAGAGTGTTTCTTCCCTCTCCAGCAAGAGGAAGAGGATTTGCCAGGCGTATCTCAGAGCGTACCCATGAGCCATAGTTGGGCAACTCCACCAGGACTGTGGTTGCCAGTCTTCCAAGTTGGAAGTGGCAGTGGAGACGATGACAGTGTATTTGGGGTTGGAGCTGAAAGCGTAGCTGACCTGGGCCCCTGAAGTCTCTCCTTTCCAAGGCTAACGTCATGTATATAACCAAACCTTGCACGTTGAGCTGTCTCACACTTAACGCGCTGATCTGCACGATAAGTTCTGAAATAATCCCATAAAACCTTTTTATTTATTTTTAACCCCCTTCCCTCCTCCCCCGCCTTCCAGTTACATGATGGGTTTGTTTCTCCGGTTCAGTGGTTGAGGAGGTGCTCAGATATCTTGAAGCCGGAAGCAGAAAGCCTTGTTTCTGCAAAGGCGGGGCTATTTTTTTTTTTTTCCTTTTCATTTGTGTTTTTTTTTTTTCCTGATCCCACCCAGTTGCCTTCACCATTATCGTTTTTTAGCACAACGTTGGCGACTGGTGCATGCGGTGGGGAATTGGCTTACAGAGCTCATTCTCCTGGGGCAGCTGGCCCAGGAGGGCTATGGCACCCTTGCGTTCTCTCACGGCCCGTCACGATGAAAGACCCTTCCCAACATGATGCGTACTGGGCGTCCAGCCCAGGCGCCTTCACGTTTTTGCCAGCCTTCATTCCTGGTGCGCTGCGGTTCCCACCAGTGGTGGGTTCCTGATGTCCTGAAGGCAAACCCCAAGCCCTGCTCCCTCGCAGAGCTCCCCGTGGCTCACCAGGAGCTCTGGCTGTGGAATTGGATGGTGTCTGGACGTGCTCACCCTGCAGGGAGCAGCCCAGTGCAGATGTACCCACCTTGATCTGAGCTTCTCGGGAACAGCAGTGGTGTGGGCCAAGGCTTCCGCTTTCAATAGCGAGGCTTGCTTGGGTGATGCTGTTCTCCAGTGCGGTCTGCCGGGTGGACACCTCCAACAACCAAGACTTTCAAAGCTGCCTGAAGGATTTTGATGCCCTGAAATGAAGGGAAAGAGCTGTCTTGAGTCCTCCAGGCTGGGTTTTGTTTTTCTCGGTCCAGAGCATGAAGAATCCTTCCTCCAGCTGAGGAGCTGTTGAAGAATGTTCTTGGCATTGAGCTGTAACAACATGTGGCTTTGAATAACCTCAAGAGTGCATCCTTTTTTTTTTTTTTCTGCTTGCTTTGTTCTTCATACTACTAACCTGACTGTGTGTTTTGTTTTTGTGGTTGCTTTGCATGTTGTTCCTTCCTCTTGGCTGAGAGTCATGGGGTGGATCTTTTTCCTTTCTGTGATTCAGGTGCCTCACTCTTTCCTTTCCAGGTTCTTCCAGTTCTTTTAACATGTCAAACTCTGGAGATTTGTTCATGAGCGTGCAGTCTCTCAATGGGGATTCTTACCAAGGGGCCCAGGTTGGAGCCAACGTGCAGTCACAGGTAGGGACCCATCCGATGTACTGCCAGTGAATGCATTAGTGTTGGAGGCGCCTTTGATTGTATTGGCACTTCTCCCTCCCGTCCGAAAAGAGCAAATCTCAACCAGCACAAACGAACCAACCAGCATTAAAAAAAGGCAAACCAAACCAAAAAAAAAAAACCAACCAACCAGAAAAAAAAAAGCGACAGCAACAACCACCGAAAAAAAAAAAATCAATCCAAAAGAAACCAAAACCGAACACCCAACCAAACCAACAACCATGGTCTTGAGGAGACTTGCCCACACTTTGTGAATGCATTTGGCTCTGGCTTGATAGTCGTACTAGGAGGAGAAGAGGCTTAGGAGAACAGGCACGAACTCAAACGAAAGCAGCTGAGGTTTAGGTTCTGCTTGCTTTATTCTTCCAAGGGAAGGGGCCAGATGTTTGGACTGGTGTCTCATTTTACAAGGCTTCCTCTTACTTCTTTGATGCCGAACCAGGTGCCTACTGAAAAGCGAGAAAAGCTCGAATAAACAGCTAGATTTTTAAAATTTTTTTTTCAATTAAAACCCACCCCTCATCATCTCCCCACCTCCCCGAAGCACAGGCCACTCACACCACCCACATACACACCAGCAAGACAGAGCAAGGGAGCTTTGAGCAACGTTACTGAAACTTCAACCTGTGCTTTGAGCAGAAAGAAAGAATTTAAAATAGCCAGGAACTCACTCAGATCTCCCACATCCCATCCGATGTCCAGATGTGCCATGAGTCCGCTCTCTGGCGTCTAAGGCTCTGTAGGGTGTTGATGAAGCGACAGCCACTCTGACACTTCTGCATCGGGCAGGGAGAGCTCTCTAAAGCCGAGGTCGCTCCCCTGGCAGAGCTGGACGCGGAGCAAGCGTGCGGCCGGTGGGTGACGAGGTGTGCTCGTTGCTCCTACTGCTGCTGGGGCTGGGCTGGGGGAGTGGAGGGAGAGGAACGGGGCGCCCGGAGGAGAGCTGCCGGTGCCTTTGCCATGGTAGGTATATTCCCTTCCTGGGCCCTCCGAAATGAAGGCGCTCACCCTACTCCGAGGATCTCCTTCCACTGCCGTGAGCTTCCCAGTGCTTTCAGCGGAAGAGTGGAAGGGGATAGGGGTAGGAATGGGGGTCTTCGAGCATGGTGGTGGAGCCGGCTGCAGTGATGTGCTTCAGGAGTTCCCACCCCGTGCTTGCCACGCTGTTCTCCCTCTCCACTCTTTTTGTGGAAAGAGTTGGGACCAAGGAGAGCTTGATGGGGCTGCTGGGGCAGGTGGGGGGGTGGTGAGGGAGGCAGGCGCGCTCCTCTGGCTCAGCTCTCACTGCAAGACCAACTATGGTTCTCTTTTTACTCCTCTTTAAATATATACCTTTATTTTTATTATTATTATTATTGCTGTTTGTTTGTTTGTTTTTATCTTGCCAAAGATGAACCGTAGCGGCTTTGCCCACTAACCTTTCCTTCCCTCTAATTTGTGTCTTTGTTGTCGTTGGTCTGTTTAGGTGGATACCCTTCGCCATGTTATCAGCCAGACAGGAGGATACAGTGACGGACTCGCAGCAAGTCAGATGTATAGTCCGCAGGGCATCAGTGTAAGAAAAAAAAAAATAGGCTTGGGTTCTTGGTTTGGTTTTTGTTGGGGTTTTTTTTTTCATTTTTGTTCTCTCACTACCAATTATTTCAAAGCCATAGGGCTCAGAATGCCACTTAGTAGGACTTGTCTTTGCTTTTACGGTCACCTAGTTTATTGCTTCTGTATCGGTCACGCCAACGGCAGAGCTTTGCCCACAAAAAAAGTGGCGACCGGGCAGGCTTTGTGCAGGCAGCTGGCGTCTAGGACTGTCAGAGCCGATCAGCGTTTGCCTGGCACCTGCGGCCACACGCACTCGGCTGAAAGGAGCTGCTAAACAGGTGACACCTCGCGTAACCACGATGGGGAATGTCACCGCGAACGCCCTGGTCCAGAGGTGGCTCCGTGCGGAGGCCGATGGTGACCATCTAAAAATAACCTATCCCTGGCCAGCATCCGAAAGCGCGGCGGCGATGGGGTTGGCGGCAATAATGATTGCAAATGCAAGGAGAAAAAAAACAAACAAACAAACAAAGCCAACCAACGTCAACCCAAGCAAACCTCGCCCAACCAGGCTGGGGGAGGATACAAGGGGGAGGGCGGTCTCCGGAGCATCTTCTCCTTGTTCTTGGGTGCGCTGGCGGGTTCTGACTAGCATGAAAATTCGTAGCGACAAGCTGTGTCGCACAAGGGGAAATCGATCAGACACACACAAGGAGAACCCAGTGTAGATTCGGGACAGCAATCCAACTTCATTTCTCAGATCAATCGTCCGCCATCTCAGCGGCGGTGACAGCAAGCTGGGAGAAGAGGGCAGCCTGGAAAAGGAGGCTGTGAGGGAGCGCCGAGTGGGTGGTGGCGGTGGTGTCCGGGGTGGCATGGAGGAGGGGGCGGCTGGCCCTGGATGTGGCTGGCTGTCGCAGTCCCCGGTGAGGTTGAGGTGGGCTAGTCTCGAGCTGGGCAGGAAGGTGATGGTCATCCGGGTGGGATGGTGGTCCGTCACCCAGTTGAGGTGCACAGTCCAGTCCCATCACCCTCCCAGCCAAGGCTTGTGCCGTTTGTCCCCTTGTGTGTGACCGTATTGTGGCCATTGGCGTGTGAGCGGCCACCACGGGCGCAGGGAGAGGGGTGCAGCAGGACAGGGGGCTGCGGTCCCCTCTCCTGCGGGCGCTGGGGCTTAGCGGGCGGCTTGACGTCAGGAGGCAGGGAGGGAGGATTTGTGAAGTAATGTAATTGAACATGTGCAGATAATTATGTCTCATTACATGAGCCCGTTGCAAAAACGGCGCTTGGAAATGCCACATGAAAGAGCCTATCGTTCCGCATTAATTTCTCCGTGCGCTGAATTTATTCCCTTTCTGGCTTTTTAATACTTGGAGAGTAAATGAATCGCAGGCTGATCATGATAAGAGATGATACTTTTGTATAAATTAAAATACCCCCAAGGAAAGAGGCTGAGCTGATTACAGTTGCAGTTGGCTTGGAAAATAACACTGGGCTGGGTTAAGTCAAAATTTGGGGGGGAGGGGGCGATGGGGGAGAGGAGAAGAAAGAGGTAGTGGAAACTCCAAAGCCAAATAGGATGAGGAGGGCTGGGCTGGTGTTTCTGGCTGTGGTACTGGGAGAACCACTACGACCACAAGCAGCGCTAGGAAGTGGTGAGCTGAGAGTGCAGGGACTCAGTGGTGTCCCCTGTGCTTCCCAAACAGGGACCACCTGGGATGGGGGCAGCTGATGGTTCCTCAGGCTCATTTTCAGGGAGGACAGGAGCCCAAATTGGCCCGAATTGGATGTTGTTCCGAGAGGGGCAAGGTGGCAAGTGAGGAAAAGGACCACCTGGTTTTGGGGGTGATGCCTTATTTCCCCATAAAGCTGTGGTAGCGCGGGGAGCGAGTCCAGAGCTGAGCAGGTAGTTCAGGAAGCGTCTTCTGGGTTGTCTCTCTGTCCCCAAATGTTTTGCTTCCCCCATATCCCGGGCAGTACGCTCCTCCCTGTAGCTTTTATTGTCACTGAATATCTTCCCATCCAGCTAGGTCCCTTGATGAATGCCAGTTTGTCCACCCCTGGAGTGTGGTTGCCCTCTGGGAAGCACTGGTCCTGGGCAAGATCCCGGGAAGCTGCTCAGTGCAGGCAGGGTGGCTGTCTCGTAGCAGGCAGGGCTTCCCTGCCTCTCCCCTGAACCCTTTAACGCCAAGGAAGGGCAGCAGCATGTAGAGGAAAGCTGCTAGTGACACAGAAAGCTGCCGTCCCCACGTCACCCGAGGATCCCTGCGAGCTGCTGGAAGGAGATGAGCCGAAACCTAGTCAAGAGCCCTGTCACAAAGATATCTGCGTGGGGCTGAGGTTAAGTCATCCCCGGAGCCCGTCAGGACTGGGAAGTCAGCGGCAGGTTGCCCAGCTCCACCGCTGCAAATCCTTGGCAGGGGAGACAACGCTCGGGGTTTGCCTTCCTCGATGGAGGATGAATTTTTAAATGCGTGTAAGTCATGACAGCCGAGGACAGGAATCTCTACCCAAAGCCCAGTCCCCTCCGCGGCTCTGCTGCTCGACGGCTGACAGACCGCTCCGCAGGGCGAAAAGGGCTGGAGTCGGTTCTGCATCGTTAGCAGGATAATGGGCGATGTCCCAGCCATCACGATCTCCGTGACCTGCAGCGATGGCTGAGGCAGAGCGAGAAGAGCCGCCTTCTCTTCTGCAGGTGGAGATGGCGTCAGGCAGCGCCGGGCCCGGCAAGGGACGGGGATGCTCTTGGTGATGGAGGGCTGGTAGAGGCAGGAGGCGTCTTGAGGATACCCTGCCTTGGGTAGCACTGAGAGGAAGAAGGTCCCCCCCCCGACCTGAAAGGAGGGGATGTCTGGGACCTGATCCAGGCTTTTTTTGCAAACTTTGAGGTTGGGGGTTTTGCACCATTAAGCGAGAGGTGTCTGGTCCCTCTGGACAGTGCGTGTTGGTGGGGGTCCATGTCTATACCCAGCTGGAGGTCCCTGAGGCTGGGGATTCAAAGCATTTAGATATCCAGGTTGTGGTGGGTTACGGTAGAAGTTGGATCTCTGTTGTCATAATCCTTTGGCAGGTCCCAACCCAAGCCATCACCTTTTCTGCCACTGCCCTGTGACCCTAAATCCACAAAGTGGCTTAGGTCCCCCGTCTGCTAATTAATGAATGAGCTACAGCCATCTTAAAGAAAAACTCTTTCAGAAATCTATTTTGGGACTTCATTTAATTTAATTTGTAGATCATTTAAAAGTCTAAAACGAGGGGCTGTTTTTAAAGTTCATCAGAGTGCAAGGTTTGTGACTGAAAAGCGCTGTTGCGGAGAGTTGTGCTGTTGAGTTTCGCGTCCGCTCTTGTCAGCAAGGACCACCGAGCACTGGTACCTGTAGGAGGAGGTGAGACCTCCTCGCTTGTGCCAAGACCCTTTTCTCTAAGAATTTGGGTCTTGAAAAGAAAGTTCTTGCTCTGCCCCTCAGCAGGCTACGGTTCACCATCATGATCGCAAGCTGGGATGTGGAAGCTGCTCTGGCAGGGCTTCAGTGCCCAAGCTCCATCCGTCGGAGATGCCTTGGTGTGTCCTGAGACAGCCACCATGAGCCTTGGAAAGTAATGGCCAGACAAGACTGGATGCTCTGGTGTGTAATAAGAGCTTAAGTGCATATCATAAGGAGACCCTGATGCAGAATTCAGATGTCTAAAATCTCTTGGAGGCTACTCCTCATCTGTCAGAATTGCCAATATCTGGTGTGTTTGGAGGCTGACCTGACACCCTGCCCCGTTGAGGATGGGACAGGGATTTGGTCGCAGGAGACGGCCTCTGTGCAAAGCAGAAGGCTCCTTTAAAGATTGACAGAAAGTCATCTCCCAGGCCCACGTAGATCCACGTAGATTTCCCACCTGTGGAAACGGGCACCAAAACCGGTTGTTACAGCAATCCATCACCAGGGCTCCACCACTCGGACAGCCACCAAGGCCTTGCCTGTGCTCTGACACCAAGAGGTGACGTATGTCCTGGATGTCCTGGAGACCGTTGCTCTGTCTTTGGCTTCTGCCCTTCCTGAAGAAGTCACAGCTGTGTGCAGGAGCTCCTCAGAGGGTCTGCGAGGAGCAGCAGCCTCCTCAGAAGACTCCTTTGTCTTTGAGGGAGATCCCAAGGGATTTGCTGCAGTCAGATCCCAAGGGATCTCCTTGCTTCAGAAGGAGGCAGGACCGGCTGGGTGGAATCGGATGCATCCCGCACGTGGCCTGGTCTGTGCAGCAATGGGGTGAACTCCAGGAAAGGAGGGATGAGTGTGGATGATGCCTATGTACCCTCTGCCTGGGAAAGGATCCGGCCTCCTTCTGGAGGGCTTGTCCATACCAAGGGATGGCATTAAGATACTGAAGTCATGGCCAACCTCGGGACCTGCTTTCCATTGCTTGACCCATAACTTGGGCCCTTGCCAGGCTGGGGGAGTGGGATGTGGGGTCTGTGGAGCGTGCCCCAGTCCGCCTCAGCCTCTCCCGAGCATCCGCTTGTTTTCCCACTGGGTGCCGCTGCGATCGTCATCGGCACCCCCAAACTCCTGCAACACGTGAAGGTTGATTCCCCATTCCTGAGTACCGTGGGGCTCCCCAGCATTTTGAGGGGCAGATTGCTAAACACGGGGGCACCGCCGTCGCTGCCTGCAAGATGCTCTCCCTCTCGCTCCTTCCAGAGCCTCCCTAAAAATAGTTGAGCACAATAGGGACGGAGCCCNCCCCCCCCCCCTCCTGCTCGCCGTAATGACCCTGCAAACACTAAATGGCATCTGAGTGCATTAAGCAGCAAACTCTCTGGTGACATAGCAATTACGGCTCTGAAATAGATTTGGTGCGTCACGGAAGATAAGGGTTTTGAAAGTTTCTGTTGTGATTATAGCTTGTAACTCCAACAAATAACAGGCTTGGTAATAAGAGGCTGCCAGCACAGCTATTGTGGTTCTCTCTCACTGATGGCACGCAAATTGCTATTAATGTCCTAAGTGTACTTGAATATGCCAGTCTCAGGGCGGTGGAGTTGGCTCTGTGTCTCTCTTTACGCGGCCTGTCATTGTCGGGCTGATAATCTACAGTAATTGCTGCCTCTTGCAGCGGTCCAAGACGTGGAAGGATGGATATTGCATCCCAGGGAGCGCGGGGATGGTGGGTCGGGGCCCAGCTACGGGTGGAAGCTGGTGGGGACGGTGGGCATGGTGAGGTGGTCTCTGAGGCAGGGGGCACGCGGCGCTGTCGGTGTTCATGGTCTGCTTTCATGCCTGCACCCAAGGTGGAGCGGAGCAGGGTTTGGTAGCCCGCTGGCAAGCTCAGGTGGCCATTCCTGTCTTCCCTTTGCAAGGGAGCGTGTTTGCACACTCCCATGCGTGCGTGGAAGAACACGCAGGCCTGGGGGGGGGTGTGTGTGCGCGCCTCTGTCATTCCTACTTTGGGCACGTCCCACTGCGAGGTGGTTTCCATCCCTCAAAACGTGGCTCCCCACAGTGTGCTTGTGGTCAGCTCTTCGCTCCCATCTCGGCTGCCTCTCAGGCAGGCAGGAGCAGGTCGGCAAATGTCCTGGGCGGCTGCTTGGTGCAATAGGGCTTTTCCTACCCTTATCCCACTTTGGGGGTCCGCGGGGTCATGGCAGGCTGGAGCTGTCGGGAATGGTGGGGGATGCTCTGCGCTGGAGGCAGCGGGACGGGCAGCCAGAGAGGAGAAGCAGCCTGGGCATGTCTAAAGCGGGACGGCGGCTGCTACCGACACCAGCTCGGATTAATTAGCTGAGCACTGAATCAATGTCAGAGCGAGGAGAGGAGGTTGGGTGCAGCATCTGCTCCTCTCCGAAGGGGATGGCAGCCACGGAGGAGCAGCTTCTGTGCGCTGCTGGCTCCTGCCTGCGGCAGCCAGGGCCCTTCGGTAGCTCTGCCCTCGAGAGGTTGGAGAATTTGGCTCTGCGTCTCTTTTAGGAGAAGAAACAAGTTGTCCAACCCTTGGATGGCATATGGTGGTGGCACTTCCGTTGCACTGTGGCTTGGGATCCCTCGAGGAGGGGTGATGGGGAGTGTGGAGGACCAGCCCCCGGGGTGGCAGAAATTTGTTTGTGGTTTTACTGCAAAGCAAGGAGGGGAAGACTCTGGCGCTGGGAGCAGAGAGGTGGCCCCAAATCCCTTCATGGTGGTGGGAGAGGCGTTTGGGTGAGGCATCTTCCCTGCGATAAGGCTTTGGTGCTGGTGGCCTCCTCCCGCAGAGGGACGGTGCAGCAGGAGGGGTGCCCGGAAAGGCAGCGCGGGGGGACACGGAACTGTGCCAGGGGACATGGCAAGGCTCAGCAGTCCCTTGGGACCTATTGCTTGTTCTGTGTGTTCATGGCACCTGGGTCCAGATAACGTCTCAGGATGGGGTTTTTGGAGTGAGATGTTTGCTGGTTTCCTCCTTCCATATAGGGAAGGGTCCTATCTGGGGGTAAAAAAGGAGCAAACAACCAGAGCTCAAGGTTTCTGCAGAAATACGTGTTTTTTAAGGAACAGAATTTACATGACCACTTGCAATTTATCAAAACCCCTGTTTTCGACAGAATTATTTCAGACCCCCCATCCCGCTGACAGAGCCCCATGGCCGGTGGTCAGATGGGCGAGCTGGAGGGGACATCTTTGTCTCCTACATCAGCCCCTGACAAGGGAGAAGGAGGTTGGGGGGAGTCTAAGGCGGATGGGTGACTTGGGTAGAGCCGGGTGGGCCGTTGGGTGTCTGACATCTCCGTGTCTCCCTTCCCGCAGGCTAATGGAGGTTGGCAAGACGCTACTACCCCGTCGTCGGTGACCTCCCCCACAGAAGGCCCTGGCAGCGTTCACTCTGATACCTCCAACTGATCTCCCAGCAAATTGCATCCCTGGCTGAGCCGGCCCCGGCGGGGGCGGGAGGGGAGGGGGCCTCTCCTAACACCGCAGCAGTCAGACTGGAGGTGAACCCAATCAGCACACACAAGAAGACTCCTCTTCTCTTCTCTTCGTCGGGATGCTTTTTTCAGCCAATCTGGACACTTCTTTATACTCTCTTCCCTTTTCTTTTCTGGGTAGAAGCCGCTCTTCCCCCTCCCTGCCACCGCCACAACACCACCCCCTTCCCCTCACCCCTTCCCACCGAAGGATGTGTCAACAGGTAGAAGGATTTTATGGAGGAAAAGCAAAAATCAACTGCCACCACACAAAACAAGCCCACAGCAGCGTACGGCCTCGTGCTGGGTGTCTTCCTGAGGAGCCACAAATGTACCTCAGTCACTTCTCGCTCCTTTACTAGCAGGCAGCCCCCCCTCACCCTCCACGCTACCTCTCCATAGGGAAACGCCACCGCAGCCCCGCTGCCGCCTCGTCTCCGCCAGCCCCGGCCACAGCCAGCGCGTCGCCTCCCAGCCCTGCCTCCGTGAGCTGTGCCCCGGGCGCTGCCGGTGATGGGGTGGGTGGATGCAAGCCCCTGTGCACGGAGGAGAAGGAGCCGACCTGTTCCCCTTCGCTTCCAAAAGGTACTGGCCCATTCCCAGCTCCGGGGAAACTGCCAACGCTTCCCGATCCCTGCCTCGCTCGGCCGCGCATCCCGCTGGGTGCTGTGAGCTGGGTGAGCCGTGAAACCCCACCATCCTCCCTGCCTGCTGTTGGAGGGGAGGAGAGGAGGGAAGGAAACGAGGCGGAGGCAGGCGAGAAGTGGCCGTGGCTGATAAGGAAGGCGCTGAGCACCTCCGTGGTGTGGTACGGGATCGGGCGTTGATAATTGATGGGACCCCAGCAGTTTTCTCCCAGCGCCTCGGGAGGTCGGCGGCGGAGTTTTTTCTGGCGCGGAGATTGTCCTGGAGTCTTGGCTCACGTTTTCGGGAGCGTGCTGGGCTGTGGAAGAGGAGGAGATGGGATTCCCCAGGGCAGACAGGACCCACGGAGGTGGATGGCACCCACTGCATTCCCAAAACCCTGCCGGGCAGGCAGTGAGGGACGGGCGGTGGGATCCCAGAGGCTGGATGGGATGGGGTGAGTGCCTCGGGTGCTTTTGGTAATGGTTAACGCAACAGTTTTGCTTGAGGGTGAAGCTCCTTAGGACGGGCGGGTGCCCCGCCTGGGGATGTCTTCCTGCTGAAGCTGCTGGTTTTATCCCGGGAGTTCCTCTGGGCAGTGGCATCCCAAGCCGTGGGAGCACTTGCGGGGCTTTCTGCCCAGCTTTTCTGGTCCGCTTTTCAGGCAAGCGGTGTTGGGTGCTACGCGAGCCTTCCTCTTGCTAAAACACCCCTTCACGCAGCCGGCACTGGGAGGACACGGCTTTCCCTGACGAGCGGGATGCGGAGACATCAGGTTGCCGCGGGCAACTGGGCTGAGCTTCGTGCCAGGGAGGTACTTTGGGCCGCCGGTTCTTCCAGCGGGCGCGAGGAGGCTGAGCCGACCCACGGCAAGACCCCGGGTGTCGTGGGGAGCGGGGTGGGTGCAGCGTGTCTGGCACCTCGCGATGGACCCTGGTGCCTCTCGGCCACGTCTCATGCTCTTGCACGTCCATGGCCACCCTGCCCGTGCTGATGCTGGCATCTGGAGATGGGAGCTGCCAGCCCAGGGCAGCGTAAAGCAGGAACCATTTAAAATTTAAGCTCTGCCCGAAAAATTTCCACCCTTTTGCTGGAAAAAGGAGGTGCCCACGGCTCTGACATGCTGTCACCTTGCAGCGCGGGGCCAGCAGCACGTCTCGCCTGAAGTGGAGCTGAAGCCTGGCTTTCCAAGGGGAACAAGCCCGGAAGGCTCTAAAACACCCGCTCTGAGGTTTGTGACCTTCCCCCAAATACCAAAAGTCCGGATTCAGTGGATTTTCTGTTTCTGAGCTGGTGGGATCAGAGTAGGACGTGAAAGGCGGACAAGAAATGGCACGAGCTAATCTTTGCGTAGTTCTTAATCTCCAGCGGTGGGACACATTCTGCTCCTCCTTGCGCATCCGTGCCCAGGGATGGGGACCGCGCTGCGGAGCGTGATGTGACAACGTGAGCTCTAGGGCTGGGAATTAACGTATTCCCAGCTGGGAACACAGCAAGGAGGAGGTTGGTTCCCTGCGAGGACGGTTAGGAGATGCTGCCCATCTTCCCAGGCCGTGCACCTTCCCGCTCTCCTCTTCCCCTCCCGTGGCCTCCCCCGGTGCAGCCTTTTAACCATTTCCAGCTGATTTTACGTGAAACCGTTCCAGCAAAGCGTTTCAGGGATGCGGGACTCGGTCAGAGCTGTTCTCCGAAGCGGCAGCAATGTGCCGTGCCTGCGGGAATGCCGCTGTACCTCTTGGAAACCAACCGGGAATGAGCCAAAACCACCCGCTCACCGGAGACGGCCGGTGCCGGGGGTGCCTTCCCCTGCCCTGCACCTCCTGCCCGCGGCACCCCACCTCCTCCACGGTACCTTCCAAATCACCTCCTGGCTTCCCCCGTTGGTCCCTCCGGTTCGTGTTGGCGTAGCTACTGGCTTGCCTTTTTCTTTGCTTTTTTTTTTGTATTTCTTGGGTTTTGTTTCTCCTCCTCTTCCCCCCC
>VXBO01006162.1:14078-40132 GCA_013400135.1 Rhinoptilus africanus | reverse complement strand
GGGGGGGGAGAGGGCTTTTCTTGGGGGACAGTCTGCCCCCCGCATCGCATCCTCTCCCCATCAGTGCTCGGCTTTCGGGACGGAGTGATGCTCCTTGCAAAGGGGAGGAAAATAGCGGGTGAAATGGGGCGGACACCCAAAGAGGAGTGTCCGTACCCTGGAGAGAGACAGGAGGATGCCCAAACGCTTTTGGGGCCGGTTTGGTGCTCCCAAAAGGGAAGGGAGAGCAGCTCGCCTTGGGAAAAGGGGTTTTGTGCTGGGGGAGGAGCAGCCACGTGCTGTTGTGTCACACGCCAGCACACGTTGGATGCTGGAGCCTGAGCACAGCGGAGTGGGGATGCCGGAGCATCGGCAAACCCAACCAGGACCAGAGCATCCCTCTTCCCGTCTGCTGGAGAGGGAGAGGAGGGAGATCGATGGGAAGCAGTGAGCGCCGGCGGTTCCCAGGCTGCGCATCCTGGGTTGCGTGGCCCTTTGCCGGGCGGTGGGAGGGAGGGAGGGAGGGACGGGACCGCTGTGCCCTTGGAGAGCATGACACGCAGCTGGGCACCGTGCGGCGTCCCCTTCCAAAGCCAGCTGAGACCCTGGGCGCCCGCTCGGCACACTGCGGCGGGGGGGGCGCTCCCCCAGCCGGCACCTCACCCCTCAAAGCACCCCCCAAACACCCACGATGGGGGTCCCTAAAGCCACCCATGTGGTTTTCCATCCCCACGCGTGGCTGCAGGGACCCCACTCTGCCACCCACGAGGCCAGGCGGGGGCCGGGGTCCCTGTCAGGGCGAGCGGCTCCCGTCCCCGCTCCCGCCTTTGACGTTATTCGGCTGGACAGAGGGATGTCTGGGCGAATCATTTTCAACGCTCTTCCATATTCATAATGGGCTAAATATAGGGGAGCAAAGTGGGACCTGGCGGGCAAAGCCCTCCCCGTGGTCAGAGCCGATGACTTCTCCGCCGAGATGAAATGCCGGCGTCAGCCCCACCGCGGCCCCGGGGGCAGAGGGAACCGTACCCCGCCAGCCCCCCAACCAAGGCGCAGTTGTTCAGGTTTTGTTATGTTGTTTTTTTTTTTTTCTTCTTTTTACCTCCCGGTGGCCAAATTCAAAAAAAATCACGTTTTTTTTCCGCCGGTTGAGGGAGTCAGCGGAACAGCCTGGGAGGGGGTCTTCAGGCCCCAACACCCCCCGCCCTCCTCCTGGTCCTCCTCTTCATTAAGCGAGAAGGTTAATGATTTCAATTAGGGCCAAGGCAAGCAGCTAAATGAGTATAAATAAAGCTTTTTCTGAGCCGTGGCAGGGAATGGGCAGGAAGGGGGTGTGTGGGGGGGAGCAAGGGCTGGTGGGGCCCGTGTGGGGCTCCCATGGGAAAATACCCACAGCAGGAGAAAGTGCCGTCCATCCACCAAGTCAAGCCCTTTGCCAGCCCCGGGCTGGTGTGCTTACAAAAAATACTTAATAAATGATGGCTTTGGCGCTTCCACCTCCCCTCCTGCCGTTTCTCGAGGAATAAAGTCTCCATTGGTGGGACCCTGGCTTTCCTCCAGCCCTGCCACAGCCCCGCTCCATCACTGGTCCCCATGTTCCCGAGCTGTGCCCATGGCTGAAGCCGTCCTCGGCTTGATTCACCCCGAGAAAAAAATTCTGCAGTAAGTTCAAACCAGCCCCATCTCATGGAAAAAGGCATGGGCTCCCTGGGGTTTCAGAGGGCCCTCGCAGCTCTAGCAAAACTAGCCCTTCCTGTGCGCAGAAACGCCTGTGAATAATATCCAGCCCGGCAAATAGTTTGTGTAGTATTATGGATAACTTTTAAAGGGTTTATTCGCAAGTAAATCTGCTGGTCTGCCTTCCCCAGGGTGTCCCGGCTTTTGAGTGGCAAGGGGTGGAAAGGGGAGCCCCCAGCAGAGCATCGCAAGGCGGGGGGTCCCCACTGTGGGAGCCCTGGGGACTGCCCCTCCTTGTCCCCACCGTGTTAAACACCGACATCAGTTTTCTGGGGAGACAGCAGCTCACAAGCCAGATATTTTGGGGGGCATGTACCTGCAAGCCTCCGGTATCTATTCGGTGCGGTGGCTCCTGGAGACAGAGGGAGAGCCCCCCCCTGGCTGTGGCATTCCCAGTGGAGTCACACACAGGGCCAGGATCGTGGGAAGCAGGTTTCACTTCTTGTCCTGCTGGGAGTTTGCAAGTCAGTGTGAGACCAAGAGAGAGAAAAGAATGGGAGGGGGTTTCTGTTCTGGGGTTTGAATTAAGATATGAGCCAAGGGCTGGAGGCCGTCTGCTGTGAGGACAGGCTGAGAGAGCTGGCGGGATTCAGTCTGGAGAAGAGAAGGCTCCAGGGAGACCTTACAGCCCCTTCCCGTCCCTAAAGGGGGCTGCAGGAAGGATGGGGAGGGACTCTTTATCAGGGAGTGGAGTGATAAGACAATGGGTAACAGTTTCAAACTGAAAGAGGGGAGATTTAGATTGGATATCAGGAAGAAATTCTTTCCTGTGAGGGGGGTGAGCCCCTGGCCCAGGTTGCCCAGAGAAGCTGTGGCTGCCCCATCCCTGGAGGGGTTCAAGGCCAGGCTGGACGGGGCTTGGAGCAGCCTGGGCTGGTGGGAGGTGTCCCTGCCCAGGGCAGGGGGGGGGAACTGGGTGATCTTTAAGGTCCCTTCCAACCCCAACCATTTTATGATTCTACGATTCTGTATTTTGGAGCATCTGGTGTTCAACCAGCAAAGTGTGTCCCTTCCAGCACAACCAGATCAGCCCCTGTGCTGGGCTGGCTTAGCAGAAGCTTATGCTTAACAGGAGCAGTTTCACTGAATGTAAAGCGAGGAAGGTACAGGAGGTTGTACTTGTGCGCGTGTCTCTCTCATGCCACAGCTCAGAAACACAGGCACAAATGCTCCAACCTGCCCAAAACAGCCCACCAGTCCCTTGGGAGGTTTGGTGCAGGCAGGTCTGCTGCTGTCTCTGACATCCCGGAGCATCCCTGCCTCCTTTTCCCCAACCAGGACACACCAGCAGCGAGTGGCCCCTAGTTAAAGAGTGGGGAAAACCCCAGATTCGGCTCACCGGCGGGGATGGAAATGGGCTGTCAGGCTGGCATCGGCTGCAGGGGCATTTGCAGGGCCGTGGGATGGTGGCAGCAGGAGGAAGGCTGGGCCACGGCAAGTCGTGCCCTCGGTGTCCTCCAGCTCATTTTCCCCCTTGTGAGAAACTCGGCAATGCCTTTTCCCTGTAAAAAAGAATTGTATTCTGTGACTCATGGAAAAGGCAAGATAAAGTGCAGCCCCCACACTTGAATAGATATGTGGCTATTTTAATAGATGAGGCAATAAATAAACCTGGAAGAGATTTTTCAAGTTTTCATTCATTTTTGATAGAGAGAAATTATTCCTTTTCCTCCAGAAAGATTAAAAAAGCTCCCACCAGGGACCTGGGACCTCCCAGCACAATTTCCAAGACCCCCAGCTTCACCCCATGGCACCCAAAGTGCCTTCTAAAGCCCCAGCTCCAGGAACTGAGGGCTTTGGTGAGAATAACCTGAATTAGAAATCAACCACAACAAAGTTGCCAGCTGTCTGGTGGAAGAAGAAAGCCAAGCACCCTAAAAACCCCAACCCCGGGAGGATTTCTTTTAATTAGGCTGATTCATTTACAGCATGCAATCTGTAAAAAGCATTTTTAAGCTGTTTTCCTGATTTCGGAAAGGCTGAGCTCAGCAGCACAGGGTGGCCATGCCTGTCTGCTCATTTAATTGTGAAACATGGTGACATCTCAAGAAGATCAGGGAGAGCGTCTCTCTTCTCTGCTGCCCTGACAGCAGGAACCTTCTCGGCACTGGCCATGGCACGGCAGTCCCAAAACTCAGCCCTGGTCCTCCAAAATGCCTTTCAGTTCACCTTTGAGATACATTTAGTAACTCGCCTTAATATTGATGCCCTCCATACGCATCGCCGCAGAAGGACTCTCGGCCTTGGCTAGCATAATTATATGTTCAATATTAACGGTCTCCATCTGTCAAAACTCACCAGTGTGCCCGTCCTCGTCCCGTGGGGCTGGGCGAGCGCTCCACCACCCCCAGACACCCCCCGCTAACCCTCAGCGTACCTCTGGAGAAAAAGCCAAGGATGGTTTTGAGACCATCTCCCAGCACTGGTTTAGGGATTAGACCAGAACACAAGAAGATGCCAGCCAGAGTTCAGAAAGGCTCATTCCTCTCATTTCAGTAGCCTCCTCCCACCTGATGGCCTAAAGAAGTACCAAGGTGGCTGCTGGCATTGGCTGACACCTGATGGCCAGAAGACCTGATCAAAGAGGACAATGCAGCTAAGGACCTGCGGCTCTATCTCAAGCGGCAACAGGGAGAGAGAGGGAGCCCTCCTTGCTGTGGCATCCTGCAGGCTTGGGAGACCTTTGAAGAGCTGCAGATGGCCCCAGCCATGCAATCCCTATTTATTCTTCCCCAATACCTCCAGTTCCGTGAGACCTCCCTTGTTTTGGGACAAACTTGCTGAGCTAATGCCAGGACTGGGCAATGAGGCTGTGTCCCAAGGGCTCTCCCTCTGTCCCACGTGAGAGCCCCTTGCGTCGCACAGAGCTGCGACAGTGACCTTGTCCGGCTAGGTCTCACCATCACCAAATCATGGCCAGGCTGGTGGCACAAGCATCCCTGTGTCAGCCAGGACCCCGACCCACTGCAGAGGGTCCAGCGCAGGTTTGGGGCTGGGGGCTGCAGCCCCTGGCACAGCAGCGTCCATGGGGATGGCGAAACGAGATTAAAAAAGGTTTGGGCTTTTTTTTCCAGTTGATCCTTTATGCTATTAGTGCCTTTTCCTCTGGGTAAGCATGAAGTCTGCCGCTTTCCTGGCTGTTATTAAAAGTCAGGCCTAAAATTCCTTTGGGAGCGGGGAAAGCAGATAATCCCCGCTCCTCCTGACCTTCTTTCCCTCCTCTCTTTGCAAGGTTATTGCAACTCCCCAGAAGCAGCTGTTCTACACGATATACTCCTTCTCCTCCTCCAAAAAAAAACCCTACCACATTGGCACCCCCGGAGCCCCGCAGCCCGAGTGGTCCCTGCGGCCAGAGCCGGCTGCCCCCCCAGCGCCCCATTACCATCCAGCCAGGGTGGTTATTCCTTCCTCCTCCCTAAAGAGCAGCTACAGAGTCAACTAGCAACATACATCCTAAACCTGCTAGAAAGGCAAAAGAGAGGGGAAAAAAAATAATAATAATAAGAAAAAAATCGCCTTAAACCACCAAACTTCTATCCTATTCCTCCTCTGCAGAATAAATAGCTAAAAGCAGTTTACTCTTCTCTTCTCCAGTGTCGCAGACATCTGTCCCCAAGGCTGCAAAGCCGCGTGATGAATTCCAGCAGCAGAAGGAATTTTTTTGCCTCGGCTTTTAAAAAGCCCCCCCAAACTACGGGGTTTATGCCAAGAAAGCGCTGACGCAGCCTTGGCCGCCGCAGCTCTCGTGGTGCGGGGGGACGCGGGGATGCAGGCAGGGGATGCAGCCAGGCAGGGAAGGGAGAGCTGGGGACCAGCAGCCCCCTGCGGTGGGATATATGCCTTTAATGGCAGGCTAATCACTTATATCGGTGCTGATTTAGGGTTGGGGATGTGGAAATCCCAGGGCTGTCGGGTGGGTTGTGCGGGGCTCCAGCTACCTCTAGTGGAAAGCAGACAGAAGCGGCCGCGTTGGGTTGGAAGGGACCTCTAAAGCCCATCCAGTCCAACCCCCCTGCAGGGAGCAGGGACATCTTCAACCAGATCAGGGTGCTCAGAGCCTCATCCAGCCTGGCCTGGAATGTCTCCAGGGATGGGGCCTCCACCCCCTCTCTGGGCAGCCTGGGCCAGCGTCTCACCCCCCTCAGGGTAAAGAACTTCCTCCTCATGTCTCATCTATCCCTGCCCTGCTCTAGTTTAAACCATTGCCCCTCGTCCTGTCGCTACCTGCCCTTGCAAACAGCCCCTCCCCATCCTTCCTGCAGCCCCCTTTAGGGACTGGAAGGGGTTGTAAGGTCTCCCCGGAGCCTCCTCCAGGCTGAACACCCCCAACTCTCAGCCTATCTTCATAGGAGAGAGGCTCCAGCCCTCTGCTGCCCTCGCCCTCAGCTGCACCATTTCCACATCAAGGGCTTGATTTGCTCCAAGGGGTTTCACATCCACCAATTTGGAAGCCTTGCTGCAATAATCACTGATTTGGAAGCCTTACTGCAATATTTAGCCACGAGGAACTCTTCAACCCACCACTCTCAGCCCAAACATAGATGTATGTGACTGAGTCTAACACTAGTTTTGATTTTTGGGTGGCCTGTCTGGAAGAGAGGACCTCCTTATCCCGCATGGTTGGGCTGGGTGCAGAAGCTCCATGTTGTGTAAGACCTCAGCGAGCTGCTCCTGACAGCCCCAGCATCTCCGGCTTCTCCTCAGCAGAGCAACCAGGGGTTTTTGCAAGACCACAAGCAGGGTCAGAGCCCTGTTTTCCCAGTACATGGCTTGGGCGACTTGGTCCCTTGAGATCTGGCAGGGCTCTGTGACCTCCCTGTAAGGACACCCACCGAGGCTGGCTGCAGAAGGATGGGCACCGTTGTCCTCGAGCATGCTGTGCCGTCACCCGCCGCTGAGACACGGTCTTAATTAGCCCTGCAACCTGGACATAAATTAGGAAAAAAGGTGTTCAGCGGAGGAACCTTCACTATCAGCATTGCGACATGCACGTGCTCGCTGAAAAGAGCTGACAAAGACAGAGGGGATGAGCACAGTGAGCTTTCTTCTGCTAGCAAAGTGCTTTGGTGGCATATCTGTGCCCAGGGATGGCTCCCAGCAGCCAGGGGGGAAGCTCTTCCATGGGATCCTCTCGGTGTAACCCCATGGGAGAACAAACCAGCTTATTGCTCCCTTCCAGCCTCAAAACCTACTGTATTTTCCACAGGCGCCTCTGCTGCCACAAGGACTGAAGTGACTTTATTTCAAAATAGAAAGCACAGTTACTTATTCACATGAATCCAGGAGCTGGCACTTTCCGAAAAATCCCTAAATAGACTGCCCTTAACAACAGCAAGGCAGCGAGAGGAGGCGACAGCTCCAGTCCGAGCAGGGGGGGGCCCGTTCCTCGGCTGCCGAACACGGCACTCCTGCACCCAGCAACAATTATTGTAAGCTACACACGGCCTTTCTAATTATGACTATCACCCACAAAGGAACAGAAGTTTTTTTCATTACCTCCAGTGCCTTGGGGGACTGTGTGGGAGAAACCTCCTGCAATAAACCTGGGGCAGGCAGAGAGAAAGAGCAGAAGTTAGTTCCACCCAGACCAGAAACTACTTTTTCACGCTCTTCTTTGCACCATGGCCCAAATTCAAGGGGAGGAAGCAACGCCATCTCCTTCCCTCCCCTTCACCCCCACCCCCCCAAAAACCCAGTTTCAAAAGTCCCTGAAAACAGTTGCAAAAAATGGTTAAGAAGCTCTAAGTGTCAGGAACAAGTGGGGCTGATGGGAAGGATTAGCCATTAATGAGAGCCATCTTCCAAAGCATCCATCACTCCGCTTTCATGAGTTTCTTAATGCGGTGGGAACTCTGCCATGGCTGGATTCCTTTTATTTAAAGCAGAGATAAAAAGCTGGAGAGGTATTAATATTAATTAAGAGCCAGACATTTGCGGAAACTTTCTTTACCCCGCGTCACACCCAGCGCTCAGTTACACTTTAGGGAACAACCAGATATTTTTCCAGAAAGTACTAAATTGTTCTGCAGAATTTATGAGGCTTTGTCACTTCTTCTGGGACTTTTATCCCAAAGGGCAGGAAGCAAAAGCTTCATCAGATGAAAGCTGCTCCAAACCCAGTTTTCCGTCCTGGGGCATATTGCAAATGTTTCCATTTTTCTTGAAATTCCCTGCGGAGTTTCTGAAACGGGGAAAAAAAATCCTGCCCCGATGCTGAAATAAGGTCTCCATTTTTGAAAAGCGAGAAAATATAAAAGTTGGAGGGAAAAGCCTTGGGTTTGCAGGCAGCGAGGGGAGGGCCCTGGGTTTGGGGCAGGCGCTGCCGGACGGAGCCCTGGGGACATGGCTGGTGGGACCTCCATCCTGGGATACGGACCACAACAACACGTGCAAGAGGTTTCCCATCACGCCGTGGTGCTTGGCTTGTTGCAAGTCATCCCCTTTCTCCCCATAGTCCTCTCCGTCTGTGGAAGGGTTAATTCCCAAGCCCCCAGGGACACCATGGTTTTTAGCAATGGGTGGCAGAGTCACCCAGCCCTGGTCAGCAAGCTCTGCTGTTTTTCTCTTTAGGGTTTTTGGGTTTTTTTTTTGTCAAATTTTGTCCTTGATCTGTGCGAAATGGGCTTCTCAGCCAAACGCTGTCTCGGGCAGCCCTCTCCAGCTGACAGCAGGCAAAGCGGTGAGCTGCGGTTGGGAATTGTTTAAATGAAAAGATGCCGTGGAAGCACCCGGGCAGACGCGCCGTACCTGCTCCAGCGATAACAGATGGGGAAAGTGAGAACCAGGAGATGCTGCTCCTCCATGAGAATACCACGAGACCCGGGTTACCCCTCCCGATTTTCTGTATCCAGCTTAAAAGAAGAAGGAGAGCAGAAGGCTGAGGTTAGCGCAGGCTCCTCTGCCTGCGGGTGCCATGTATTGTCCTCTACGTAACAGGGTTTGACAAATCTGGAGGGAACCCATGAAAAATCCGTCACCGGGAGAATTCGGCTAGAAAGCGGGTAGCAGCATGGCCTCCTTCCCCTGCAAGAGTGGTCAGACAGACACTCCTGCGTGGCGTGACCCCTCCTGAGAGCCACCGAGGCTGCAGGAGCCCAAGGCCAGCGCGAATCAGCCCTGGGAGCCGCACAGTGCGGGTGGCCAAGTCAGGAATAGGATGCCCTATAAAAGCTGCCCCCAAAAAACCACCTAGAGAGCTCATTAGTTAAATGAGCTGAGGATTTTAGGTGAAAAACCCGCTGGACGCTGTAAGGCAGAGCTAGCCTTGTATTAACTAAAGGGATTGGAAGAAGGGCCAGGCTGGGGGAGAAGCAAAGGCGGAACAAGGTCATGCAAAATAGGGAAACTGAGGCACGCAGGCCTGCCTCACCCTGGGCAACAGGGTTAGCATCCCACATCCCGCTCGCATCCACATTTAAGGGATTAGAGAGGAGGAAAACAAACATTGTAGGAGACCTGGCTGTCAAAGGTGACAGGCAAATCCTGCCCAGGCACGGCCCCATTCCTGATGGCAAGGGCCAGCAGAGCCTGAGGGGACAGGGACTCTGCACAAGGAGAAGGTGCTTTGGGCTGGTGGGGTTCCCCTGTCTTGTCTCATCCCTCAGCCAGGGACCACGCACCCCGGGAGCAAGCAGAGGAGCAGGGATACACCGCTGCCTAATTTCACCCCGCTGCCTCCTCGGTTGCTTTCAGCCCAGCTTCGGAAAGGAAAATTGGAGGGGAAAAAAAAAGAAAAAAGAAAAAAAGAGAGAGAGGGGCTTTATAACCTCCTGGAAAACTCCTGACTGCCAAAATAATACGTGCACAGAAGAGATGAAGAGCAATAAATAAAAGCAATCATCTCAGCAGAGGGGAGGGGGCAGGACTGGACGGATTTGCAGTGGGGGAAAGCTAATTATATGGCCAGTGATGAAAACAAAGGGGTGTGGGTCGTAGAGGATCCTGTAACAACCCCCGGTGGGGGACACGTCCCCTGTCCCTTGTCCCCTGTCCCCGTCCCGCAGCCCGTCTGTCGTTCGGGGCTCGGCCACCAGGTGGAGGCTTCTGCCCGCAGAGAGGAGCCGGGGTCCCAAAGAAGTCCCAGAGAGGTCCCAGGCTGGTTTTGGGGTCCCCATCCCCTGTCCCTCATCCCCAGGGGACACGCCGGGGCTGCCCGGGCACCGCGACGCTTCGGGGATGGGTTGGGAGCTGGCCCCCGAGCATCCCTGAAGGTGACCGCTGCATCCTTGTTCCCAAAGCCACCGCGGTTTGCCGCAAAAGCTAGTTGCCTGACTTGGTGGAAAGTTGGAACAAACAGATATACCCCCCCCCTCAACACGCCACCACCGCTGTCACCCTCGGGACGCCAGGGACAGACCATGATGTGACAGACCCCTCCAAGAGATGCTCCTGTCTGGGGCCAAATTGTACAGGAATTTCAGCGAGACATTCCCAGCCAAAAAAAAAAAAATCAGGTTTCAGCCAAACTGCAACATTCTGGGATATTTTTCAGCTGAAGAGCAGGGAAATTGGGAAAAAGCAGTCTCAGTGGGCACTCTTCCTCTTTGGGAAGCCGAATCAGAGCAGCAACGCCTGGCTTCTGCCGCACGTGCCAGAGCAAACAGCAAAACATCCCCAAAGTCCCAATTTTATCAACAGTTTCTGTCGTAAAGGGCCTGCTCTCTGCATTATTTGGAAGTTGCAGGTCTTCCTAGGGGGAAGGGAATCCCCTTCCACGTGTGTCCAAACCCTTTCCAGCTGCAAGCACAGGGACCGCGTCTCCTTGTTCCCCAGGGTGCTGGGGTCTCGGGGTGCCCAATTTCCCACGGGGTGCTCAAGCCAGGATGGTGCCGGAGAGGCATCCCATTGATTTATGGGGCAGTGACGTCTGTGCAAGGGGTGACGACAAAACACCCTACCCTTTCCAACCTCTTCCTCACAGAAGCCAAAACCCAACGGCTTTGAAACTTGCTGCTGGAGTGACCCATTGTCCTGCCATCCCACGGATGGGACGATGTGGCTCAAAAGGACAGCACGGAGACACCCATAGCCACCCTGACAGGGCCACCGCACCCCTCGCGTGGGGCTGGGTGCCATCACGGCCCCGTGGCGGAGGTGATTAATTAGCGGCGTGGCGGCAGCGAACATGTGTCGGCTTCCACATCTACCCCTCGACAGCAGGGTGCCATAAGCGAGGTGTCACCGCTTTCCCGCTCACCTCCTTCCTCGACGTGATCGGCTGCGACATCCGCGCCAGCTGCTCTGAGAGGGGAAGAAGCCGGCTGGTCCCTGCCCGGCACCCCGACTGCAGGCAGCTCCTGCCATGGCACTATGTGGATGCCTGGAATTGGGTCCCCGAGGTCAGCTGTGGGGTTGGGGCAGTGAGTGGTGGCACCTACGTGTCCCTCTCACTGCGTCCCTTACTCCGAGGCAGGAGGGGACCATCAGCCATTCCACACCCTGGTTTGCAAACCTCTGGATGGCAGAGGAGTGTGGAAACGCACTGGTTTCTCGCGCTCATTAGTGATTAATACAAACATTAATAGCGTGCTGGGGGCGATTGGCTCAGCAGAACTGTTTTCAGCTGCTGTTAGATGGGGTGAGATGATGAAAAGTGTCTGGAGCCTTTTAGCGGGTGCTCTGCAGGCAGAGGAAGAGGCAAGGCTGGCACACACCGTGCTGTACTCGTAACTATCACGCACGCAGAACAGGCTTTTTATCCTTAGGACATTTTTAAGGAGCTGACAGGACAAGCCCTGCCTTCGTTATCCCCATGCGAGGTCCTTCGTGGGATGCACTGGGGTCTCAACCGCTCCTGGGAACGCCCCATGAAATGCCATCCTTCCTCCAGCAGACACAAAGTGGGGAAAACCCCGGGTTAAGCATCATTCCCCAGTTTCCCGAGTCAGGTCTCAGGAAGGGCTTCCCACCGGCTCCGCGAGTGAAGCAGCCGCCATTCCCTGGCTCAGCCTCCCCGTCAGGAGCCCTCATCACATCCCTCCCCTTCGCCTGCCCATTTTCACAAAACTTGTAGGAACTTAATTATCTCTGAGACCTCTCCCCCTGTCAAACCCGGCTGCGACGGGCCAGAATCCTTCAAGAGGTAATAAAGGGGATGGACAGGCGGCGAGCATGGGAGCGCTGTCTCCTCTGCAAGGAAGGTCAAAACCGTGCTTTCCCTCCCACCGAAGCCCTGGGACAAACCCAAGAGTGAGGGTAGGGTGATCCCTTCCTCCCTGCCTCACCGCTGCCGTAGCCACAAGTGGGAATTGGGAGGACAGAGAGGCGAGAGATGCTGATGCCGGCCGGCAAGCAGTGGGCCAGTAATAACCTCATTATGAGGCTGGAGATGCTGGAGCAGGGGGGGATATGGTGAAGGGAGGGCAGATGCCGTCCTTCTGCCGCCCGCGCGCCACCAGCAGCTTGTGGAGCCAGTAAGTTGTCAGCCCGTCTCCTGCCTCTCACCTTGCTTCTCATTAGCTCCCCGCCGCGCTGCCGCGCAGGCAGATGGGGCAGGTCCCGCGTCCGCCTGCCGCCGCCATGCCGGGGGGGTTGCCGGGGAGCACCGGCTTCTGCACCGCTCCCCGCCACGTCGCCTCGGTCTCCGCCGCAGGGCAGAGATGCTCTCCCCGGGGCTGGGTGGGGGCACGGCTGGTCCACATCATGTTCCCCGGGCTGCAGACGGGTGGCTGCGCTCACCAGCTGCCTGGCCAAATTGACTCCGCTGCATCCCGGCCTGGGATCTCTTTGCCGGGAGGGTGAGCTGGAAGCAGGAAAGCTTTCACGGCTCCGTGCTCAGTGGTCCTTGCGGGGCCGAGATGTTCGAAGCACCTGGGCAGCTTCACCCAGCATAAGACAGCCAGGCCCATGCTCATCCCAGTGGGATGAGGGGACATCCCGCTGCGAGACAGCCTTCTGCTGTGTTTTGGGTGCCCAGGGTGCTGAGCGCAACAAGTCGCTGTAGGGACCGAGGATGCTCTTGGGCAGTCCAAACCCTTACCACACATAGGGTGCTTTCCCCGTCAGAGTGAGGCAGAGACATCCTCGTGCAACATCAGCCAGAGCTCTGGGATACAGCCTGAGCAGCCCCGGAGGCAGGAGAGGGACCAAAGAAACATGAGGCCAAGCCAGGAGTCACCAGCAAGGAGCAAGGCAGAAAGGACAGGCAGGTGCAGAGCGAAAGGGATGCGAGGCCAGTTGGTCATTTCCTCCTAAATCCCATCTCAGGGAAAGGGGTTCCCACACACCACCCCAGCGTCCCACATACCTCCTCTCTTTCCAGGGCAAAAGATACATCTCATGGGGACACAAGCCTGTGCTTTCCACAAGAACAAAATAAAGTACGAGCTCCTGCATTTGTCCATAATGAGCAACACTTCCAGGTTGGATGAATATTCCAAGCCAGAGATGTGTTGTCCAACAGCATTTAGAATAGTGTAGCCTTCTCTTGAGGGCAAGGAATCCCCCCATTTATTATCTAACTATCAAATTGCTCAAGTACCACCAGTTGTGGTGGTTTCTGATCCTCCTTCGTAGGAAGGGTCACCATTCAAGGTACTGGGCTCCCGATACCATGGCATGACCCACTGCAGCCATTCTGACAAGGTGACCAAGACCCCCCGGATCCACGAGCTGTGGGAACAAGAGCCTGCAGAAAGCATGGATGTTCTGCCCAAGCTTAAGCACCCCGTCGCGCTTCTTCACTGTCGTTGAGGACTTGCTACAGTGAACCGAAGGAAGAGGGCTGAGCAGACTCCAGGTGGGGGGGAGCTGCAGGAGGGCGATGGTGAAGCCATGTCACCATGGGAAGAGATGCTTCCCACGCATTCCTCTTATCCAAGTGCCCAAAGCCTGAGCAATTTTATCATGCTCAGGATATTCAGCCACACTGATACCATCTTTGGTCTTTGCTACCCAGCACCAAAATACTGAATTAAGGTGTTGATGGAAGGAGAGGGGGCACCCCTCCACAACCCCACGCTCTGCTAGACTTCTCACCTTCTTCTGCACCCCGCTTTTTCCGCCACAGTCGTTACCACAGACATCCAGCGCTCTTCCTAACCATGACAATTTCTTCCTCTCCATGGAGGATTTGTGTGCTGCTCCCACAGCAGTGTCCTGCACAGCTTCCCTGGGCTCCTGCCTCCCTCCCGGCCATGTGGAGGGCTGGCTCCGTTCACGCTGCAACCGCATCCATGTCTCCACTGAGAGAGGTAGCCCAAAACAGGCATCCTCAACCTAACATTTGCCTAAAGCAACATCCAAGCTCACCACCGATGAACCCTCCCAGCTGTCCTAAAGCAAACTGGGACATCGCTGCATTGAAACCACAGCAGCCATCTGGAAGCCATGGCTGTTCACATCAAGGAGAACTTAGCCAGAGAAATGGGAATATTATTTTTCTGATGTTAACACGCACTTGGATAAAGTGAGGTATCCTTTTCTGGAGAAGCAGCACAAATGCCCCCTTGGTGCCTTGCTATTCCCCCATGCCCAGCCCATGAAGCCAACTCAGCCCTGGTGGTGGCTCCTCACCTCCCATGGGACACAGCAGGGATGTCCCAACCACCAGCAGAGCCGAGAAAACACCTCTGCCCCAGAGCCACCACATTTATAGAGATCCTCAACCCCGCAGAGGGCATGGGGAAGGTGGGGCAGTGAGCCCTGACTCAGTCCAAGGGCCAGAGCCCCAAATGAGCAGCATTTCCACAATAACTGGGGAAAAACAGGGCTTTTTGTACTCCTTTTGTCCACTCGGGCTGCCATGGAAGGGAAGGAGCTTTAAAGGCATGCGGTACCTGCGCGAAGCGGAGGGGGTAGGGGTGTGTGTGCAAGCGTACAGAGCTATTAATTAAAATTGCTCAGTCAGATGCTATAGAGAGATTAGTTGTCACATTGTGTTAATGGCAAGCTTGGCAACGCCGCGAGAAGGGGCAGGACTGCCCGCCGTCCCCTCAGCTGTTCAAGTGCCACGTTTATACCCAGCCAGAATGACTAATTGGCAGGTTTTGTCGAACAGAAGCCCCCTTGTTATTGGGAAGAGATCGGTGCCTTAATGAAGGAGAGCGAGGAAGGGGACACGTGGGTACCAGGCTGCCGCAGCCACCACTGAGGCCGAGGTCCCATGGGGAGGGACAGCTGCAGCCCCATCTTCACAGCAAAGGTGCATAGAAAGGCTGGAAAAGCCCAGGGCCATGGGATAGCTCAACACCAGGGTCCTCACCAGTGCTGCAAACCCCTGGTCATCCCCAGAGTCAGGCCCCTGAAGAGGTGGAAACGTCTTCCTCGACCCCCCTAGCCCCGCAGTTCACCTGCCTCGTCAGGGAAGCAGATCACCTCTCCTTGGTTTTGCTCCCTGCCTCCTTTTTCCTGCTACAAGGAGGAAGGGAGCACAGAAAAAAGGCTTGGGGAAGCTCCCAAATGGCAGCTCCAGGAGAGCATGTCAGTCTTGGGCACTGGAGGACAGTGGAAGGCAGAGTCCACCCTGTCTCACATCAGGGCACGGAGTAGGAGACCCCTGGTGCTTGCTCTAGCTGTCATTTCTCCCCTTCTTCCCCATTGGGGTCCTCTTCCAAAATTCTACCCTTCTCTGTTACATGGGCAGAGCTCCTAATCTGGGCCCTCAGTCCCCTCCTCACCAGCTACAGAGAAGCACCGAGATCCATGCCTGGGCACAGCCCCTGGGAAGAGGTTTTTGTTGAATACAAATGCTGACGAAGCAGGAAAGCCCAGAGATGTTTGGTATTGGTATCACAGACTTCAAAAGGCTCAGCCCTTTGATGGACCACCCTACAGCAAAGGAGTAGTTGTCACCAGAGGAAAACGTTCTTCTCCCCATTTCACAGAAGAAGGACACTCGGATATGGAACCACAAATCTATATAGGTGTCCAGTACACTTGGATTCTACATGATTTATGCACTCTGAGATCTTATCCTACTTGATCTGACAAGGTGCCCCTTGAAAAACTGATGGGTGGAAAACTGATGTACATCATGACTGTGCTACCAACCCCGGGGGCTGGCCTAGATTGCCCCATCCAGGCATTTGCATGAGGTTTTCAACCTGGTGATCAGCCTGTTTAGCCCAACCAACATAGATTCTGCAGGTCTGCTTCTGCCTTGAATATTTGTTTCCTTCCCCACCTAAAATTTGGCTTTATTTTGTGTACTCAGGCTGTGCTGGAGGGCAACAGGGAGCACATGGGGATGCTGCCACAGGGCAGCAAGGCTTTTCTTCTCCCACCAGCACTCGTGATGGAGAAACACTAAAGTGAGCCGTGCGTTAGGAGTATCAGCAAATTTCCAAGCTGACCTGCTGCCTCAAGCTGTAACCCTCCGATTGACATGGGTGAGGGCAGATGAACCCCCACTGCTGCTGAACAAGGCCAGCCACACTCAGTGGGTCTGCAGTGGGAAGGTTTCTTCCTTCCCATTGAGGGGTGGCACAGGGTGGAAGGGGGCTGTCATCCCCTTGCCACTTCCAGGCAGCTCCTTGGGCCAACAGCATCTCACCATGCCAGGCTCTAGCAACCCTTGGGGATGTCTAGAGTTTAGCAATAATCTCGGGTGAGAAGCAGCTTTTTACCTGGCCATAATGTCATGGCTCTGCGGCAAGATGAAAGCTGTTCGAGCATGTTGTGTGCACAGCAAAACCGCAATTTCTGCAGAACTGCAAATTCTACTCCGAAGCTAAGCTTGACATGAATTGAACTTAAAACCATATCCAGGTGGAGTCATTTCAGCCCAAATCTGAGCTCTGTGCTGCCGTACCTGTTTATTGCTACCCAGCCAACCCTCCTGAAGTTGTCTCAACTCTATTTACCCTCCAGCTACCGGGAACCTCAGCTGTGTTTCACAACCATGACAGCAACCTGACCATTTCACCCAGCCTCCAAGCTGCCTGTGTATGAAGAGGTCACCGTCAACACCATTTGGTCCCCCAGGCCTGGAGGGCAGGGTGATATGGTAGCTGGAGGTATAAAAAATGCCCCCAACACTGATGGTGTTCACACCTTCAAATAGCCCGGCCCTAAACAGTTTTTGGGATGTCACTGCATAATGCCTACACAGTCCTACAGGTCGTCTTCCTTGGCTCCAGGGTCTACTTGCAGATGACCAATCAACCTGGTGCGTTATTCCTTAGCAGAACACGTACCTTACCTTCTCCATATGCCTCCCCCTACTGCTAGTTTCCTTTTATTTTACTTTTTCCTAACTTTACCATTTCACAAGTCCTTACTAAGCAAATTTCTGCAATTTACTCATTACCCACCAGCAGAGACAGTGAGGAAATGTGTCCTGAAGATTTTGCTTCCTTTTCAACTGAGACTTCTGCAAACATGTACTTCATCTTTTGTTCTCAAGATGTCATAACTGACCTGAATAGACTCAAGCAAGGAAAGCATTGCAGTGGACTAAATAAAACCCACCCCAAAACAAACACAGTGCTGGACCCAAACTTTTGTCCTCTGCTTTTCACCACTTTAAGTCATGCAATGCCATCTCCTGTGCAGCCATTACCTGTCACAGAAGACACTTTGTTCATGTATTTGAGGCCAAGTTCTAATCACTGAATGTAATAGGGCAAGATGAGTGATAGATTGACACAATTAATTTTCATGTTCCCACTAGTAACATTGATTTTAGGGCATTCAGTCTTTACAAGTCACTGAATGCAAGGGAAAACTTGGCTCTGATCTTTTCAGTAAAGGTCAAAAGGGTGCTCAGATCTTCATATGGGAGCTCAACTCTTCCAATGCCCTTCAGGATTTTGAAGGCTGCCCCACTCACATGAGTTTAAGAATTGCCTCTCTGACTGCATTTGCTCAGAGAGGACCCACTGAGAAGGTTGTGTGTACACATCTGTGGTACTACTTGAACATTCAAAACTTACTTGAGCCTGTTTGTCTACAGAGCATGTGTAGGATTGGAGTTTCACGGGCTGTTGACCTTCTAAAGACTGGCTGTAGCACTCAATCCTTTTCCATCTTGACCTAACCATGGGCTGGTGGTGGCCAGTCCTGATGTAATAGCCCTTACACTGCACCATCAGTTCTCACTAGAAGCGTGTCTGTCTACCCTTACCATCCCAACCCAACTGGAAGGACACAGGTTCCATGACAGCAGCCATGGACAATCAGTTAGGGGATACATGGGGACTGGTCCCACCTGGCCTTTACGCTGCTGGAAGATGCTCAGAATTTAATCATGTCAGCAGGAGTCTGTTCTAGCTCTGCTTATGGGAACACTGGTTGTGTCCCGGCTTATGGTTTGGGGTTTCCAGTTTAGGATCTGGCCTGATTTTTCTCCATGTAGAGAACTCCACAAGCCCATGATGTTCAGTGAGAGGGTAGAGAATGTAAAATGCTGTTAAAGCAGCCAACAAAGATTGGTTTCATGGTTCACATCAACTTCAAAGAAACTGAGGACAGAGAAATTACAGCCTCAGTGCTTCTGAGGGCAACTCTGACATCTGATGCACCCTTCCCATGCACACGGTCTTCATGACCTGTATTTCCCCAACCCTCCTTCTCCATGAGCCCAGCATGGAGACTTGTTGGGACAGCCCCAATCCCAAACACGTGTCCCACCAGCATTTAATTTCCCAAATCCCCATCTAGTTTCTCAGAGCCCCATTGCCCTCTCTTAGCCTGTCGAGTGTGTGCCTTATTTGCAGCCATTTTCCCACACCTCTTTTTCTACACAAAACCATCATATCTCTCTCAAGATAGAACAGCTTCTCAAAGATATATCTTCTTAGTGTAGACAGGTACCCACTCCTTCAATGCACCTTTATGAAAGCAAGGGCCCCAAGTGGGGAGACCGGAATGCCTTAGACACACAAGCAGGTTGAATCCAACAACAAATGGAGAAGCAGGTTATTTTCAAATCCAGCCTGAATCCCTTCTTGGAGCATCCATCACAAGCTGCTGGGCTCACTAATCTACCGGCCAAGGATGCTACCCAATTCTGCATCCATCCCTGAGGATGCTCCCTGAATCCATATCCCGCCAGAACTTTCCCTGTCCCCAGGCTGCCCAGTCCTGCTCCCATCCTTCCTCTCCACCCTTCCCTCCGTACCCTGCTGTTAAACAATGCCCATCCTAAGAAAACCACCCCACAAGCAGGTGAGCGACCGCAACAAAGCAGCCCTGCTATGCGCGGCATCCCTGCTCGCGAGCCAAGCCGGGAGATTCACCTGTGCGGCCCAGACAGTGAAGAATTGTTTGGAGCAAAACACTGTGCAATCAAGTGGAGATAGCAGAGGCAATGGGGTCAGGCAGGCTGCCTGGGGCATCTTTCATCTCAGACTTGGGGAGGTGGGGTGTAAAGTGCACGCTGGCCAGGCCCGAGGCAGGCTCAAAGGCAGCCTTGTTCTGCCAGCTATCTGCCATCTCTCTGATGTCACACGTTTCATTTGGGCAGCTCACTTCAAAGGGCCCCCCCTCCTCCTCATGCTCCCTCCCGCCCTCCCCTCAGCCCTTTTCTCTCTTCTGGGTTTGGATTTTGCTACTGGAGGGATAATAGCCCAGCTTTCCAAGAAGTATTCTGCTGTGCGATAATAAGAAAAAAAAAAAAAAATCAAAGATGCTCAAAAAGCAGCTGCCCAAGTTAACCCAGTTCAAGGAGGGCAGGTCTGGGACAGCCACTGCAAAAACAAGGTCTCTCACTCTCTTCCCTTATCATGCTCAAGCTCTCTACAAAAACCAGCAAATCTGGGCCTATCTTGGCTCCTCCAGCACCCCAAATCCTCCTCCGTTGGCAAGGGGCTCCCCCTTGTATCTGCATTCACCATATATTCGCTACAGGGACCTCTCTGTCATGACCCCTGCCCCATGCAGAGGTCCAGTTTGGGCTAGAGTTTCTAGGGCAACTGTAAACCCCCACCTTGGGCCACATCAAACACCACCTTGGCACACTTAGAGCATCAGGGTACACAGCATCCACCTCCACAGCACTTGCTGGGTGCCTTGAGGCACATCCTGCAGGCAGGAGGCCAAAATATCAGCCATGATGCATTGGCCATGCCAAGACAAGACATCTTGCTCAGCTGCAGCCTCTTGTTGAACAACTGTATCTCTGCCAAGCTACACAAACTTGTCCAGCACTGCACAAGAGAAAAATGGCATTTCAAAAGGCTAATAAGACTCTGGATGCAAGTTGCCTACTGGGAGAACGTGCATCCCAGTAAGTGAAACCTAAAGAGCAGAACGCATTCAGACTCAGAAAGACCCTGGCCAAAAGCCATTTCCAGTTTTCGTCTTAAGCGTGCAAAAACTCATGTGCCCTCAATTAAGTACTAGGTGACTTCTGGTTTCTGAATTTAGGGAGCTCAGCAAAGGCAGTGTTAAACTTTTTTTCCACAGCTGGAAACTATCCAGCCTAGCAAATATCTTCCTGGACATACCACCCTTCCAGAAGCTGCGGATTTAGAAGGCGAAGAGAAATCTGCGGGAAGAGAGGGAAGCAGGAGGTATGATGGTACCCAGAAGGGCCCAGGGGTCCTGGAGAGAAGCTGTTGAAGTTGCACCATCGTGCAGTTACCCCCACCAGCACCCCCACTGCCAAGGTAGAGGGGAAGTCAAGACATCAGTTTCCTCCTCACTCTGCCACTGCTGCGTGCTGTTCTTGCCACATGAAACCCATTTCTCATCCCTGCCTTTGCTGTGCTCCTCCCTGGACTATTCCCATTTCAACATGGGGATAAGGAAGCAACACCCACCAGGAGCCATCCCCGGCTTGCTCAGACTTCTGCCATGCACCACCCCTTCACACAGAATAGAATCACAGACCGTGTTGGGTGGGAAGGGACCTCTAAAGCCCATCTAGTCCAACCCCCTGCAGGGAGCAGGGACATCTTCAACCAGATCAGGTTGCTCAGAGCCTCATCCAGCCTGGCCTGGAATGTCTCCAGGGATGGAGCCTCCACCATGGCAGCCACTTCACCACACAGACATTTGGTGGCCATTCCTTGGCACACCTCTGGGCTGATGTTGTTTCAGTTTTGGTGACAGCAGTAGGAAAAGGTGCATAAAAATTCCAATAAAAAGATGCAGAGTTCAATATAAGGAAGAAAAACCACATCCGTTCCAGACTGCTCCCTTACTCAGGGTGCGCGGACTGCAGGCCATGACTCCTCTAGATCAAACCAAGCCTGCCCAAAGGGCAAGCGAGCAGCTTGTCTCACGTGGGTGAATCTCCGATCCTAGCCATCTGACTGCACAGGCAGCAGCCCCTGAGGGGTCCCCCCGGCCCCCAGATCACCCTGGCTTCACCCCCCACCCCCCTCCCCTGGACAGGCAGGAGATGAGATGTCCTGCTGCCGCCCTTCCTCTGCCCAAAGCCAAATGGGGGACCTCCAGCCCCAAGCCCCCTCCTCAGCAGCACCTCACCCCACGGGGAGAGGGGATGCGATGAGCACCGAGGAAGGCGTTTTGAGGCCTTGGGGAACAGAATATCAGAAATCCCTGGGGCTCATTTCTTCACGCTGACGGCTCAGGGAGAAGCGGAGGTGCCCTGAATACCGGCTGTGTAAGCAGCAGCCTTTGCTCCCCAACCCAACCAGCCGCAGGAGGATTTAAAGGACTCTCGTGGAACTTACTGGCAGGTATTAAAAGTTCACTGGGACTGTAATAGCAATCTGTCAGCGTGCTGCTAATCCATCTTGACAGAAACTTTATAAGAAGCCGAAGCGTGTTAAATAGCCCTGGAGTTTAAGCACCGCAAACGCAAGGAGGGTGGTTTAAAGCAAAGGCTCTTTTCCTCAGACCTCTGACCAAAAGCCCAAGGGCCAGCTCAGGGTTTGACTCTGTAAAAACAGCTTCTCTCCTGGAGGAGAAAAAGGAGGGAGACCTTTAGAAAGAACATCAGCACCGAGCAACACCCTGAGCACCCGATGGGCTGTCCCGCGGGCAGCTGGTGCGCAGGCAGCCATGCACAATAGGGGCTCTGTGCGCAGGAGGTGGGGGGACAGCACGCCGGAGGGGTGCTCACGGGGACCGTCTGATGCACCTGCGCTCACCTTGGAGTCAAGAATGCAAATAATTCACATCTGCAAATCCTGGGAAACCCATTAGCGCTGAAACCGGATCCATTCGCCCCACCAGGGAAGTTTGCCCGCGCATGGCTGCGGTTTCGAGGGCGGTTTTATCGGCCGGTTATCACAGAGCCCTCAGTCTGGGCTGCGTCACACAGGTGGCGTGTCAAGAGCGGTGTTTTGTGTCCTCCAATCCAGGGATGTTAACAGACAGGACAACCAGGTGCACCCTTCCTGGGAAAAGCAGATACCAGGGTCTCTCCCAGCACAGCCAGCACGTGGCACACCAGTTACCCACCAGTACGCAGCACACCAAAAAGCACAGCTCAGACTAATAGGACTGCAACCTGCCCGGCACCGAAGGACAGTTTCCCGTCACTCTCTAACATAAAGGTGAGGCTTCCAGGTGCGGGGTAGGTTTTATTAAGGACCAGCAGCTTGAGATGCCACATCCAGTGGGTTCCCACACCAGCAGGACTGCAAACACATTGCAGGAACAAGTTTGTGTGTGTTGGCACCACTCTGAATATTCCCTGCAGTCGGTTTGCTCTGGAACAGATGGCAAAGTTTCATCACCATCCCTGTATTTCACTGCTTTATTTCCAAAGAGCTTCCCAAGCCTTCTGCCTTTTAGCTAAGGGTCCTGCTCTCTCACTCAAGCATCCCATGCAGCAGAAAGCCCCACCAGGAGCAGAGTTATCACTAGGGAGATTCAAGACATCTACACAGACAGAAGCTCATACACCGTTAACTCTCAGTGAAAGCCTCCAAAGGACTCTTTCAGCCTCACGCTCACTAGACCTTGCTGCCAAAAGAGGGATGGAGAGCAAGACCTCCAGCTAGAAAGAAGAGTGAAGGACTTTCTCTTATGGCCCTGCTGAGACCCCAGCCACCTGGATCAGAGGTCAATAAATAGCAGCATATCCCTGACCCATATTGCCCAGGTCTCCTAACAGAGGGAAAGAACGAGCCAGAAGCAGTAATGCACCTCCACCACTCTGGTACATCAAGGGTGCTCATGAGTCTCATCTCAGCTGAGCAGAAGTCACAGGGTTTCTCAGGCAGAGAAACCTCTTGTCCAGAAGGACTCGGTAGCAGCTCAGCTCCTGGGAAGCCTGATGTCCCATGGCTTTGTGCATCCCTTTGGTGGGCAGCCGTGACCCGTGCCTCACACCTCAGCTACAAGTATGACATAGGCAGCAGTGCTCACCAATGCGATTCCTGAAGTCCGGCAAGGGCTGTGCTCACACCAAACTCTCCCCCGTGGAAGGGAAGAAAAGTAGTGGACAGATTTATAGATCTCTTCAGCATCCCTTTAAGCAAGACCCACAGAAAATTTCTTTTTTTAATGTATCAAAGTCGGCAGAAATGAGACGACTAAGCCTCGTCTGAGCAGAAAATCAAGGTAGAAACGTTTGCTGGCAAAGAAAGAAGAGTCACCACCAACATTGCTGGAAATGCGGAGTGGGACCTGTAATAACAGCTAAAAAGGGAGTACGTGTCCTGGGGTAGGGGGCTGTGGTACAGCACAGCAAACTCAACACAGCATTAAGGATGTCAGCAAAAGCAGATAATCCTCTACAAAGCCCTTGCATGGAGAGATCCCACTGACTTTTTCCTAAGGAAGCACCTTGAAAAATCCTAGAGGAATTCACAAACTGGCATTGTCTTTTTTTTCTTTCCCCAAAGCCCCTGTCATCGTCTTCCCCAGGAGCAGAGTTGCTCCCAAGTAACAAGATCCCCTCCCAGCCACAAAGCACCTACTGTCTTCGCCCCAGTGCTATCAGGGGGGGCTGGCCGGGTGCACGCGGTCAGGCAGCACCTAAGCTCGGGTGGCCCAGGGCTGTGGGATGAAACAGGACTCTTCTTCCTCCCCCTCCCCAGCACACCACAGCTTTGAAGCCATCACAGGGAGGGCGGAAAGCGTAGCATCTCCTCTGCTTATTCATATTTTGTGGGGAAACTCTTCCCCTGGCTAATATGCTGCCACAAACATTTGTTAGCTCCTCACGAGCTCCTGGCTGGAAGATGAGCTGGTCACATCAACGGCAGATTTTTTTTATTTCCAGAAAAGGAAAACATAAGCAAGTCAGGGAAACAGCTGTTAAACTGCAGGAATAATCAATTAGAAGGCAATTTCATCATCTTGAATAAACCTGCTTTCTGAAGCAAGTGATTAGCCTCTAATTGATGGGAACTGTAAAGCCCAGGGAAGAGGCAAAGCAGCTCAGTTTGTACAACCATTTCTGGGGCACAGCAGAATGCAACGCTACCTTCGAGGGGAGCATCTGCCTTCATGCTGCTTCTTGGGTCCAACTTCTAGCCAAAGACCCACTGACCCTTTTCTCTGGATTCAACATCCCCTCCTCATCTCACTCTCCCAAGTAACCCAGCCTGACGCAGGAAAGACACTGGTCAGACACCAGCCATGCAGTTCCCCTTCCCTGCAGAAGCCTGGCCATGCTCATGAGAATCGGCCCCATTTCTCATACCTTAACTCTGAGGATCAAACCAGGCTTTCAGGTGGTTCACGGTGTCTCTTTTTGCCTCCTTTTGTCCTAACAGGGAAGTGACAGCCCCATCTTCCCCAACCATCCTGGTCCCACCTGCAGCTAACATCCTCTTTTTTGGATGAGCTTCTCTGCCACTGTCCTTTAGCCACTGTGTCCTGCCTGAGCTTCTCATCCTGTCTCCAGCTCTCCTACCCCAGCCTTTGGTGAAGAGCTCCTGGCAAAGGCAGTCTTTGCCCCATGAAATGAGGCTTCATGTGCCCCAGGCCCCCAGGTCTTCTGCTGGCAATGCTGGGATGTCACCGCTCCTTCCTCACCCCTCCGCCTACTCCAGGAGGAGACAGAGCAGCCAACAGTCGGTTATAGCTTCTGGCAGGCTCCAGCTAATCCTTTTGGAAGAGTTTCACCAGTTTCCTCTTCCCAAGCTCCTCAGGGGCTCTCCAGTTACTTCCCAAATACCTACATGCTCTCAGCTGCGGAGCCAAACCCTCCAACCCTGGGACACCAGCTCAAGGTTGTCAGGACAACATAATCAGCCATCCAAGGCACAGGCGTTGCGCTACATCTCTCGTTCCATGATCTCATGCTATATTTTCCATACGGTCCCTGCCTCCTTCAGCAAACGGGTGGTTGCTCACTGTTTCCCATCTCCTCCTCGCTCTCTGTGTGCAGCCTCAGGGCCCTCCACGCTCACATACTGGCTTGAGCTTGTGTTGAGCACAGACTTGTTTCCTCACAGATGCTCTTGGGAAAAGGCAGAGCAGCCCGAGGCTCCATGGATACCTCCCGTCACCACCTCCCCTCTCCAAAGCAGATATTATTGCATCCATACCACAAGGAACAGAGGTAAGAGGAGAGCCAGAGCTGCTGGGGGTCAGCCAGTTTCAGAACACCAAGGCTCAGCTCTCCACAGCACTAATCCTGCCTGGGCTCTCCAAGAGTCCTAAATAAGACTGGTCAGAATAGGGTCATTCACCCCACTTGAAGCCACCAACTTGATAAGGACACTTCTTGCTGGGGTTCACCACCAGCTCCCCATCTCTGTGCCACAGGGTCTGGCCCGCCTCCTGCCACGGATTTAACTCTGCCCTGGGACCGTGATTCAATCCACCAAACATCCCCCTGAATGAACCCCCTGTTCTCGGGGTCATCAGAGGAGAAATCTGATCTCCCCTCTGAAGCAGCAGCTCAGAGGGCCGGAGGCGGTGGGAAGCTGCTGTTCTTCACCGAAAGTGCTGTCAGTATTTGATCACTTGGAGTGTTTTGACATGGTTTGCAGTTGGATACGCTCATCCTCAGCCTGTGAGCTTATACATGTCAACCAGCAAGCACATGTCAGCCTCCACATCAGTGTCTAGGAGGTCCACAGCTGACAAGATAACCTTTTCATGACCAACACATTGCCACTCAGAGGAACACCGACAAGAATTTGGTCTGATCTCCAACAAGATAAGAAGCTATTATTCACCTTTTTACGCCTGAAGAGGTTCTAAACCTTTCCCTGCCTTTCCATTGCAAGTCTTTACTATTTCATCAAGCTTTTTTTTTTTAAAGAACTTTCCATGCAGATTGATGAGCAGGGAAAAAAGACTTAGCAAATACAAGTCACAGATTTGGACAGCTGGTGTTACCTGGGATTTTGCTCACAGAGCTACCATAAGGCCAAGGCACTCATCCTCAGTGGTTTGAGCCCTATCACGTGTCACAGGACAAGCTTTTTTCTAATGATGGGTGACATTTTGTGCTCAGAACAGCATCAGTGCAGATATCAGACACCTGGCAAATGATTTCACTCTGGAAAGGTGACAGAAGC
>VXBO01006162.1:0-10378 GCA_013400135.1 Rhinoptilus africanus | reverse complement strand
TCCTCTTCCCAAGCTCCTCAGGGGCTCTCCAGTTACTTCCCAAATACCTACATGCTCTCAGCTGCGGAGCCAAACCCTCCAACCCTGGGACACCAGCTCAAGGTTGTCAGGACAACATAATCAGCCATCCAAGGCACAGGCGTTGCGCTACATCTCTCGTTCCATGATCTCATGCTATATTTTCCATACGGTCCCTGCCTCCTTCAGCAAACGGGTGGTTGCTCACTGTTTCCCATCTCCTCCTCGCTCTCTGTGTGCAGCCTCAGGGCCCTCCACGCTCACATACTGGCTTGAGCTTGTGTTGAGCACAGACTTGTTTCCTCACAGATGCTCTTGGGAAAAGGCAGAGCAGCCCGAGGCTCCATGGATACCTCCCGTCACCACCTCCCCTCTCCAAAGCAGATATTATTGCATCCATACCACAAGGAACAGAGGTAAGAGGAGAGCCAGAGCTGTTGGGGGTCAGCCAGTTTCAGAACACCAAGGCTCAGCTCTCCACAGCACTAATCCTGCCTGGGCTCTCCAAGAGTCCTAAATAAGACTGGTCAGAATAGGGTCATTCACCCCACTTGAAGCCACCAACTTGATAAGGACACTTCTTGCTGGGGTTCACCACCAGCTCCCCATCTCTGTGCCACAGGGTCTGGCCCGCCTCCTGCCACGGATTTAACTCTGCCCTGGGACCGTGATTCAATCCACCAAACATCCCCCTGAATGAACCCCCTGTTCTCGGGGTCATCAGAGGAGAAATCTGATCTCCCCTCTGAAGCAGCAGCTCAGAGGGCCGGAGGCGGTGGGAAGCTGCTGTTCTTCACCGAAAGTGCTGTCGGTATTTGATCACTTGGAGTGTTTTGACATGGTTTGCAGTTGGATACGCTCATCCTCAGCCTGTGAGCTTATACATGTCAACCAGCAAGCACATGTCAGCCTCCACATCAGTGTCTAGGAGGTCCACAGCTGACAAGATAACCTTTTCATGACCAACACATTGCCACTCAGAGGAACACCGACAAGAATTTGGTCTGATCTCCAACAAGATAAGAAGCTATTATTCACCTTTTTACGCCTGAAGAGGTTCTAAACCTTTCCCTGCCTTTCCATTGCAAGTCTTTACTATTTCATCAAGCTTTTTTTTTTTAAAGGAACTTTCCATGCAGATGATGAGCAGTGGAAGAAAAGACTTAGCAAATACAAGTCACAGATTTGGACAGCTGGTGTTACCTGGGATTTTGCTCACAGAGCTACCATAAGGCCAAGGCACTCATCCTCAGTGGTTTGAGCCCTATCACGTGTCACAGGACAAGCTTTTTTCTAATGATGGGTGACATTTTGTGCTCAGAACAGCATCAGTGCAGATATCAGACACCTGGCAAATGATTTCACTCTGGAAAGGTGACAGAAGCAACCAAAGCTTTGGTCTTTTCCCACCAGAAAAGCTGCATTTGCTACCACCTGTATCCAGTTCCAGGGAAAGACTCTGCCTGTGGCTTCTCTGGGATTTGCGCCCTCTCCACCTCAGATGGGCAGAAAGACGACCCACTGATGGGGGTACGGAAGAAACTCTCCTGCAGGCTCTTTTTGTACGTAAGGTGGCTGTGCACCGGGGTTCACACACGGCCTCCTCACTGCACCAAGCTCCTCTTTGCTAGGAAGGTGTCCGCTTTGGGGTCTCTTAGGGCCCACATCTCAGCTGGCAGGAGCCAGCACAGCTCCGCTGGCTTCAGTTGAGCCAGGCCATTTTGAGCAAGGGGAGGACCCAACTCTTCAGCTGGAGGTGGTTTTCCTACACAGCATCTGCTACCGCCTTGGTAGGTGACACCTACCAAGGTGACATGCTTCCAGGAGGGTTGCTTCCTCCAGCTCCTATGTCCATACACTACAAAGTCTCCCACAAACACCATCAAAGTTTAAATCTCCACGTGCAAATCCAGGCATTATTGGCCAATACCATTTTGAGTTTCACTCCAGTCCGCGTCTGCCACAAGTTCCTGTACCATCCATTCACAAAGAGCAAGTTAATTAACATAATATCACTCAGAGCTAGCTTGTTCCTGGCTATCAGTATCATCTAATCAGTGTCCTCAACTGAAAAGTAATCTCTGACTTGATCTTTCCTTGGCCACCAAGCAGTGCCTGAACAGAGGAGGCTTTGTTTTGAGTCACTAGGGACATGAAGGTCAGCCCCCAACCTTTTTCTGGCATTGCCCTTGCCTTGGAGAGCAAGGTAGAGCCTATTTTTGTATCAGACCTTGTTCTTTTCTTCCTGGCTTTGACAAGAAGATACCATTTGTCCTAGGGAATTGATCCCCAGGCTAAGAGTGGGCTCAGACATGGACCACAATATGGCAAAGCACATCCCAGGAGGGCCAGTCCTGAACAAACCCACCACCCACCCAGGGACATCCAACAATCCAACCAGCCTGCCAAGAAGTCACCTGCCCTGCAGTGACTCCATCACCTGCAGAAGATAAGGCCCAGCCAGTTTTCTCTTTGGCGGGATCCATCCACACGCTGAAATAAGGCGCAAGAGGATATGAAATCCAGATGACAGGAGGATCCACATCTGCTCCTGCATTGCACAGTCGCAAGCTGGACTGGTGTTCAGGGTTGGGCCAAGCACACAGGCCAACTTGCAGAAGGAGGGCAGGCTTAAGACCATGAATTCTGCTGATTTTACAAGACAAAGATCTGCCTTTTTACACAATACTGATCCTCCCGAAAATTATATACTATATATAATAATTTCATACATATACACACACGTACCTTTAGATACTGTTATTATAGCATGTCATTACATTTTCGCAAGATTTTAGAAGTAGGCAACCAGTCTGTATGACATGGGTTTTATGGGGGCTTTATTCTGGGGGAAGTAATTTGGGAAGTGTAAATTGATAGTTAGGCAGATGAAAAGCCAGCCTGATGTAGGTGAGTATTTTTCAAATAGGAGATAGCTGTGGGTGGGGAAGACAAGCTTTCTATCTTTAAATTATTTTTTTTTTTAAATTTAAACATGATGTTTTAAGAAGCACCAAAGTGAGGGGAATTTTTATGGCAATTTTAATAACAGCTAATGAAAGCATCCATTTTTTCTATTGCAAGCCTGGGTGGTGTTAACCCAGCCATTATCTGCAGCTGGATCCTACAAATCAGACTCCTGCTGCCTTCATGGGTCACAGCAGCTCTTGCACACCACATATACTCCACCTCCCCCAGATCTGCCCACTTTCCACAAGGAAAGCACTCGGTGTTATCCACTTCCATCCCCTAGTGACTACCAGCCTCAGCCCAGATCCCCTCTGCTCCACTAGCACCAGCCAGCATTTCTCCAAGACCACCGAGCCCAGCGACAGAGAAATCTCAAGCCATAATTTCCCCAGCCCATCCATGCCAGGGCAGATCCAACCCTTTTTCCTGCTGCTGTGAAGTCCTCCTGTGCCAAAATCCCAAACTAAAAGGGAGGATTTTTGCCTTTTCCTGTCATCCATCCCAAAGTTGGGTTTGGAGACAACCAGATAAAAAAATTATGTTTAGCCAACATTAAAAAAATACCAGCACTTACAACAGGTATCAGCCCTGTGCTTTGGAAGAGTAAAGTACACACAAACACCACAGTCTCTACAAACAAATCCCCCAACACATAATTCTCTCTCAGAAAGAGCAAGGGCTTTAGAAACACAGCAAAATTTGCACACAAGGGCCTACCTGCTGTCCTTCACAAGATCATCTCAAATCAGGCCAGGCAGCTTCCTAGGGCACGTCTTCCCACCTCCTCCCAAACCCAGGCAACCTGTGAATACCGCTTGTATAGGGTTTTACCCTCCCTCCTGCAACACCTTCACCTGGTGACTCACTAATTACATCCCAAATGAGCAAGCAGGCGCAGATGAGATACTTCTACTGGAAGAGAAGACCTTGCAGCTCAATATAGCTGATTTAATTCTGCATGGAAAGCCTTCTCCTACCCGCTAGACGTCTCTCCAGCCTTCCTTCTGTGCATTTTCAATTCGTGTTTGAGGCAACAGAGGCCAGATAAAGGCTCAGAGAGGTTTTGTAATCAAAATGTTGTTGTTGAGAGGAAAACAGAGCCTGTGCAGTCACTAAAATTTAGTCTTCCTTTTGGGGAGCAAGGGGAAAGACTCAGCTGCAGGATAACCAAGAACACAATCCCGATGCCCAACACCCTGTCCCAAGACATGATTGGGAGACTGGAACAAACTGGACACTGCTGGGCTGGGGCTGCTGTGGGGTTTTGCAGCAGTTGCCGTTCATAGGGTCGGCTGCCATGCTATTCTGTCCTGAAAGAAAGCAAAACCCCAGACCAACCCAAGAAATCTAGGCTGTTTCTAGGGAAATGCTACTTGCAAAATAAAAATCACAGTTTTTCTTCACACGGTCACACCACTTTAGAATATTTTTTTTCTGCAGGTTGGACTTGGAAAACATTTTATAGCACGGGAATAGCAGAGCAGCAGCTGATGAAGGGCAGGAAGGAGAACACCTTGTTTTGAACATCTCAGACAATGAGTTATGGATCCCCATCCCCGATTTGGTGGCATCAGCATATACCCCTAGAACCTCTCCACGTCAGGGAGCTTTAACGAGAGCAACTCCTATTGGGAAATACCCACTCATATCTTTTAGGCAGTCCTAGCATGGAGTTGCCCACGACCCTGCCATGGAGGGTTGGGGTTGATGGTGAAGTGAAGGTCCAGATGAGAGCACTTGTGAGATAACCTGGCCTGCAGAAATGCCTCCCGCCCATGCCCTGCTCAGTGAGCTGAGATGGCAACCAGGGATGTGAAGGTACCAATGAGGTCTGCAAGGCTTTTTAAGCCAAAAGCTCTTGCGTTCAGGAAAATGTTTTGCTAGTAACCTGGATGTTCCGGCTTCTCCAGCTCTCCTTCAGGGCTAAGAGTATAGAAACACTGTGAGCAGGTGTAAACATGAAGCAGAGTTTTCTGGTAGTACAAACACACATAAGCCCATGCGGAGAGGTGGCAAACATGCAAAACACTTTTCTTTTTCTCTTTTCCCCCATCCTTTCTACAAGATCCCTCCTTGTTGTAAAGAAGGTTGCCTAGTGTCTGGCACCCCTTTTTCTTTTGTCATTTTGGCTGGGAATCATCTCCGCTGCCCACAAATGTCTACGTGTTGGCTGTTCACAGTTGAGCTAGTCCTGCACA
Organism: Rhinoptilus africanus; assembly: GCA_013400135.1. Lineage (NCBI taxonomy): Eukaryota > Metazoa > Chordata > Aves > Charadriiformes > Glareolidae > Rhinoptilus > Rhinoptilus africanus. Next base: position 5,192 of record VXBO01006162.1, on the reverse strand, counting down.
GTCCTGTTGTGTTCAGCGTAGAGACCCAGCAAGCCCCTCAACTACCACCTTGGATGGGAGCCGGAGATAGGTGTGTCACCTTCCAGATCCACCAGTCTCTGTCTGTTGGCCACAGAGGACCCTCAAGGGCCAGTTTAGTCCCATACCACAGAATATTTGGTTTCAAAAACTTAAGGGGCAGAAGGTTCCCCCATGGCCTGCTCTACCCAACACCTTGCTGACTTTGGAGATGATTCAAACCCTTCCCTCTCCGAGTCAAGAGGACACCCCACACAAGAAAAGACCAGGCTTTTTTGGGTTTTTTTCAGAGATTTTTTTTTGTCTTTTTAATTTCATCTCGGTACGCGATTTCTGACAGTGTGTCAGCATCTCCCGCCGGGTCAGCCATCTCCGGACCCTGCTACATTCAGTGTCAGATCGTACGGTGGCGATAAGCCAGCCACTTGCATGTCTTTCTGGGTTGTCGCTTACATCATTTGTGAACAGCAGCACAAAAGGACACAACGCATGAAAACGAGAGTGGGGATGAGGTGAGGGTCAGCTGAAGGCTCGACCCTAAGGAGAACTTTCCCCAGGTTCCCACTGCTCCTGCAAGGATGAACCCAAGCACGGGGTGGGAAATGCAGAGCTCTCCCTCCTTCCTCCTTCGCCTGAGGAGTAGTGACACGGGCTGCGGTGTTTTCCAGAGCCAGGAAGAAGCTCGCACTGGTCTAGCACCCGTATCTGAGGGTATGGGATGGGATTGCTGGCGGAGGCAGGCTGGGTCCCGCCGTGGGAAGGAGAGAAGTGATGCAGAGAAGCATGGCTGAGCCCCGATGGGCCAGGATGTCTACCTGCTCCAGCAGCGTTGTCCACCCCGCACCGACCTCCTGGACATGTCCAGCGGTGGGGACAGGACCTGGCCACCGTGCTGTCCCCATCGATCCGCTAGTGGAGGAGCAGGTCTCTGGAGTTAGGCCTGCTTTGGGTTTCAACTGCACCTCAAAACCAGGGCGGCAACCTGAGAGCACCAAAAATAACCAACCCCCAAACCCAAACCTATTGCCTGAAGTGAACTGATGTTCCTTCCCTGCCGCTGGGCTTTTGCAACCTAAACATAACGTTTATAAAAAGTAAATTATTTCATCTTATAACTTAAGTGCATTGAGTATTTCCTTAAATATGGTTCACACTGAAAATAAAGTTACTTTTGCTGTACAGTAAATTTCTGATAGACTTAGAAATAAACTTTGTTGATACAATCTGGCAGGCGCGGCTGCGCGGTACATCGCCCACAGCCACGCGGCTCCGCACGCACACGCGTGCGAGCCCACACGCACACACATACACACACACGGCCCCCTCCTTGGCGACGGGGACGATGTTAGGGCTTTCTAGCTTTCTATATTAACACGGGAACATCTATCTTAAAAGGCCTCGTGTTTAAACAGCGAGCGCTCAAGCTGGTTGAGGGAACAGAGGGAAAATCCCGCAGGGAAATTTTCCCCGTGTTTCCCCAAAAGCCTTGTCAGCTTTTCAAATTTCAAAGCCCGGCTGATGTGGCGGGCTCCCCCCCGTGAAAATCAGCAGTTTGCCCTTCCCGCTGCTTGGACCTACGGTGGTGCAGAGGGGATACAGCACCGGGATGCTCCCGTGGGAAGGGTTTCCCCCTCCCCCTGCCGAAACGAGAAATTTGGTTCCCTGTTTGAAATTTGAAAACCCACCAGCCAGCTGCAAAAACCACTCCCGTCCCTAATCCTAGGCTCCTAAGAGAAACATGAAACTATGCAACCCATAACTTAACTCGCTCCTTGGGAATCCCAAGCTACAACATATTGTTTGACAGCATCCCAGCATTTGTGGCTTCTCCCTCCCTCCCAACCCCGGGGGCTCTGCAGCCCCTCCTGAAGCAGCGCGGCGCCATCGGCTGCCTGGTGCCGGGGACCAGGCCACGCTCAGGAGGTGAAGTAGGAGTTCTGCATGGAATAGAGGTGGTCGATGGGGTTCCCCACTCGTGCCTGGAGCGGTCCTGCGTCCGCCGTGGCGAGGAAGCAGTCGCCCAGGTTGCTCAGTGAGGTATCATCGCTATCCAAGTCGTGGAAGAGGGGCTCGGCACCTTTGGAAGCAGGGAAGGAGTAGAAAGGCTTCAGAGCCTGCTTTCTCATCTGGCACCTTGGCAGTGCCCGGTACCCCCAGTTTTTTCAGTGTGAGGTTTTAGGGAAGAGGGGACCGCTGTGTTCCCAGAAACTGTTCCATCCCTCATGAATGCCCCCACCAGACAGCCCACCTGCCATGGCCCAGCACCCCTTTGCTGGNTTCTCAAACCGGGGAGCCCAGAACTGGATACAGCACTCCAAAGCACAAGGCAAATCCCAGAGCCTTACCGTAGGGGTGCATGTGGTCTCCGGGCATCTGCGGGGGGGTGAGCCCTTGTCGGAAGGGGTCGGAGCCGTAGACGCTTTGCTCCATGCCCAGCAGCTGCTGCGGGGGGGGTAGAGTGGTGTAGGGGTTCAGCATCCCCTCCAGCCCCGTGCTGCCACCACCGTTGGTCTGGGCTGGAAGATAAGAGCAAGCCATCGGCGCTGTCGGGATACTGTCTTTTTTAGAGGGGGGGGGCAGGGGGCAGCTCCCTTGGGAAGCCTGGAGACAGCTGGGAAATGGGGAGACCCCGAGCATGGTGAGGGCTGGGTGCAAGGAGGGTACCTGAGCTCAGGCGCTGTGTGTTTTGCTGATCCTGCTGCTGCTGCTGCTGCCTCCTGGCCAGCTTCTTCATCTGGGCAAGGAGAAGGGGAAAAAAAAAATGGGATTAAATCATCCCCCAGCCAAAGTGAGGAGGGAGGTGAGCCCAGGCACCGGGCGCTGGTGGGGGGCTCCCCCTGCGCACCCACCTTTGCTCGCTGGTTCTGGAACCAGACCTGCACTACACGCACGCTCAGCCCCGTCTCGGCCGCCAGCGTCTCCCGCACCTTGGAGAGAGGAATGACAGCGGTGTCTCAGCCCCCTCAGCTTTTTGGGAGTACTTTAGGAGGATACAGAGCAGCCGGGGCAAGTACTTGCCCAGCATCCAGGACAGCCCTGGGGGCTGGAGGTGGCTGAGCAGGGGCCCGTCTCCCCATACCTTCCTGCACGGCTTGGAGGAGACCTCAAATGATGCCTTGAAGGCCCTCCTCTGCTGCGTGGTTAGGATTGTCCGGGGTCTTTTGGGCCGCTTGTGATCCTTCCCGTCCTCAGCACCCTTCCCCGAGGCTTGGCCCAGTTTGCAGATGCTGTCCTCATCGTCGCTTTTGCCTAAGGGAGGGGGAAAAAAAACCAACAGGTTCTTTACAGACAATGGGCCACGCACATCATCTTCCAGCGTGTCCAAGATAACCTGGGAGACTTAAAACAAGCTGGTGGGGATCTTCTTGTGGATGTGTGTGAGGAGCTGAGGTATGGGGCTGGATGACCCATGGCAGCTCAGACAGGGAGAGAGCTGCTGTGGCTCATATTTCGGGGTGCTCAGCCAGCAGGCATCTTTTTTAGTTCTTCTTTAGTTTTTCCCCAAATGTATGAGCAGCTGCAACGCAAAACCCTGGGACACCTGATTTTCCCTCCATCAGACCCAAATCCCTGCCTGCTCCACAGGGATTTCCTGCTAGGCCACAGCTGGGGACACATCTGGACAGAGACAGGCAGGTCACATCCACAAGAGGGGACAGCAGACATCGAGGGCCGCTGTGCTCCTGGGGCTGTCCCCCAGCCCAGCCGGGGACCAGGCATTTTATCCCTCTGCCCAGACAGCCCGGGCTGGGGGAGGTCAGGCGCAGGGTGGGCAGAGATGCTCAGAGAGGGCAATGCATTAGCCAAGACCTCACAAACCCCTCCGGATTTGCCCCACCATTGAGGTCCACTCCATTTAGAGCCCAGAGTTTCAACCACAAATAGAAGGGGCACCTTTTCACCTATATTTCCCCCCTTCCGAGGAGTTTTAAGTCTCCCTGGGTAGTTGCTTCAAGCTTCACCCCCTCAGGTCGTTCCTGCAATGTGCTGCTCCGTTGCATTCCCAGGTGCTGGTATATCTCCATGCTGCTCTCCACCATGCGGGGCCATGGGGCCTCTGGGCAGGAGCTGCTCCGAGAAAGCAGGCAGCGCTGCCCTGCCTCTTCCCAGCCCTCCTCATTTACCGCATCACCACTGTGTCCGTGACCTTGCCTGCATGGGAGGGCTGTAATGCCGGTTTGACAGCACAGGTCCTTCCTTCTCATGAGCCGTAAATCACTTACAGCTTTTTTCCAGAAAGCTCCTCCGCCATCCTTTTGGGAATTGATAGCGGAGCTGAGGTGCTGGTTTGATGCAGATGCAGACTACAAGGTTCTGCTTGGCCCAAGTCCCATCCCGGGGCTCCCGCGTCTCCAAGAGATGGGGATGCACCAGCAGGGATTTGAGCCTGGCCCAGAGTAACTCATGGCTAAAGCAGGTCAGGTCGCACCCCATGGCAAGAGCCAATCATGGATCACACAGAGCAGGTAAGTGTAAATCCAAGGGCAACCCAGTCGGAAGATGGGGAAAGACAGGGTGAGGGGAGGCAATGCTTCCTGCGGAGGAGCAAGGATGCTCTTGGGTCCCAGTTTGCTCTTCCTTCCATGCTGCTGGGTTCTCTCTCAGGCTCACCAGCCATTACGGAGTTACCTTCCCTGCGGTGAGGGCTGGGAGGGCTGGGACACGGAGAGATGTCTACACTGGTGATCCCTAAAACAGCCCGGAGCGGGGTGCTGGCTCCTGGGGGCCAGCCTTGCTGTTGCCCCTCACCCACAGCACATCCATGGCACACCACCAGCAGCAATGGCAACCGGAAAGACAAACTGCTGTTTTCTTGCATGTCCCAGTGCGAGAGACGTAGGTCTGAGAGCCCCAGCACTGGGGACCCCCATGGTGGGGAGTCTCTGATGCCTGATGGGGCTGAACAGTGGCTGCCGCCGCCTCCTCCCCAGGGCCAGCACAAGCAGGGACCCTGCTTCGCCGAGCTGCCTGCTCTCCTGAGAGACTTTAGTGTTGATGGAAGAGATTTTTTTATGAATACTGGGGGGAGGAATGTCAACCAATGTCAACCATTTCAGTGCCTGAAGCCCTCTGCACCTTAACACGAGGTGGGCACCGATATCCCCCACAGTCCGGGAGGAGCAGAACCCAGCAGGGGGGAGCCAGAGGCTCATGGACTCTATTAAGCAAATGAT
>VXBO01006158.1:24292-36764 GCA_013400135.1 Rhinoptilus africanus | reverse complement strand
CAAGCTTCACTTTTCTCCGGTTCCCCCCCCCCCCGCCATGTAGTTAAGAACTAACTGCTTAGGCTTCTTTGAGCTTTTTAACAAGAGTGTTCAGCAGATTTCTTAAAGAGGAAGCACTGACCAGGAGGAGGCTATTTGCATCATATCACTGTCATTTTCTGGAAAAATGTGTGCTGTGTTGTGTGAGAAAGATGGTAAGAAATCAGCAGCAGGGTTCCTACTGAAGGAAAGAAACAGGCAAAAGGGAAAAAAAAACGGTAAACGAGACATTTTCGGGCATACTGGAGAGACACCTGCATGTTGAAAAAACAGGCTAACAAGAAACTACAGTGTTGAGAAGTTGGAGGGGATTTGAGAAAACAATCTGCCAGGAGAGATTAGAAATAGACCACAAAGACCAAGTGCCTCAAGGTAAACTGGCTGCAATTTACAGCATTCAGACAAAGCCATGGAACCTGATAATGTCTGTGCTCTTTTCCCTGTTAGAAATGCTGGTCACAGAAAGTCACTTTAATGAAGGAAAGGGTACACAAAACAGCCTCTTTCGTTGAGGGGTAAGATGTATTGGACTTTGTAGGAGAAAAAAGATGGAGACTGAGTACACGAAAGCCTTTGCTTACTCCGCAGTAATTCCTTACATTATGACAGAATGTAGTTTGCAGAAAGTTTGGAGGTTTCTAATCACAAACTGTGATCCATTGAGGTACTGTTCTGTACTGCACTGTGCCTATGTAAGGAAAACCTGCCTTCAGTTGTCTTGAAGACTTGAAAACTTGCAATATATTTCTAAATGCACAAATTTGGTATCCCAAATGATATTTCAAATTCCTAAAAGATTCTGCATAACATTTCTGAATTATAGTGTTGTTCCCTCTGATACCCAAAATGGATTTGTCTGATTTTCACTTTGCTTGGGTTATGTTGACACTCTTTTCTGTAGTGGGATGATTTCATACTCGTGAAAATGTGAAAAAGTGAAAACTCACATCCTATTATTTCTGGCTTGTTAATTCCGGTCACCTCTTGCAGACCAGCACTCTGCTCTCTGGAGAGGTTCCCCTTCTGCATTGGCACTTTATTCTGTGTTCTTCACACCATTACTTCTGCCTGATGGACATCAAAGAGTTTGGAAAGTGCTTCACAGCTGTTGCTTTATGTGACGTGACCTTCACTTCCTTCCAGAGAGGGTCTTAAAAGTGATGAGGAGAGGAGGCTTTTTAAAATCTGACCTCAGGCACAGCCTAGAAGGTGTGCTCAAATACTTTGTTGGCTAAAAGGAATTGATGATGTACTCAGGTATTCAGTGCAATCCCATTCATTTGAAAAAATAAATGCAGTTGGGTGCCTCTAATCACATAGGAATCAAACATCAGGAAACTGTTAATTAATAATTAATATTTTTCTCATAGTTCTACATTTAAGTCAACTGGTATTCAGCATCAGAACTCTTTTCTCTCTTTCCTCAGAGTTACTCTACCTGTCTTTTCTGTCATATCTTCTGTCTTATTTTTTTCTTACTGCCTATCTTTTAATTTCTCTGCACTTGTACACAAATGTGAAAAGTGCAATCAAGTTGGTCCTCCCACTTTGGCATTTAACATCAGCCCATATAATTGAAATTCCTGAAGGACTTCCAGTGCAGCATGTGGTTTGTGTGATGGCTTTTATTGTTTCAACATCTCTAATCAAAGGGACATTTCACTGTTCCCTTGGGCTTCAGATGAAAGGTGTTTCTGTTTACCTACCAGATTCAGTCTGGTTTCTCCCAAGCCATAATAAAATTCTTATTTTCGATACTTTATATAATTGAAGACTTAGAATTGGACTGTCAGTGCTAATTATACATTTTGTGGGAAGAATAAAGTAAGGAAATGTATGTGTGAGGTTTTTAAAAAATGAAAAAGGAATTCTTGGGGAAAGCACTTCTGTAGTCCTTTGGGCTTTCCCAAGCCTCAGAGCAGTAAATGAAAGAGAAAAAAAAAAAATTTGTTTATTAGGAAGACTATGAAGGTTTAGCTGTTAATCCAACAGTAAAATTTGATGGATTAGAATGAATTTTCTGCATAGTAAGAATGAAATTTAAACTATAGAAAGAAGTTTAGCTCTCAGGTGAGCGCAACTATTATATTCCTTGCTAAAAATATTCCATTAAACTCCATATATGCACTTAATATTACTGGTGCTGCATGATAGCTCTGCACAACTTGAGTTCTAATTATAGTATGTGGTTCTCCTACACATAACGTTGGAAATTTTGTGTATGCTAAGTCAGGTTCTCCAAATAACACCTAGTATTTTATGTGTTTACTGAACAATCAAACAGTCATTGTAACAGTATATGAGAGAAATAATTTTTACTTCACCCTGGAACAGTTTGTGTAAAGTGTACTACTTCTCTGTCTCTATTCTTTTCCCCTGTTAGAAGCTTATCTTAGTAATTAATTGCATGCTGAAAATATTTCTGAAAAAAATGGGTAGCTGTAGGTTACTTTGTACTGCCCTTGGGTAATACACCTTTTACAAACTGTGCTGTGCTTAAGTAGAATTAACAGACACTGCACACTAGCCACAACACTTTATCCTAATTAATAAAAAACTACAATCATTTATTTTTAAAAGACCAGGGGGGTGGTATGAAGAACAAAATATCATGGGGGGACTGCCATAATTTGTTGAAAACCTTTAAAATAATGTGAAATTCAATATTTTTGCCGTTATCAATATTTTTAACCTCTCTAATAAGGATGCTATTAAGACAACCATTTTACTGTCCTTTAAAGCCCTGATGAAATTACTTTTAAAAATCCCTAAAATGTCAAGCTGACATTACTTCTCAGTATTGTCTAAGAACTTAAATTAGTCAACATAACGTGCTGCTTTAATCTGTTGCCTTATTCTCTTTTATATTTGCTTTGATGCTCATCAATAATAAAAAATTTTTAAAATCTGTTTTAATACTATTTTATTCCCATATTCTTAGTCAGTAATGGAAATAGTCTAATTTTATAATACAAATTACAGCTTTTCTGCTATATGCACAGAATATGGGAAATAACGCTCAACAGACTAGTACAAAAAAATGAAATTGTAAAGGCAGAATGATTAGTGGAGTAACTTCTGCTTTTGTGTTGTTGTTACCCATAATGAACAGATGGGCTTGAGAAGGCCCTGCTAGCTCTCTATGTCATGCTGGAAGGAGAGGCTGGCTGTGACTTAGGCTTTCTGAAGCCCGGAGCAGACTCATTCCCTCACACAGTGCTTTGAGGCCATGGTACTGTAGCTCAGAGAAAATCTGATCTTATAAACACCATAAGGAAGAGGGCTGAGGCTGTTTCATGGGAATAAGCAGGCTGAACAATGGGAAAAATGCTAGTTATGGAGTGGCAGGACTGATAAAGGGGCAGACATGGTAAAGGAGAGCAGCTCATGCAACTGGCAGCCAGAGTGATTGATTGCCCAAGAGAAGGATGGACTTCTAGTCCTTCGTGTCCAGGCTAAGAGGGTCACCACTGTCAGGACGTTATTATCTGCATTTCTGCCTATATTCGCTTAAGAACTTGGGACAAATGCGAGTTTTTTGTCAGACCTAAATTGCAGAGCTTACAAAAGTGTATCAGAGCCTGGGTGAACTCTAGGGCTGTGCTGAGGTGTGCTTGTGGCATGGTGTCAGCACCGCCTGGGGAAGCCTCGGTAAATATGTGGGACTCAAGAAAAAGCTGTGCAGGGGTTTAACCTGAAAAATATTGAGTGCTTTCTTGATGCAGCTCTTTTGCTCTTCTTAGGACCTAGTCTGTGCGTCATTACATGGCTCTATCCTATTGTGCCATGGAGATCTTTCAGGCTACACAAAGCATGTCTGCTTGGACTCCATCTTGCGGCTCCCTGCATTTGCTGTTTAGAGTTAAAATTCTGGAAATTTCTATAGTTGTCTAACATCTTCCAAGACTGTTTCAGGTTGCTTACAATTTACTTATCTGTAATGGTTAGGCTGAGGTTTTATGTGCTACATCCAGGCTTTGGGCAGGGAACCTGACCTATGTCAGTGTGGCTGTGTCAGTCATGACATTTGCCTTAACTGTAAACTTCTGAACAGGTTTGTCTTTTAAGTGCTACAAATTGCTGTTTTCAAGAGAGACTTGAAACTTTTGTTTACTGAAGTTGTTTCTTAGCTCTTAGTGTTTTACAGAAAGGCCGTATACTCTTATCACACAGCGACTGAGCATGACAAAAACGTTTTTGTTTTTTTTTTTCTGAACTAACTACTAGGGTGAAAAGAAGTAGACAACTTAAACCATGATTCTTTTTCTACTGCATAGAGTGATACCATGTTGGCATGCAGGCTCAAGAAGAGGGAAGGAAAAGGAACAAAATTTAGGAACAAAATTAGAGAGGAGCAGGTTAAGGCAAAGAATTTAGTGAGATGTGGACTGGTGTGGGAAGCAGAAAGAAATCTTGTGTACTTAAGGTGATTAGAAAGAATACTGAGCTGCGAATATTTGGGAATATCTTCCCCATCTTTGACAGGGAAGAAGAGGCTGGGGCTATTTGGCTGAATTGTGGGATCTCAAATGGTGGGAAATCTAGGTGTCCATCTAGGCTGGAACATTGCATTTTGCCAGTGAAGTAGACAGATCCTGGCAATGTTATGATGAAATGGAGAACTAGATACTGCTTATGGTCATTGTGCTTCGTAAGGGATCTGAGAGTCAGGAAAAATTGCTCTAGGCAGACATACAAGCTGTGGGTCCAAATGTATGGTACTTGGATGAGCTTGCTCAAAGCTGAGGCTTGTAAATCACCAGATGGNCCAGAACTGGACACAGTACTCCAGGTGGGGCCTCACCAAGGCAGAGTAGAGGGGGAGGATGACCTCCCTCGACCTGCTGGCCACACTCTTCTTGATGCACCCCAGGATGCCATTGGCCTTCTTGGCCACCAGGGCACATTGCTGGCTCTCACTTGGTGAGACTCTATATTGTATTTAGTGCTAGAACTAGCTTACTTTGAGTTAGCTAATCTTGAGCTGTCCTGAAGAGTGCTGTACAGCTTGATTATGTATGTTTTGCTATACTTATGTACAATGGCCTATAAGGCTTTTGTAGAAGGGGAAATTTTATCTACAGTCTTACTGTCCTTTATTAACACAAAGCTATAGCTGTAGTGCTCTGCTAATTATGCTGTTATGTCTTGGCTTTTGGGGGAGACAATTTCTCACAAAAGTGAGATAAAATGTATCTCTTGAAGTAGGTTTCTTTCATAGGAAAAGGATCTTAGATGAGGCCTATGTGTTTTGATAGACTTGTAAAGGTTTATAGATTTGCTCAATAAATCTGTAGATGGGTAACAAATTTTCATTATCAAATGTGATTTGCTTTCAAAATCTGGTATTTGAGCATTCTGAAGCTTGGAAAGATTTTTATTTTTTTTTTTGAGCCTCAGCGATCTGTATACGTGCTTTGCTTTTCCTGAATTTTGTTGTGAAGTTGCTACTATAAACAAAACAGGCAGTCTGACTTCAGCTATGCATTCAAAAATACCTCATTGCTGATGTCACTGACTCACTTTTGACCTTAATTTGTATGAGATGTTTACTCTGTTTGAACCCTTGATTTTGAAAGGGAATCACATATTGATAAATTCCATGATCTAATGTATTTTAATGTATCAGCATGCAAACCCCTAGAAGTAAAAAAATAAATTTTGCTTTCTTTTTATATATTAACGTATGAAATTCTTTACTACAAGATATTGTTATGCATAAGAATTAAGGAGCTTGGGGTTTTTTTTTGTTGTTTTGGGTTGTTTCCTTTTTAAAAATTGTGTTTATCAGCATAATAAACCTTGCAGATTTACTTTTAATTTTTATTTCTTAACAAATGAAAAAATATTTTGCTCCATGGGATGAGACACCAATAAAGTATTTGGTTTAGAAAACTTCTCCTTTATAGCCAGATTATCTCTCAACAATTTTGAAGAAATTAAAAGACCAGTTACAATTGTTTTTCCATCAGGTAGGAGGGCTGGAGGAGAACCAATACAGTAGAGTTTACAGGAAAAGCTGGCACCTTAGCGTTGATAGAGATAACTTTCCTGACTCACTGTTAGTATGACTTACAGGAGTTAAGTATCTGCTACAACACCATATGTTGTCATTCAATTAACGTTCAAAAGAGTCCACTGCAGCCAGCTACATGTGTATATGTTGTCTAGGTGTCCTGTCTAAGGAGGAAAAAAAAAATGCGCTGAATATTTTGATGTTAAAAGAGGAAGGAGCAGCTTGAGAGCATTTCAAGTGGAGGACTTTGCTTATCTGAGCATGACAATGTACAAATGCAGCTCTCCTGCTTCTGATGTGAAACTGGTGGCTCATTTTGAGTACCTCTGTGCTCCAAAGGGAAAAGAAGGGATTTAAGACTGGCATCTTACATAGACACACATGCATATATATGTGTGTGTATGTCTGTGTCTATATATATATGGCTTGTTTCGTTAATTGACAATAGATGCAATGTCCATGGAAGCAGTTCAGGAAAGGTCACCATTCCATGAAAAATATTTAGATTTAGAGGTACTAGAATAAATGACAAACATGCACATGTATCTTCAAGAGGTGTGAAATTAGAGATATAAAAGTGGAACTGATTAATTTTCAGTTTGCCAGTACAAGATGACCAATATTCCACTTGGTGTGTGCAAACACTTCTGTTGGCAGTAAAGCAAGCGGCAATCTTGCTTGTTGTTACACTCTTCTTCTGGGTTAGAATGTCGATTATGACAGGCCTGTCTCCTATCCCCTAACACTGCAGCCTATTGAAAATTTAATGACCTAGCACTACTTCCATTTCATATTCTGCTCTACATGGCCACTGAAAGTCATTGAAAACTCTCATTTTATTAACATTCTAGTTGAAAAATAATGGAAAAATCAGGAAAATACTTGCTTGTGACACTCCTACAGTCTTGCTGGCAGAGAGAACCCTCCTAACAAAGTTCGTGACATCTGAAGAAGATTCATGGTTTGTAATAACGAACCATTAATGGAAGGAAAAAGAGAATTCAGTAATGGATAATGTAAGTGTGTAATATCGGCACCTGGACGACAGGACAGGCCACATCTCAAGAAATCGTTGAAAAAAACAAATGAGCTGTAACTGAAAAAAAAGTGTAAATATTTGATGAGCTGTTAGAACTACTATCTATTGATTACATTCAATATTTGCATCAGAAATGCCGCAAAGTTTGCTAGACTGAAGAACCTTTGTGCCATAGCAACTGGATCATGTTTTGAAGCCATTGAAAAGTCCAGACTATTAGCACAGATAATGTCTGACCAAGATACTTTTGGGTATGCTGCTAGTAACCACCTGAGGTTCACCTAATACAGTGTTTTACATGTTGTGGGATGACCGCTGCTGAAGTAGGTGTACTCAGCTCCCGTCCTATTGTTTTCCAAAGATCTGAATATTTTAGTATAACTGTTCAGCAGAATCATTTTGTAAAATCCCGACTCTGAGTCCTGGAGGAATGTCAGTCTGTCATCCTGTCCTTCAGGACATCAAATACAGTCCAAATTAATAAAAGAATAAAGTTTTTGCTTCAACATCTTATTTGTGGCAATGACTCAGTGGGAATTATGCATGTGATCTGTCCTGAGAAAGTCACATCCTATAAAATCTTCTGTCAGATTCTGTAACATTTGCTCTTGGGGAACTGCAGAAAACCGTAGACTTTACATTGGGTCACTGTCTTGTCTTCCAAGCAAAATTTTAATGTTGTATTTAAAAGGAGCTAACTCATTTGCATTATAAAAAACCTCATAATCTTATTATGCTGATAGATACAGCTACTTATCCTTAATTGACTGAATTAAGTAATTATATTCCATTATTTTATGGCAGAAGTTCCTAGACTGAAAAACCAATGTGCTGCAGAATGGTAACTGGTATTTTTGAAGCACTGAAGCACCTCGTCTAGTTAATATGGTACTTACTAGGAACAATATTTATTTGCTGTGTATGAGTTTAAAAACTAGCCCAGAAAAACAGGGAATATATTGACATTCATGCACTGACATATAATTCAGTTTATGGCAACTCAGCTAAGAATGGCTTTACATGAATCCAAGGAACATCTGTACTGTAGCCTGTTACTTGTATCTGAAATCATTCATGGTTTTGCAAGCAAAGATCAAATATACAACCATCATGCAATTAAAAGTTTTGTTATAATGGCAAAGGTACTTAACATGCTGTACAATCTATATGTAATTTGATTTCATTCTCCTACCCCTGAACTGGAATTGGGAAGTGATATATGTGCTCTGGGATGTGGCCTAGAATTTCTCACCTGTGATTACCCAGCATTTTTCTACTGAAATTGGATTTTTCTGGCAGAGAATAACTGGATTCCAGAAGACAGCTTGAGTATGAACATTCTGGGCAGTTGAGATCATCTTTATCATGTCTGAAAACAGCAATAAGTCTTCACCCTGTCCTGTACGGCCTGGGAAAATAATTGGCATGCTCATTACCTTTTCTTCATGCTGAGAGCTGAGTGAAATTTACCCGTATGTACTATATGAAAAGGAGATGTACGGTTTTTCTTGACTTTGTTGTGTCTTTGCAGAAGTATTTATTGTGCTGTTTCTTTGCAAATTTTCCCTTGTAGTTGTTTGAAAAAAAAAAAAAAGCTGACAAATTTTTCTGCTTTCCAAAGAGAATCTTCAGCTTACAATTTGGGCACATTGAGTTGTAAATGACAATGAAACAAAATTATATAAAGAAACTGTCTCACAGTCAAAATATAGAACATGAAAAAGTCTAAACAAATCATGTTAATCATATTTAATATTTTTGTTAACTCTAATTTCTAACACTTGTTTTTTGACATTCTCATGTCATTCTTATTTCTGGTCTTAAGAAATTGTTTCCATATCCTCTACAATGTGTTTTATTTTGTATTGACAAAGAAAAAATAAAACCTGTGCTAAACAATTTCTTAAGCATTTAAGTTTTAGGAAAATGAATATAAGGTACTTTCTATCGTTACCTGTTATTCCTAGCTACACTGAATATGAGAGTTTTAACTTTTTTTTTTTTATAGAAAGCTTTAAAGAAAAAGTTCTGTGAAAATACTCTACTGGATACTACCAGTCTCATTGTAAGAAAACCTATATGTTTAGCAATAGAGATAACATGTGTTACTGAATAATAATAATTAAAATTGGAGCTTTTGATGCTTATTAAAATAGATGAAAAAGCATGAACTGAAGAGGTGTGTAGTTTGAAAGGAATATGACTGAGTTTATGACTTCTAAAAATGTATGACAGATATACTTCAAATTTCTTTGGCAGGACTTTATATGGGAGGATAATTGTAGGCTATTCCTTAACTAGGCTGAGAATGTGTCCATGCCACAGAGTGGAGCCAAGAAGAGCAGAAGCAACTTTGCAAAAGCAAGCTAGCCATCAAATCAATTTTAAAGAAAACACTGAAGACTTGGCTTTTCAGTGAAGTGTAAAAGTGAGGGATAAAAAGGGGGGAAATGATCTGAAATAAGCTTTTCTTTTATAGAAGAAAGAAAAAAAAAATGGTGAAAGAAAGGAAAAAGCCTGGTGATATTGTTACACTTAAGTGAAAATAAGTACTTTATTTACTGTCAAACAAAATGCTTCACTTTCATTTGGGGCATTTCAAAGAGTCAAATATATGGTAAATCTGTGACTGGTTCAGGGACAGGTGAAATAGTTGCTATTAGAAAAATGGAGGGTTTTTTTCCTTTTTAGGACCTTTCATGACTGACATTATCAAATGATTCTGTCTATATTCCACATATGTACCATTTCTTGGCATAACCGGTGAGGAGAGGATTACATGCTTTCTATCCGGGAGTGAAATATGTGAAGGATACAGGAAGCTCAATCTAGACCTGGTGTCATCTGTTTCTGAGTCACATTCAGGTCATAAAAAGAGGTATTAGAAACTATCTACTTCCAGTTTGCAAGGTAGTAAGGTATAGTGTTGTCATATGCAATTTTATTTCCTTTACTAGTGTTATAAGGGTAAATACAGGTAGGCAGAGCTACCCGTTTCTTGCAGATACCCAGATACCATGCAGAGCTTTTTTTTTTTTTTTTTTTTTGTTTAACATGCTCTTAAATTTACTGAAAAAGGAAATCTGTTCACTTTTTCATTTATCACTTTTATACTGTACTATCTTTTTCCCCATTCTAGTAATAGATTATATTTTGAAAGCATATTATGAGGAAATAGGCAATTTAAACAGGACTACTTCTTGCACTGTAATTTCTAGAAATGTTATATATATTAGAAACCTTGCTATAAAGAGTAGGCAGGATTAGTAAGAGAGCCCCCATCACTGTGACTGTAGTGAAGAAATGATATACATAAACCAAGACAGCAAATCCTGGCTGTGATCAGTGTCTGGAAAATGTATGGCAGGCTCTTGTCCTGATCTCTAGTGGATGCCCCCTTTAACTTCAGTAAGACTGCAGGGTCATGCAGCCCACACTCTCTGCGGGTCATTAGCGTGCTTTGTGCCCTCAGAGTGTTAGCCCTCTATTCATACCTGCCCTTTCTTTTGCATAAAAGGCTGGGCTGCGGTTGCTTCGTTGCTGTCCTCGGGGCAGCCTACGTTAGTTTACAGCTTCTGTACTGTTAATGTTCTGAAGTAAAGGAATTCTCTGCTGTTCTGTGATTTGGTAACAAACACGATGACTACGTTAAGAGAGAATTCACATCTAAATTGTGTAGGTTAGACAGTATTGACCACTATATCTTTTTATGGCATGTTTGTCCTCTTCTTCCCCTTTTCTTTCAGTGGAAATCGAATTTAAAAACAGGTAGCTGTTCGTTGCAAATAAAATACTGAGGACTCAATAGTTTTCTTAGTAATCTTCTTTTTGTTCATCCTGATCTGACAATTCTTTAAAAGGCAGTTTCTTTGGAGATCTGAATTTTACCATTCCCAAAGAACAAAGAAGCCCAGAAAAAACCCAAACAAAAATATTTTGGCTTTTGAGGTGTAAAGCCAGGTTAACCTCTCATTATATCTTAGTATTTTTATTTTTACATTAGCCTGTGTTCTTTCATTTCTTTGCCTCTCTTTCTTCCTGCTCCAGAGAAAGCCATGTCATGGTCTGGCGTTTATCCTTTGTTTCTGTAATTTTGAGATAGGTCAGGCTCAGCTGAGAACATATTGCTGTTGGTGGGGCAGATGGGCATTTTGGCTGTCCTGTCTCTGAGATCTTTCATTAATTTCAAACTGCTTTTGGAAGGGCATCCCAAAGTAGTTGTAACTTTCTGACAAACATACTCAAGTCTCTGCATCATCCTGAAGAGTGCTCCTTGGTAACCTTTCCTCCTCTTTAACAAGTGGATTGGTTTGTCTGCTGAGACTTGCTTAAAGCAGTCGAGTGTGTTTCTTCCACTTTCATTTGTGAAGCAGTTTGCAGCAGCTCTCCCCAGTGTGGACTCAACTGCAGCTAACCACGTCTTTATTGCTGCTAGACTAGAAAATTGCTATATCCTGGAAAATACTCAAGCACATTTTTTTGTTAGTGTAGGATGGAAGGACGCTGTCAGATGATGATTTATAAAAGCCAACCAGCACAGCTGGTGCTCATAAAGAAGCACAAAAGCATAAAATAAGCTCCTGTTATCCCAGTTGATATCCCAGAGACAGGTAGAGAGCAAAATGGTGTTAGACCTGGAGCTTCTTCAGGCACAGCAAGTAGCATTTTCCTGACTTTGTGATATCTGTGTTGACTTGATAACTGTGTTATACCAAAGTTGTTTAATCCTTCAGATACAGGAAAATACATCAGCATCCAGCCACTTATTTGCTTGCTCATGTTTCTGAAATACTCAACAATATTGCAGTGCCTATGCATAGCCGTGTTTTTAAGCGTTGCCTGTTTACTTAGCTATCCAGTCAAGTCTGGACAAATTTCCATGCTCCAGCAATTCTTTATTTCAGCTTGGGTAGAGTAATGTTAGGATATTCTTGTGTTAAACAAGGGAAGAATAGCCAACATTATGCCTCTCTTGGTTCGTTTGTAGCATGATAAAGTGTTCATTTTTCATTTTAATCTCCAACAGATAAGGCTGGGTTTCTTTTTTTTTTTTTTTTTTTTGTTAGAAAACCATGTTAGGAAATGTAGGAAATGTTAAGAATTACTAAATATAGAACTAGACATATGCCAAATTAGTCTTATCTAATTCATAAAGTAAAAATAATGACAATCAGTATGTCATGTCACCTAAAAATGTAGGATTTTGTATTGCAATTACTTACTTTAAGTGCTCACATGGATATACCTGATTAGTGTGAAGTACAACTTTTATTGGAATTAGTTTTGTTTATCAATCAAGTTAAGTTTTCCCCAGCTTTTTATTTGCTCTCTCAATCATGATTTTTAACTGAGATTAAAACTGACTGACTAATCAATAC
>VXBO01006158.1:0-15467 GCA_013400135.1 Rhinoptilus africanus | reverse complement strand
CAAAACCCGCCTGGACGCGTTCCTGTGTAACCTGCTGTAAGGTGGCCCTGCTCTGGCAGGGGGGTTGGACTAGATGATCTACTAAGGTCCCTTCCAACCCTAGGATTCTATGATTCTATGATTCTATGACTGAGTGATAGGTAATCTGATGTGCTTCAGTGAAATAAACTTGCTAGACAAATACTCAAAATATATACATATTTGAAAAAATAAAAATCCTTGTATGCATTGATACTAGTCTGTTCTGGGATATTTCTCAGCATATTATTCTTCAACACTTCAGTGACCAAAATGTTCTAAAAATTAAAATTGTCTCAAGGTAGGCATATCAGATATCATGTATTAAAAGGAGTGTCTAGAAATTAATTTAAATAATAATTTAATGTGTTCCTGAGGTACTAACAAAAAATCCTGCAGAAAAGAGCCATCTGTGGCATATTGACTCAAGTCAAAACTCAATGTATGTGTTACTTACAAGCAAATACAAGCAATAACTCAAATCAGAAGCAGCCAAATAAGCTCTCCGTGTTTGGGCTAAAGTCTACTTCTCAGCACACATATAAATTTTCTTTACTATGGAGCTATCCTTGTTTGAATATCCCTATGGATGTACTGGGGTTGTTTAGTCTTGAGAAAAGGAGGCTGAGGGAAGACCTTATGGCTCTCTACAACTACCTGAAAGGAGGTTGTGGCAAGGTCGGGGTTGGTCTCTTCTCCCAAGTAACAGGCGACAGGACAAGAGCAAATGGCCTCAAGTTGCACCAGGAGAGGTTCAGATTGGATGTTCAAAAAAATTTCTTCACTGAAAGGGTTGTTGCACATGGGAACAAACTGCTCAGGGCAGTGGCTGAGTCACCATCTCAGGAGGTATTTAAAAGACGTGCAGATGTAGTGCTGCGGGACATGGTTTAGTGGTAACTTGGCAGTATTAGGTTAATGTTTGGACTGTATCTTAAAGGTCTCTTCCAAACAAAACAATTCTATGATTCTATGCCCTTGTTACACCCAAGCAAAATATGTTAGAGCACTAATACCAGAAAAATCCTTGGAGTTCAAGTAATTCAAGGTGAAAGTGCTCTTGTCTTGATTGATAACTGTCACATTTTCCATTTATGCTCTTTCATGGGCTGGGGAGATCATCCTACATTTTTAGGACACTTACGTTGGTAAAACATGTATACTTCAAAGCTCTTCAGCATATTAAGTCTTAAGTAAGTCTAATATACAGTTATTTCAATAAGATAGGCTAATTAAATATATATAATGTATATTTGGAAATTACATCTCTCTGTATATGGGAATGGAATTGAAATCAAAGTGGGTGATTAGCTTCTCCAAAGGAAATTAATTTCTCTGACCTTTACAAGGTCTATTTTCTTCTTCTGCTGATGCACTGTAACGTTATATGTTTCTTTGTTTAATTTCCTGTGCTTTCCTTTGGTTTATTTACAAGCAAATGAAAATAGAGACAGGTATGCATCTGAAAGTTTATTGGCTGTATTATTGCATCCCCTTGCGAACAAAATCTATGTCACCTAAGCTGATAAATCTAGATGTGAGAGAAATGCTTTCTGCAGCCCTTGACTTTGTGTTTCTTTCTGATGGCTTTCAACATGCAATGATTTGATTCAAATGTCTTATTCATTATTTTAGCCTTAATATCTGATTCCCATCTTTTTTTGTACTGAGCATAGGATTAGCTTTTCATAAAAGATTAAAATCCTATAGATGATGTAAATTTACAAACTTGTATTGTTCTGTGCACATATATTCTTTTTGCTTATACATATATGAACAATTTTCATGGCATATTTTTCACTTATTCAAAGATACCCTTAATATTCAGTTTCTTTTCTAATCTCAAATATAAGCAGAATTTAAAAATAAGCCACAGATAGAAGAATAAATTTGGTTATAATCTGAAAAATGTGCTCTGTGGTCTTGATTATTTGAAATCCCAGTCTTTCAATAAACCACACCATTTTTGAATAAAATAACCTCTTTCCATCTGAAAGTCATTGCTACTTAATAAGAATACAGACTGATATTAAAGAAAACCCTACAGATTTTATAAGATGTACTCTACATATCACAGTAAATTTGTGTGGCTACTGCGTGGGGCATATTCAGGGTTATTTGTGTTTGGGTTACACATGTTCAAAGACAAACATTTGGAAAAAAAATTCATGACTTTTAAATCTGGCATGGATTGGAAGAAGTAGAGACCTCTCAACTCCAGACCTGGACACAGTACTCGAGATGTGTCCTCACCAGGGCAGAGGAAAGGGGGAGGATAACCTCTTCTTGCCAACTCTTCTTGATGCCCCCCAGGATGCCATTGGCCTTCTTGGCCACAAGGGCACTTTGATAGCTCGTGGTCATCCTGTTGTCCACCAGGACTCCCAGGTCTTCTTCTGTAGAGTTGATCTACAGGAGATCAGCCCCTAATCTGTACTGGTGCACGTGGTAATTCCTCCCCAAGTGCAGGACCCTACACTTGCCTTTGGTGAATTTCATAAGGTTTCTCTATGCTGAACTCTCCAGCCTGTCCAGGTCTCTCTGTATGGTGGCACAGCCTTCTGGTGTGTACCAGCCACACCTCCCCATTTTGCATCATCAACAAACTTGCTGAAAGTACACTCTATCCCTTCAAACAGGTCATTGCTGAATATATTGAACAGGACTGGCAATTAAGACAAGCTAAAGGAATTTCAAAAACCTTTTAGGATTCATGCAATAAAATTCCTTGCGTATCTCTGTGGAAAGGTCTGAGATGGTGAATCCACAGGTAAGAGTGGTAAGATTTCTAGCTGTCACAACAGCTAATACTTAACACAATGTTAGGGCCTTGCTCTCACCCTTTACTGTGCAGCAGAGCCCTACAGTCTAACACAGAGCTCTAGGGCAAAAACAATGACAAATTACCTTTTGTAGAGCTCAATGTCTGTCTGTCTTTGAAGATCTCCAGTCTCTTGCCCCTTGTTTAATCTAAGCCTCTTAAGTCACTTTTGGTGACTTCTTTCGCAAATTCTAGACCAAAAGAACATGTAAATATTGCTTTGAAAAGGTGAATTTACTAAAGCAAATTTTTGTAATCGGGTGACTTGTGATACACATTAACAAAATGATGATAAAATACCATCAATATTTGCATGTTGGTTAAAGTATTAGTAGGAAAGTCAACAGAAAAGCAAAGGCTTTATTACAAGCATAATAAAAGAGAAAGGGATCTTGTAGGCATGACTTAGTAGTCATCTGAAAAGGTTTTACTCCATGAAAGTATCATTTGTTTAGGTAAATTTTGTAGACTGAATATACAGTGAAATAAATACAGAAACGTTCAGTAAGATTTCTGAAGGTCTACTTTTGTAAGTGTCCATTACATTCAGCAAGTTAGTATGATATGAAGATGGCATGAACAGCTGTGAAATTTTCTTAATCTTTTAATGCTTTTTCTTTATATGAACACTGTCATAATTTCAAACTGTTTATACATCTTTCCATCATGTATTTACAGATTACTGACACTTATGAAATCAGAGAAGTTCTTGCATCCAATTACTATGTAGATTTAAGCTTTTAGTATAACTGATGCAAATAAAATGTTGCTTATGGTCTGAAGGTAGTTCATCATTGGTAATCAAATAATAGACCTAAATGCTCCATATTTTCTCAGGCCTTCTTGTGTCAAGAGCAATGCAGAGTAATTCAATCTGAGATTTTTAGCCTGTGAAATTAAACATTTGGAAATCACTGGTAGGTATTTTATTATATTTTGCAAAAAGAGTTTTTCATTCTAGAAAACTACCTTCACTTTCTATTGCATTTCTTGTAATGACCTCTGAAGGCCAGATCTTGATGAACTGTGATAAAGCAATAATTCATTTTCTTTCTTGGCATTTTTCATGTTTTTCAGAAGAACTTGGTTTTCTGTAAGAACATGAAATGTACTATGAATATACTTGGTTTGTTTCCTCTTTAGCATTTCACCCGCTAACTTCCATTTAAGACTGTGTTTCTTATGGTACAACAGCAAAAGCTAACTTTCAAGTGTGAAGTTTGGTTTGCTTCTCTTTAGTCTAGAAAAAAGATGGCTGAAGAGGGACCTTATCAACACTTACAAATACTCAAAGGGTGGGTGTCAGGAGGATGGGGCCAGGCTCTTTTCAGTGGTGTCAGGGACAGGACAAGAGGGAATGGGCACAAACTTGAGCACAGGAAGTTCCACTTAAACATGAGGAGGAACTTCTTTACCTTAAGGATAGCAGAGCCCTGGCACAGGCTGCCCAGGGAGGTGGTGGAGTCTCCCTTTCAGGAGACCTTCATGACCTGCCTGGATGGGTTCCTGTGCCACTTGCTCTAAGGTGGCCCTGCTCTGACAGGGGGGTTGGACTAGATGATCTCCAGAGGTCCCTTCCAACCCTATGATTCTATGATTCTATAAACTTTTTGTAAAACTTAGGACTTTAGGATGTCAAGAGTTCCTTTTTTTTTTTATTTGTTCTAATTAAAGATTTAAGACGTTGATGAAAAATAATTCGTTGTGAAAGTTTTCAGCCATTTAAAATGAAAAAGGTTGCTCAAATGGAAACAGGAAATGGAAGACATGATGCCTAATATCTTTGAGATAATTACAAGAACTGGGCAAAAAATAAGGTAGTAACTAAATTATATAGATTATACATCCAAATATCTATACCTATACATCCCTATATATTTATTTACCTAAAAAAGATAATGTTGGTACTTTCAAAATGAAAACATTTTTTTTCCCAACTATTCTTGTTTGTTCCCCTTGTCCTTGCTTTTAATTTTCCATTTCAGTTTTATTTCACAAAGTAAAATAGAATAACAATTATCTTTGCAAAAATTTATATATATTTAAGTTTTTGTTGACCAGAACAACAAAAATATTCAAAAAACCACAAAAAAACCCCAAAACCAGAATACACACTTGTCCTTTAAATGCACAATTTGAGATTGAACCTTCATGTCCTCTTTCATTGGAATGGGTTGTGAAGGAATGTGATGCAAATCTGAAGGGCTGAAGTATATTATGAAGTATATAATAACATAAGGGAGAGTAAAGATGTCTGAACAGAAGGTGGAAGGGTATTTTTTTGCTTTAAGAGATTGAAGTGTCTGGACACCAAGTGAAGTACTTTAAAAAATAACAAAAAAATGAAAGCTACCTATTGGAAAGATCTGGATTTTAAAAAGAAAATAATCTCATTTTTGATACATTTTTCTAAGTTACTTGGATTTACTTTTCAAATTCCTACTTCCTCAAGCCCCTGGATTTAGGTGTTTTGTGTGTAGGTTTGGTGGGCTTGTTGAACAATGCTTTGTTTAAACAACTCTTATTTGTCTGAAAACAGAACATGATGAAAAAGGGCTCATAAAGACATCAGCTGGAAGATTAGAATACTGTTTTGAATATTAGATTATATGCATGCTTAAGACGTCCTTGTTATGACTTCTTATTGGAGGGGAAAAGAATAGCTACTTACCTTTAGAGCAATTTTTAAATGATTAAAAATGATGGCCCAATGTGCTAGTCTGTGAGTGTCTAGCATGCTCCCAGTGCTACAAGAATAAAATAATCAATTTTATATTCTAAAAGTGACTAAGGCTTGTTATAGGCAAAGAGATACATAATCAAAATAGTCTAGTTTCACATTAGAAAAAAGCTTTGAATAGCAAATCTGGAAGATGGAGATGTCACAATGTAAGATTAGGTTCATAGAGCTCAGTTTTTGATAAATACAAATACTGTAAGAACTTTGTTATAAAGATAAGTATGTTACTATGGTGACAACTGCATGATGCAAAATTGCATATGTTCTATTACTTGAATAATCCGGGCAGTGAGTAAGCAAGATGCATGTATTTGCCATCATTTCCAAAACCAGCCCCTGCAAGACATGAGATTTTGCATACTACTCAACCTTAAGGAATTTCCTAAAGATGACTAGGTAATTTTTAAATGATTATTTTGGACTGATTTATTTTTTATTTTGTAATTTGTTCATTTTGAAGTAATTAAAGGATAATACATTTTTTTCTGATGAATATTTATATCATTCCACTAAGCTGTATATCTTACAAGACATAAATACATTTGGGCTTGGTATGTCTAGTACTGATTTGTTAAATTATTTACCAGACTAGGAAAACTTGCTTCAGAAAGAGGGAAAATCCTCTCATACTGGTGTTCAAATGCCCATAAACACTTAAAACCCTTATAGCCTATCAGTAAATTTAAATAGATTTAAATTTTAATTTAGAAATTGTAAAAGAAACTGTCAGCAATCTGTCTTTAAATTTTTTTACCATACATATTAATAATTTTCTTACAATAATGCTTCTGCTGCAGTTAAATTTTGATAAACTGACACTAGGATTAATACTTATTTCTGGGGCAGTAATTATTTCATTTAAAACAGGTAATACACTGGACTGCATTCTTAGGAACATATAAGGGCCCCACTGTCTTCTGCCAAAGCCGCCTTACACTGTAACAATACAGTCAATTTGGCTTCAGCTCTGAGCTGTATCGGGCAAGAAATGATTAGAATAATCCAATAGATATTCCATGGTATAAAAATATACCAGAATATGTGGCAGCAGTTGATAACATTCTAACCATTTTTTTACTATAAAGATGAATCATCATTGAGGGCAGGAGGCTCACAACAGGCTGCATTTCCCTCAGGAGATAAGGAGTATGTGAAAAAGCATATAATAACAGTTATTATCTAAATATTCTATACAGATTTATGCAAATACCAGTTACTTAGTGATTATCATCGCAAATAAAGATGGCGTGATGTAAAACTACACTGCACTGTACTAATCTTTCAATAATAACCATACAGTTCCTTCAAAAGCAACTGAAAAGTACGATATTCTCAATTTTTCACTTCATTGAGGCTGTCAAACTGTGCTTCAAAATATTGTTCTCCAACTTCAGTCCACAAAATGGACCTTCAAAAATTTCTTCCTTATGCCTTGAGACCAAGACATTTAAGACTAACTATTAACAGGTCAGGTGTTTATGATGCATCAGATACTGATTTCTTACCTGTTTAATAATCTGAATTGATGAAAGTGAATGCTAGTATGATGAAGTGAACTTGAAAGATTAAATCGTAAAATGCGGTCATTCTCTTCACATCTTTATATATAAAAGAGTGAAAAGCATGCATGTTGGAAATCTGACAGTCAATCCAATCTAACTGACATCATACATATGCACAAGAAGATGCCAGCATTTGCTGAAATATTTTGATGAAACAAGTGTGTATGTAATTTTGTTTATTTTTTTCTTCATCACTAGTTTTCTGTGTATTGTATGTTCTCAGTTTCCATGCCTAAAAATCTACACTATCATGTGGATGATTGCTGTGAAGGGTGTATCATTACTTTCACTGCTGTTTTCTTTTTGTGTATTTACGTAAAGTACAATATATGACTACGGGGAAAAAAGGTAGTATTACTGAGAATATTTTCATAATTTTGGTTAGATCTACCTGGAACTGTAAGCCTGACACAACAAGGGGAAGTTACTGACATGGCTCAGAATTTTTGATATAAAGACTACCAGCTAAAATGCAAATGTACTGGAAAAATCTCCTGTCCAGGCCTGAGTAAACAAAGTGTGATTTTTCTCTCAAGGAATTGCCTAAACAAAGATATGACCCAATAAATACTAATTTTTATACTCATATCATAGAAGAGACTGTGAAAGATATTCAAATATGTTTGGCATAATATCAAGGCACCAGTGTGTTTCAATATTTTTCTTTTAGTAGCTTTATGAGATATAAACAGTCCCTATTGTGTAAAATTAACATACGCTTTGTTCAGAAGACTTTATTTTTTCACTAGTGGCAGCTATTGCCTTCTGTCTGTTTTTACTTGCTAACATTGCTAAATCAGCATATCTCCTGGATAATGAAAAGAAAACTTTATGATATAGAAAGTGTTTCTCCTGATTTTTAATATACCACAGTTAAGATATTGTGTTACTCCAGTGTAAACTGAGAATCTTTAAGGTGATAAAGTGTATCATGTTTAACTGAGTGGCTGCAAAACGTTTTGGTGTACATGAATCCAAAATACATATAGTTTCCAAGGAGCCAACCATGAGGAAGCAAA
The DNA here is from genome assembly GCA_013400135.1 of Rhinoptilus africanus. Taxonomy (NCBI): domain Eukaryota; kingdom Metazoa; phylum Chordata; class Aves; order Charadriiformes; family Glareolidae; genus Rhinoptilus; species Rhinoptilus africanus. The sequence goes on along the minus strand of VXBO01006158.1, from coordinate 7,307 downwards.
TGCAAAGGTCAAAAAGAATTAGTGGTGATAATGAACAGATACTGATACAAATGAAAAATGCATAGAAATATTTCAGCATTATGATGTCAGTCCAAGTGTTATATGTCACAGAGGAGCATAGGACATGTCATTGCACCTAACCCTCTTCAGAGGCTTGCAAATGTTAGACAATAGATGATTCATCCATCTTCCTGTTATTATGTAATGATCTGTTCAAAGTTAAAAAATACAATACACTTAGAAACACTCAACTAGTGCATCCTGTAGAGGTCAGGTAATTTTAAATAGACCTGATGAACAGATGTGCTGTATAAAGCACCAAACATAAATGTGTCCTTTCAAGTCAGTTGATGGAATGAGAGGTGAGGGAAAAACAAGTGGATAGAAGTATAGGTTTATTCTTGGCCCATGGAGCCACAGGCTCTGATCTGCGGAGCTGAAATTTGTTGCTGCTGCAGATATAGCAAGTAGAAGTCTATCACAATGAATGCTGAATTTATACATTCTAGAATTTTTGGAAGATATAATATTATAAGTACAATTCTAGGGGTTTCATGGAGAAAAAAATATCTCTGAATAAGATGGAAGCCTGAGCACTGGCACAGGTTGCCCAGAGAGTCTGTGGAGTATCCATCCTTGGAGTTACTTAAAAGCTCTCTGGACACCTGGGCAACCGGCTGTAGGTGACCTTGCTTGAGCAGGCAAGTTGGACTGCATGACGTCCAGAGTTCCTTTCCAAACTCAACCATTCTGTGAATTCAAGTATGTTGTTAAAAATTGTTATAAAAATATGAAGAGAAATTACTGGAATGTGATTCTTTTTTTTATAACTCAAATAGACTTATGGTCCACTGTAACCATACCATCTATATTCCTGTGTGAGCAGATGACTCAATAATTTAGAAATTGTGGTTGTTATTTTTGAAATGTCTTTACTCAAGGCCATTGTGTTTCTGATGCACATGGTTCCAGCTGGACCACAGCAGCACTACCACAGGACACAGCTTACCCCATCAGCCAAGTAAGTGTGTGGTGCCACAGTGAGAACTCTTTTAAGAAATGGTGATAAACACTGAGAGAAAGGAACATCAAGACCAGAGGAGAGAGAGGTGCTCCATGGTGGAGCAGGCATACCTGAAGGTACTGTGGCCTATGAAGGAGCACAGAAAATGGGTATGAGGGAAGAAGCAACAGAAAAAAAAGCGAGAAACAAGGAGTGGCAGAGAGAAACTGCTTTTCCATGACTCCAACCTCCTGCACTATCTGTTGCCTCACTCAAGGGACTGGTCATAACCTATAGTTATAACTGGGGGTGTGGAGACTAGGAATGGGGGGAGTGGGAATGGGAGCATATGGAGTGAAACTGAGCCTGGGAAAAGTGGAGGAAAGATGTCTTCCTTGGGTGTTTAAATGGTTGTCTTTTTGTTTCTCAGTACTCAATCACTAATTAAATGGTTTAAATTAAGTTATATTTCCAATGTTGAATCTGGTTCTGCCTGTGACAGTAAAACCCATGAGGCTTTTTCTCCTGTTACTATTTTGTCCCTTTCCTACTTGGAGCAGTGAGTAAGAGGCAGTGTGGGTGGTCGGCTGATAGATGGGGCAGCCCACTACAATGTCATGAGTTGCCACTGAATTTGCAGCCTTTCTTTTTGGTCGTGTGTTACTGATGGCTCAGTTTTTATACAAACTCAATATTAAACCATTCAACAGAATGAAACAGAAAAGAAATGGAAGTGTTAAATATTAAAAAACCCTGTCATTGAGTGTGAGAATAAATTTTACAGGTATTCTGCAAGATGAGGATGCTGTGTTGTACTGATTTACAAAGGAAGATCAGTCCATTGAGAGCTGTTAAAAACAATGCTATGTGAGTATTGGCTCAGGAAGTCCAAAAACCTCAAAGTACTGGAGTCTGGGGGAAATGAGATTGTCCTGCTCTAGTCATATTCTTCAGCTGTCCACTTTTAAAGAGAGAGGCTAAATGCATCTTTACTCTTATTCAGTACAGTTATTCTAGCATTCTTATCTAGTCCAAGAAAACAGTAGAGGTAATTTACTTTACTTTAGGCTTATCTTTACAGCAGCAGTATTAGATAAGGAAAACAAAATTAAAATATGTCAGATCAAACATAACAGAGCCGAAGAGGGAAAGTATGAAGTCTCTGGCAAATATCTTCCCCCCGCCCCCAAGATGAAGGAGGATACTTACCTCTCTAGTCTGCACCATGGGCTGACCAGAGTCTCAGCGCTTGCATTTAAGAAGGTCCTGGAGCTGCTGAGCCCACCTTTGACAATGTCTTGAGGACAAGAGGCTGAGATTAGACATAGCGCGTGGAGCCCTTTGCTGTCCTCCCCTCCACCAGCCATTAGCAGGGAAGTAGAGTTAGGCTGTATGGAGGGAGAGACAGGCAGATGCTGTTGAAACTACAAAGTGCTCCTTTGAGTACCAATAGATCATCCAGAATACACGCTGAGATGCAAATTTTACAGCATTTGCTTTAGAGTGACAACCATGAAACTGCATCTTCCTACACACTGTAGCCCTTGTGTAAATATCGCAGTAAAAAGGATACTCAAATTCATAGGATATAATGAAAATTAAAATGTAGTTCAGTTTCCATTAAATAAGTAGAAAAATTTTATTTTTAAGTTCTGCCTGAATTTCATGACTCAGAAGAAGACACCTATTATTTTAAAATCCTGTTCTCTTAAATATGTTTCTCTATCCTTGGTATTGATTCCACATAAATAACAGTATCAAAATCAATGTGTGATTAAAAAAATTTTATCAATTTTGGTGAAGCACCAGGTTTAATTTTTTGTCTTAGATATTTTTCTTTTTCTTTATTCACAGTAGAGGAAACTTTCCCTAACCATAAGTTTGTATTTTAATACTTGAGAAAAGCTGATGCAGATTTGTCTAACTTGCTAGTGAAGCAAAACTTCTAGACACTTATTGCATTTGACATTGTCTTCAGCATTATGTTAGCTTCTGAATGCATCATAGTTGTCTACATGTGGAAATATGGTTGGTACAAATTACAGTACATTTTTGTCAGCTGGTATGTTGTCAGGAATGTCACAAGATACAAATATGACTAGTAGATATTTGACTCATCCCTAGCTGACTGCCTTGTTGACATGTTCTGCTGGACCTTAGTTATTTATTGAGAAGTTATGTAAATTCCTTGAAATAGATATTCATTCTCTTGTTTAAAACTGAAACAGATTAATGTCTTTAAATATGTACAACAGTGTGTTTCCATGACTACAGTACTGTTAACACCTTATTGGGATTCTCAGGGCTAAGAGATGATAATTGTTTTTAATAATACAGCAACGTTTTTGTTGTTGGCTGTGACTGATAGAAACTAGTGGAGCTGCAAGTGGCCTTTAATTCAAAACACAAACAGGCACACTACTAATTAGTTTTTTCTTTTTAAGTCAGACTAGCAGAAAGGCTTTCTAGGGTGATGTGTAATCCACTAAGACAAATCAGAGGGGCACCCTGTTGCATTAATCACTTAGCAGGTAAATGCCGTTGCACGCTCTGCAAAGTGAAGAGAGGGGGTTGTAAGGCAATAGCTTGCTGGAAGGGAGTAGAAATGTTGAGCTCTCCCTTTTTAATTGAGACTGCAATGGATAAGGCCAAGAGACAACAGACACCAAAAGTTTCAGTAGTGGGTTCTTCCCACTCACATTATGTATTTACTCAAAATCCCTCTGCCCCGAAACAGGTCTGCCAGTGGCTGGTGCTCAGCTGCCTTGAATGTGGGGGGAGCTTAGGAGTTAAAGCAAGACATTGAGAAGGTGGTGTGACAATCTGAAAGGAGAAAGGGAGAAGATGATGGAAAACTGTGTTCAGTTTTTGCAGTTACATAGCAACTTAAGGGCTATGTGAACATTTTCTATGAATTCAAGAGTGCTGGATTGGGCTTTTTCAGTACTTTTTCTGTGATAATTATTGTCAGTAGACTAACGGGTATTTTTCAGTCTGTACAGAATTCATCCATGGAATACAAATGACCTGCACAGTATCTACTTCATCTATTGTACTCTTCAAGTTTGTCTTTACTTGTTTTCCTACCTTTGCTAATGACCGTCACAATAATGTTACATAATTAAACAAGTGTATGGGGTGGTGAGGGCACAGTGGCCATATATGTTGAAGGTAGGGAAGGTCAAGTAGTAACTGCTAGTTGGCAAGAGGGTTGACTGAGAACTGTCTGCTCCACAAAAGGCATGTGTGAAATTCTGCAAATTGAGTAGGGAGGGGGAGGAACTGATTCCTATATAGAAAACAGCCTGCTGTCTTGAAATGACCATGTAGTGGGCTTTGAATCTACCAGCAGCCATTGTGGTGTTTTGTTGCAGTTCTTGAATTAACTTCAACATTTTTCTAAATTGTATGAGAAATTCACTGTAGGATAATTTCTATCACCACTCATCGGTCTTAATGCCTCAGAAGTGAGATTAGGATGCTCCCTAGTTCTTTGCTGGGTATTGTGAGGTCTGCCTGCTGGCATAGCTCAGAAGAAACTCTATATTACTATGTGAATTTTCGTCTCGTGCATACACAACAATTGAGCAAAGGAACTCTGCAGAGTGCCCTAGAACTTGCCAACCCACTATAATCCTGGCAGAATGTAACTTTTATTGTTTTATTTTAGCAGAACTGCATCAGTTCCAAGTTACACATATGGAGAAAAATGCCAGCTAAACCTTTTTTCAATTACATCAATATACTTGTGTCAAGAAAACAGATTTCTCTCTAATAAAGAGATACTAGATAGAGAAAAGTTTTTGTTTCTTGTTTATGTAACATTGTTTTCAATTGGCAGCGTCTGGATGTTCATGCATTTTAAAGGCACCTTTTAAACTCATTTGGGCTTCTTATTGGAAAACACCAGTGGATTATGTCCCAGAAAGCNGACTTGTAATGAAAGTAATTTTCTTCTTTCTTCAGGCTAGATTTCATAGGTCTCATCCTTCTGTGGCTGTTGTGTATTTATCTCTGGAAGTAAAATAGGAGCTGGAATGAGTGATGAATCAAATGTTCCTCATCATCATTTAGATCAAAATTTTTTTGTTTTTAGGGAATATTTTTTTCTGCTGACTGGGCTTTCACCAGAGAGCTTTCACCAGAGCGGCACATGTTCAAGTTAGCTAAGATGCCTCCTTTTTATTTGCATGCACTAGGTTTGTTTTAGATTTTTTTTTTTTCCTAATAGAAGTGTATTTTTGCAGTATACTCTCAATTCAGGGTGGGTACACACTCTAAAATACTGATTTTCCATGTGTGTTAATGACTTCATCACTGGCCATTAATGAGTTTAGGTTACTTGGACAAAATCTTACTAACAAGCTAAGGTGCATCAAACATCCATAAAAAACTGTTTTGGACTCTTTAATTAGGATCTTAATGAAAATAATTATTTTGTGAAGTATAAAAATTTATGTAACTTTTCAGACATTTAAATGCGTTTTTGAAAACAAATACATTTCTTAATTTATTCTTATTCTGTCAGAAAGGCAGTTTATTTAGGAAAGCATGTTTTCAAAAATGTTAAGCTGGACAGATGAAAAATGGAATACACATTCCTATGAGCTTGTTTCCTTTGTGGGTCATTGGGATACATATTTCTCAAGAGAGTTGGACTTATTGGTAATATATAAACCAGAAATTATTCTTTTTGCCAAACTACTACCATATAAAGACATCCTACAACATGACCTTTTACAGGTTTTTTCTGTGATGTAGGGTTAGGTCTACTTGAAAAAAGTTAATATTTAATTACAATAATTGGCAAGAAAATGAAAAGTGCCCCTATATTAGTGCCCTAATTTTATGTTAATGTTATTTTTAGAATTTTTATGAGGCAAACCCCTCCCATTTTTGCTGTGTAGCTGAAAATTATGCAGATTTTTATGTCAAAATTTTTTTAAAGTTATGTGAGAGATAAGATGTATTTTAAAGGATGTTTTGAAATGTAGACTTTATTTTGTGGTTAATGTATAATTACTTAATTCATATCTGATTTTTTTTGAGGGAGGGAAATAATGCTTGCTGTGCATTTGTACAAGAGAAAACACATGAAAATTAGGTATAATTTACTAAATCCTTTTGCCTGGTCAATGTTTTTCTGAAATTGTGTGTGGAAGACAAATCTTATGACACAAAATTAATGTCATTCCCAGTGAGGTGGCTGGGGAGCCACCTAACAAAAGTGCAAAGAGCTCCCAACACATTCAATACAAGTGTTAAACCAAAGGCAAAGCCATTGCTCAATTTACCAAGGCATTCCTCACACAGAGAGAAGTCACACAAGAGGTTTGTATAATTCAGGACAGGATTAGCCTAATGATTTCCCAGACCATTTTTTCTTGTGAGGAAGTCAGGTATTGACTGTGGGCTTTCAAGCTGTATTTAAGCATAATTATGTTTATCGAGCACTAGAATCTCATCTAAACTTAGCAGGCAGCAGCTCTTGAGTTTTTGTTATTGTGAACAAGAACTTACCAACACCTTTGTGGAAGTATTATGCAATTTGATATTGAAGATGTTAATAAACAGGCACTAGAATGTTTCTTTTGTTAAGGTGTCACATGGTATTTTTTTTACACAGTGACTCTGAAGTCAGACAGATCTTTTTCTATGAATTTGGTGTCAGTTATGCAGTAAAAGAATGTTTTAATTGACAGCTTGAGTAGATGGAATTGTGGAGATGTTCTCCAATGAAATGGCTGCCTTGCATTATGTTATGTCAAGTGAATTCTTCAGTGAAATGCCAGCTTTTTCACCTGGAAAATTGCAGATTAGCACAAAGCTACAATAATCGCTCTGGCAGTACAGAAGATGTGAAATGCCTTTACCAGATTTTTTTTTGGGACGGAAAATATTATGATAACTTTGAGATAAGAATTTACAGCCAAGTGTCCTGGTTACTGTGGGGAGAGGGTTAATTTTCGCAAGAAGCTGGGACAGGACACAACTAGGGTGGCTGACCCAATTTCCAATTGGGAGTGGGATGAGCATTTTGGGTTCCTGTGCATGAGCAGTTGTGCATTAATTGTTTCTATATATTCTTTTATCAGTATTATTGTTGGGTTTTCTCTCTTCTTTTGCTGTTCTGTTAAACAGTCTTTGTTCCAACCACTAATTTTTCTTTTCTCTTTGTATTCTCCTCCTCATCCTGCTAGGAGAGGGAGGAGTGAGAGAGCAGGCACATGGTTCTTTGTTGCTGGCTAGGGCTAAACCATGACACTAAGTATTGCACTGAAGAATGTCTGTGCTGGAAAGATGA
>VXBO01006156.1:234-31893 GCA_013400135.1 Rhinoptilus africanus | reverse complement strand
TGGCGGGGAGGGGGCGCGGGGAGCTCCGGAGGGTCCTGGCCGAAGGGGGGGGCGGGAAGCGGTGGTGGCGTCTCCGCGCCAGGCCTTGACGTTCCCAGCGCTTCCGTGCGGCTGCAGCTGCTGGGAATAATGGAGGTTGCTGTCTCTGTGTCTCCCTGCCTCACTGTTTACAATATGGCGACCTTCCTTTAAATTATATTTTTATTCTCAGCGCCATTTTGGCTGCATATATGACTCCCAAACCCTCGCAGCACTCCCCCAGTATCTCAAACGTGAAAATACCTTCCCTGGTGAAATCCAGGCCTCCAGACTTTAAAATTGGCCGGGTTTATTCCTTTCCCTCCTTTTTTTCCCTCCCTCCTGATTCTTCAGACCTGCTTGTCTCATCCGTGGGAGTGAGTGCCGGGAACTGGGGGGGCAGTTGGTTCGTCTCGCTGGAAGTTGCGTGGCTTTGTTGATAAAAGGCAGATCTTTCTGCATGCAAATCTGGGTGCCCAGTGGGAGTCGAGGCGCATGTGGAGGCGGTGGCAAAGCTTTAGTCGGTGGAGGCTGCAGTGGGGAAGGACTCTCGCTGCCTTCCCTCGCAGCTTCCAAAGCTCTCGGCACAAAGCAACCCGCCAAAAGCACCTGAACTTTCTGCCCCAAAGTTTTTTCCTTTCTGCACCGGGAGCCCAGTTGTATCCGAGGCTGCTTTACCCCAATCTCCCCTTCAACAGTTGACGCAGGCGGGCGGTTTGTGTTAAATTAGCGCAGCCAGAGTGGATAATGGAGTGGAGGAGGGAGCGGGGCAAGTCAAACAGCTGGAGCTCGGGCGTACAGAGTATTCTTCCTTAGGGGAGATTTTTTAACCGCATTCCTTTCTCTCTTTCATGCTTTGGAGCTTTGTTTGCCACCCTGTTACAGCTGTCTCCTCTTTGCTTTTTTTTTCCCCTTGGTTTTTTTTTTCTTTTGCTCGGTGGTTATACTGCGTTTATATGCTAATTGCAGGTCTCTGAACGCATATTAAACTGATTGCTGATACCAGGAAAACTGACTGTGCGGTCACAGTTCTGTAGGGAGTGTCCCGTTAGCAGCGTGTAGCCAGAACCCGACAATGCTGTAGCATTCAGCCATGACATCATCCCTCCTACCCTGAGGAAGTGCTACTGGTGGTGGTGCAGATCCTCTAATATTTACTAGGAGGACGCTAATTAATTTAATTTTATTTGTTGAGCCTTCTTGGTGAGCTTTAATTTAAGGTTTTGGGTTTTTTTTTCTTCAGTCGGGCGTAGTTGCTTAAAACTCGGTGCCTGCTTTCAGATGCTGCTGAAGACATCCTGGGCCTTCTGAGTGAGGCCGGACTGATGGCTAAAACTTCACATTTTGAGATGGAAGAGCTGTGACTAACACTGTAGAGTTTCCTGGTTGACTGTGAATCCTAGTTAGTCCTAACTGAAGATGAGACAACTTTGTGCATGGCTAAATCTGGCTAAATTTCGTTACTTAATTTCATGTTTCTTGTAGTTAGTGAGTGGGAAACAGCCACGTAAATTGGATATCTGTAAAGCTTTGGCTGTACTTCAGTTAGTTGCGTTATAATTATAATAGGGCTAATTAGTCACCCTTTAGAACAGAAATAGAAGGGGCAGTTGTGGTTAGGCTTTCTCACTGTATTTGTTGCCTTCCCTTGGGTATCTCTCAGGCAGTCGTTTTGTCAGTAGCCCAGACACTGCTGTGGGAGGTGGCACGGTCTGGAGTGGCACAGGAGGCCATCTGCGCACTGCTGGACCGGTTTCGCCTAAAGGCCTCCAACTCAGCCCCCGTTCTGCCCCCCAGCTCCTGGACCTCTGTCCATCGCTCGGCCGAGGCCGTCAAGCAACCCAGGTTGTCTCGAAGGGATGCTCAGGTTTTGTTTTCGTGTTTTGTTCCCTTTACCTCCTACATCTTACTTAAAGTAAACTTCCGTTGTGGATATAAACTTAGGCATAAAGGCAGCACTTGCAGTTTCCTTTCTGCCTCCTTTTTTTATTTAAAGAATAGCAGCTGTAATGCAATGCTTGTTTCAAGTCATTTGAATAGCAGTTTAAATATGCTGCTGGGGCATACGAGCTGAATTGTCTCAACAGCTTACCTGTTCTTTAAATATTTATTGTAAGCTTTAGTACCAGATTGCATTTATTTTCAAGGGGGGGGGAAGAAAGTGAAAAGGAGCTTTTAATTGGTCTGGGGTTTGCAGCTGGTCCATCAAAGCTGGATAGGAGAGGCCATATTATAAAAGAAAATGAATGACAAGGGTGTGATCAGCCCAAGTCACGCAGTAGGCTGGAGACAAACCCAGGAGTTAACCCAGCTCACTGGCCCGTAAACTAGTTTTCTTTCTTCCTGTGTAGAGAAGGCTCTTCTGTATCGTGGTGTTTTAAACCTGTAGCGAGCAAGTTGGCTTCGTTGGTAAGTGCATGGTTCTCAAACTTCATGAGTTTGCTGTAACTTCAGTTCAGTACCTAAACCTGTTATCTTCTGCAGAAAACAGAAGGCGCTCAGCCAAAACCCCCAAAACTTTCCGAGTCTGATAGTATTACACGTCTCTGATGGTAAATAACAAGTTTTGTTGCTACGCTGTGGGAACGACTGCTCTCCTGAATTGCTGTGGGTGGAAGCGGCTTCCCCGATTCATCTGTCAGGGTCTGGGCTCTTCTCACAACTCCGTTTCAGAATCGCTAGTTCAGTGTAAAACTCCTACAGGTACCGAAAGAGTCCGTGGGCCCGGGAGGGTTCCCAGCCTGGCTGCAGATAACCGGGCTTGGTGGGAGGGATACAGGGAAGTGTAAAATCCCTTCCAGATACTTAGTTTCAACATACTTGGATTAATATCATAGTCAGGTGACTGTCTTCAGGTTTGAACTTAGAGAGGGGTGTTTTTCCTGTCCCTAATATTTCTTGAAAACAGAACATAGGAGTTTTAGTTCTTACGTCTGGTTTTGGTTATGCCGTTTTGGCCATAACCTGCTGCTTTGGGTAACGGTGCACCATTACCTTTTCCTTCCGATGTTCCCCCATAACCCAGGCCCCTGGGAATGGTGTACGCTTCTTCTTTATGTGATTGAAAACCAATTTTCCAGTACTTCAGCTATTCTTCCCCGTTTATATCCTTCTCCTGGCTATGTGATTGTTAGAATTCCCTGTATTTTCTTGAGCTCGTGGTAAATTTGATTCCCATTGAAGTCGGTTTGCAAAGTGACTGATGTTGCAAATTCATTACAGCCTCGCTGAAGGATTAGAAAGATCCCTGGGAGAGGAAAAGTTGAGTTAACAAGCTGGGGGAGGGGAGTGACAACAGGAGGGAGAACTAACACAGAACAGTTTTGTGTTTGTTTTTTCCTTTTCTTTTCTTTTCTTTTTTTTTAAAGTCTCACTGCCTGAGTTTCTGGTTGGAGGAGCCCAAAATCACTAACCTCACTGAATGCTGTTGTTTGAGCCCCTCTTATAAATCGCGTGCTGCTGGCCGTGGAGCGCCGCTAGCAAGGCAAAGTGACACGAGTTGCCTTAAGCTGACCAGCTGCCCGTTACAGTAAACAGAGACAGTACCAGTTTTGTGGCGTTGCCCAGCAAAAAGGCTTGCCTTAGCTGCTGGGTCGCACCACGGCTGTGCGCCTGGTAGCTCCATCGAACTTTCTGTACCGCTTGCCTCTTCATGTTTGTATTTGGAGCATTTGGCTCCATTTCCCCTCTGATTTCACAGTCTTCGCCAAAGTGCTGTTGTCGAAGAACTGGAGTAACAGAGCTACAAAGAGAAGTAGACGAAGCTAAACCAGCCCGAGTTTTGCATATTTTCTATGAGTCACTTCGGTTAAACGCTTTGCACAAAGAATGGAAAAAAGTTGTGTTTGACTGGTAGGGCATCAATAACTTTTTCCCCACCTTATTCAGGTTTAAAATGTCCTGCCTTATCTTGGCATTCGGTCTTGCTTTGGGTTTTTTTTACATAAATACCCATTCTGTGTGAGTAGTGGGAAACATGAGCCTGTCTATTGTCTTAGCTAATCCTTCTCTTAATGGGCATCTTCAGTTGCCTCGGGGGTTTCAGGTGAAACTTTGAGTGGTCTGGAGCATCAGGGAGTAAACTGTTCTGTCCCAAACTGTATCTGTCTTAACTAATACTTTCTTAAAACTATATGTTATTTTTTTTAAGCAACAACTTTTATGTATCTTTGGTTTTGATATTTTGGTGGCGTTGGGGCCAGCGTAGGCTAGATCGTAAACCAGAAGGAAGCAATTGCACTGGCTTGGTTTCTCGGCACGGAGGGTCACTGCGCATGTGTCTGCAGATGTGGTAACATGATCGGGCTTGGCAGCTCTGTTGAGCAAAGTTGAACCAATGAGATCTTTCGCTCTCTTTATTTTGTCCTAAATCTCTCTATGCAAAGGCAGATAAGGTCAGCCTAAATCTACGAACTTCAGCTGAGGGCACCAGGAAACCATTCACAGTAAGAATTTGAGGTACTAATCTAATTTTGGGACCTGCAAACCGCGATTCTCACCTGCGTGTGCATGTATGTTGCTCCTGCTAAACCGAGCGTGAGCAGATTTTGCAGTGTGGGCAAGAGCTGGGCATTCAGATCGAGCTATGGGTCGCTGCTGCCATTCTCAACATCAGCATAAAGCGGTAGGAGCAAGGAATTAGGGTTCTGTCAAAGTCAACATTTAACTGCTTAACTTACGCTTTGTCTTTTGGACATGGCTGCTCTGTGGACTAGCATTGTGTCAGACATTCGTAATCATCTGAAGCTGTTTAAAAAGGCACAGTACAGGACTGTTAATAAGGAAAGTTCTCCACTGTTTTGCCCCTTGGCTTGCGAAGGTGCCAGTTTTATGTTGACTGGGAGTTGTGAAACTGAGAAGTCCTTTTTTCTTCTTTTCGATGGTGCTGTGGGGTCCATTTCTGAGTCGACTCCTCAAATGCAGTAGGATGCAGCGGCTTGCTTCGAGGTGGGGTTCACGGCTTTGTTCCTGCTGCTCCGGAGCTGGTCTTTCCTGGTATGTCAGACCTGCAGGCATGACTCACGGGAGCCTTTCAAAACCTGGGAAGGTCTTCCCAGAGGAATTCCAGCTCCTCCAGGCATTTGCAAAGGAAATTCTTAATTGGATTAGATTCATAATACTAATCTGCTAATGACTGTTTGTTATGGAGATCTTAGCACTATCTTGTAAATATATTCACCTTCATTTAGCTTGCCTTGTGTCTTTTTATCACATACTAGCTCAGCTGTTAAGATTGTACAGCCACCTGCAGATCTTATAGCTGGGAATGGGGGGACTACTGTGTTTATTACAGAAAATCGTATAATGCTTTCATAATTCTCCCATCTCTCTCCTTTTCTCAGTGTTGCTTTGGGTGGGGGCAGTAAATGGGAAGCAGTCATGATCAGCACGTCTAACATCCTGCCGTACTTCTCTCACAGCGGGTGTGAAGGGCATTCGGAATGGGGAGTGCCCCCACGCTGTCCTCAGCTATAGAACTGTGTATTTATAGTAAAAATCAGGATGAAAAATGCATTTTTTCCCTCCCCCTGAAACTGACCTTTATGACACGTGGGTTGTAGGTGCTGTTGTGATGGGGTGAAGGACACCTGCACGGCGGGCAGGGCTCCTGGCTGTTGTCTGCCCGTGTAGGACAGACTGAGTCAGTTCGAGATTTCAGTCGTAACGTCGATACTGGAACAGCTTTTCTACATAGTAGAGGCACTAACATCAATTCTTCTGTTTATTGACCCACACGAGTGGATGTTAAACTGTTTTTATTGCTAGACTGACTCATTGGTACTTGTCAGGTTCTCAAGTTTTTGCTGTGGCTCTTGGAGCCCTTATTAATCCTGGAATCAGTAGTAAATAGCAGGAATCTGCTGTGAAGAAAGGGATTTTTTTTCCAGAGTAGGAAAGAGGTGTATTTTCCTGAAAGCAAATGTTATAAAGTCTGAATATTTAGGGAGTGCTGCCTGGTGTGATATGAATCACATGTGAGAAGGATGTACCTGTTGGGTTTTTTTTAACCAGTCAGGAAGTAAGCTTTGACTTGTGAAAATGCTAATGCATCTGCGAGTATAATACGGCTTTGTTACAGGGGTATGAAGTACTGGATTTGAAAGAAGTGAGTGTAAGCAAAAAGCATCTTGCCACGTCAGGTTACTGGCTAAACTTGTGATTTTGTGACAGTCGGATTGTCAGAGCTGGCTTTTTCTTCTTCCAGTAGTCAATTTAGGCTGCCTCCAACTCCACTGCTCGCTCGATGTCTGCCCAGCTTCCTCGAAGGAATGCTGCAGTGTCCAGTAACTCTGTAAGCCGAGTAAAAATAGTGTCGTACCTTCCCTTTAATAAGGGGGTTGACAGATATCAGTTGTAATGCAGTTACGTACCTTTTTAGGGTATGGAGTAAATGCTCCCTATAGCCAAAAATGAAGAAGAAAAAAATTCTATAAATCATTCTTCTAGTTGGCGTATCAGATCTTGAGTACAAAAGGCAAAGAGCATCTCAGCCAGCTGGGGGAAATCTAGCGCCTGAACCCAACTCTAACCTATTTCTGCTGACGTCTGCTCTGCACGAGTCACTTGAAGCAAACTAGATGGAGCTGGAGATTACCGACTTTGAACCCTGCAGAAAGCAGTGGCCTGAGGATGCAATTTAGCAGGCTGCAAACCCCATGCTGAATTTCTGGCAAGCGCTAGCGATTGGTGTGAAACACCTGCCTGTACAGCCTCTGACTTTGGGCAAGGCATCATGTGAACTTCCCAGTGATCTCCATCTAGAATAGCAATGGGAGCAGGATATGAAGGTGATCCGCAAAAGGCAGAAAAGAATTTATACCCTGCTTTTAAGGGTTGTTTTGGTGGATGTTTCTATTGCTGCTCTTTTCCCTCTCCTCCCCAGTGTTATTGGGAAAGCCTAGTCCTCATGTAGATGTCAGAATTATACTTCACTTGTGCCTGTGTGAAGACAAATTCCTGCTTTTGCTTTTATGGGTCTGTCCTTCATCCTCTTGTGATGTGCTGCTTTCCTTTTTTTTCCCCACCTTATTGCTTCTGTCCTTTCACCCCTATCTCCTTTGAACACATTCACTATGGCTAGGGCTGAATGTGTTCGCTTCTCAGAAACCTCTCAGACCTGTGTTTTGATTATTTTTTTCCCCACCAGAGATGTCTCTTCGTTTATTGTTCTTTAAAGACAAAATTGGATGAAGAGATTCTCACTAGGGCTGTGCTGTTCCTCAGCCCTCTTTCTTTTCCCTGATGCTGCCCTATGTGTCATCCTGCTTTGAGAAGATGACTTCTAATCTGTTAAGAAGATGGTGCTGTAAAGATCTGAACACTTAATAATGAATCTGGACACTGAATTCGGGCTATTGTTACTATTGTCTGCTGTACAGGCATGAGTGATGCATGGGAAAGAAGCAGGAGTTGGGATGTGCTCAATGCCTGAATTTCTGGGTCTGACCCAAATTTTCCAAAGTCAACAAGTCTTCCTATTGACTTCCATGATTTCTGGTTATAAATACAAAGCTGGATGGTTCCCTAGCAGCTATGTCTCAAATATCAGAGTTCACAACCAACCAAACTTAATTTAAAAAAAAAATCAAAAACCCCAGTGTAATACAGGTAGTTTTATACACTGGTTTATGCATATTTATTTGTATAGATATAGACTTGGGTTTTTATATATGTGGCAATTTAGTATTTTAACAAACAATAATTTTTTTGGTCAGCTGTTAATGAGGGTAATAACTAATGGGCTGTCTAGGGAATGGTCTCCATGGGCCAGGTTCTTTCTATAAATAGAAGTAACTAATTACATCAGGTGATCACATGTTTACAGGCAGCTTATCCAGTTTATTGGGTTCTCCTGCTTGTCAGGTATGAGACAAAAAAGTTCTACTTCATTACGTCGGAGGGGACTTTTCTGATTCCCCGCGGGTGCTGGGATTGCTTCGTGGGAAGCGAAGCGAGGTTCGGTAGATAACATGGGCTTCCATGAGGTTGTGCTTAGTTCGCTCTTCCCAGGATGAGACTAGCAGGAGCAGTTTGAGGAAGGATACAAGTAAATAACTGGTTTGGAAATTCACAAAATACTCAAATTCACCATACACTAGTGGGTTGGCTTGTGGTTCTTCAGAGCACGGTAGTGCTGCTGCCAGAGACTTGAACCGCTGGTCGGCTCAGTGTTCTGCCCTTGCAGTGTTGAACACCGTCTGTTTTAGAAGGTATAAATAAGCACAGAGTGAATAAACTTTTGGGATATAGCATATTACCGGCAACATTACTCTTAAACTCGGAAGAGTTCAAGTCTTCCTCTGCTCTTGTAATGGCGTGTGGACAGATTATGTTAGCGTATCTTTATTTTTTCCTTACATGCATCTTGTTTCTCACTGTCTGGCCATATAATGGCGTTTTAATCCTGCTTCTGTTCTCTGTCTGTTGCTGAAGCCTTATTTCCAACTCTGGCCACGCTGTTGGAAAGATGCGTGCTAAGCAGATGCAGTGTTCCAGATGATGGGATAATTGGTGACCTGTGAAACGGTCATTTTGGTTCCCTTCCTTGCATAGTGGCAGCCCAAATAATCATGTACCGACCTGTCCAGTGATGTCCAGGTCTCCTTGCTGGATGTTACTAATTTAGAACTTTTTATATGCATGCCCAAGACTTTCAGTTCAATGTAATCAAAGTTATGCTGGGTGCTATCAAGCTTTTTTTCACTAGTTCCTTCAGAAGGAGTCGCACCACAGATAAAAGCGCAGTAGGTGATGCTCTGTAGCTAACGTGAATTGTAGTACTGGGTTCAAAATAGGTATAACGTATAAAATATGTGAGCCTAATTGAGGCCAGAAAGTTAGTCCGTTAGTTAGTTTTAATGTGATCAGGTTGTGCCTGGTTTATCTGAAGTTTGGTGGCCTCTGCTTTGGTGCTCGAGAAATCTTTGGCTTTATCAGGAAAATTGTTTCTTTTCCTCCCAAGTGTCACAACTTTATCCATATTAAGGAACAGATAGAGTTTGAAGAACTTGCAGACCTTTCACTGAGTAGTTTGTGCCGAGAAATAATCCTGAGGCTGCTGGAATAGAGGAGGGAGCTGACAACCATCCTGATAACCATCTTTAAGGTTATGGAGTCGGACTTCTGTCTTCAGAAAATAGTAAACTCGTTGTTGATCCAAGTGTTGCGGTTGGAAGGTAAGAGAGTTGCAAAGGGGAGGAACTTGAAACAGGCGGCAGCTGTTAGCTGGTCTTATGTGGTTTTGCTGGGTGTAAGGGAGAGGCTCCCGGTGTCCTCCTCCTGCAGGGTTTTGGAGCAGCTGTCAACCGAAGTGTGTAAATTGGGCCGAGTGAGACTGTTTCAAAGAACTGAATTTGTAAATGATGCAGCTTTCTGTGTTTCTCAATGGGGCGCTTGTGATGCACTGACAGTGAGGGTGGTTTCCTGGTTTGTTTTAGTGACGGCTGCCACTGAGGCCCCGCTCTGGGAAGCCAGGGAACGCTCCTCTATGAAGCTTCTTTATGAAGCTGGTAGAACAGCTGTAGCTCTATCCGTCATTGGGATAAATAGGAGTCTGGTAGAAGAGCCGAAAGCCTTCTTCCTTTATCTAACTGGCAAACATAACCAGCATCCTTCATTAGAAGCCTGTCACTGAGTGTTGGTAAGTTACTTAGAAGATTTCTGAGACGGAAAAATGTTCTTGCCAACGTTTTTTCTTGGGGTTACTGTTTGCCCCTGCGCAGAGAAAAATATTGTGAGTCTGATTTAAAAACAACTGACATCAAAGACAAGTTGTCCAAGAAAGCTTTGCCAGACATCAGTTTGTTTTCCTGCCGCCATTACCCCAGCCTGGTGGCTGGCTGCAGCCCGCTGGGTCCAGAGCCTGCTCCCAGCGGTGTCAACGTGCCTGTGACGCAAGATGGCCACCAGGAATGCCGTGTGTAAATACCTTCAGGTTTGCTTGGAACTGCTTCCTTTGAAAGCTATGGCCCGGTTTGTATTGAAGAAGGTGCCATTCCTTTGAGCGTTTGTTTACTTATTTATTGAGGTCAGCAAAGTGAAGAGTAATTACGGGATTTAGACTAACAACAGGCATCTGATGTATGAGAGCTCCAGAGTGTGAAATTGAAAAGCTAAGTGGCTTCATGCTATTGTTAGCTGGATAAAAACTCCTAATGTAGGGATAACTCTTCAAGATTTTTGATTTTATCATAGCCATTTACATTTTATTTAAGGGTCACTTTGCATAATGGTCTGACCACGGGAGCTAGTCCAAAAGTTGACAAGAGCAACTCTTGACAACACAAATCTGCTATGAATTTCAGGAGATACTACTTAACTTTTTTAGAAAAAGCCATGAGACTAGTCACGAGGCAAGTGACTTAATATCAGTGTAGCGTCTTTTGAACAGGCAGTGATAAACATCTCCCTTAATTTTCAGAGGCTTTGTACAAGTTGGTCTTCCAGGTGCTTGTATAGATATTAACCTTGAAAGTCAGACTTGCTTTTTCAGAGCTGTCTTTGTCTTAAATTCAGGATGTGTGTGTTCGGCTGAGCGGATTTGATTTGAGTCACACCTAACCTGCCAGGTAAAATAGCGCTGGCCACCACTCTTGCCTGTGATGACAAAAGGGGAAGCTTTCTGAAAATGAAGGTTCAGCAGAATTGTACAGAACGGTACAACTGATTGGTGTGGAGTCGAAAGGAGATGTGTTGTAACTGAAGATAAAGTTGATGCTGTGCAATTCCAGGTCCTGTTGGCAGCAAACGCTAACGGCTGGAGATCTGCATGCTAATGAATCTATGAAAGATAGGGAGAAAGCGGCCGTGGTGCTCCTGCCAAAGTGCTAATTCTTACCTTGGTTATGAAGATCAAGTGTCTTGTTCAGATTTAAAAATCAGTTTTCTCTTATGCTTACAGTAAAAGGTTGACGAATGTGGTCATAACTAGTCAATTAAAATGGCATTCTTTAGCGCTTCCCTGGCTTTATGCGAAGACCCAGGAAATGCTCTCTGCTTGCAGAGAGGCCGGCAGTGCAGGAGCAGCATTCATCAGTCTTTGTTAGTGCAGCGAGCTGCCTTGATGAACAGTTCATTAACCAGGAGAAGCGGAATCAGTCTTTTAATACACTTGCTGTAGCAGTTAGGCCCTGACAGCGAGCAAAAAAAACTCAGGAGGCTAGTCTGAGAGCTAAAACCTTGCTGCTGCTCTGAAACTAATCTTTTCTCCCTCCTTCCAAAGCCTTTGGGTAGCAGCATTCATTAAAATCCTTCTCTAAGCTGTCATTTAAGAGCATCGTGTATGTAGGATCTCATGGTCGTTGAGCAGATAGTTCCAACATAACAAGTGGGACAATAACGTACACGCTTAAGAAGAAACCTGTTCGAACTCTTCTAGGCGTCTCTCAAGATTCACCATCATATTAATTGTTTCATTGTAAAATGCGTAAGTTTGAGGTAACAGTTAAAACAAATAACCGGAGGCATCTGGCAGCGCGTGGATCCCTGGCACGCCGCGCCTGCATTGGAATGGGGCAGACGTGTTTCCAGCAGTTCAGGCACGTTCGTCGGTAGCTTCAGAGGGCTAAAATTCACTATGAACAAATCAAAGTCTATGGGGTTTTTTTCCCCTGGGGTGCTGGGAGCGGGGGAATGGGCCAGATTAATCCGTACTCGCTGTAGCTGCAGATCTAAGAGCTTGAGCAGGAGTAAAACCTGAGCTATTGCAGGATCCACCTCAGGACTCGGAATGGATTTACGCTGCAGCGTGCACATGGGGATCGTTTGTTACTCTCCTCCTTCCACCCCTCTTCCTCGCTTCTATTAGCAAAAAGATTCGTCTGGGGCTGGGGGGTGTTACTGCTTCAGCCAAGCATTTGAGGCTCGGTGTAAAGCAGCCAGTTAGTTGAGGCTTTGGTGCTCCCGTCTAGAGCCTGATCTCTTGTTCATCCAAGTCCTCCAGGAAATGAGAAACATAAGCTGCAGGTATGTTTGTGCGTATATGCAGAGCGCTACGTTTCTGGAGCGCCTGGAACACGGAGGCCTCTGAAACCCTGCACTCCTCCTCAAAATGGCTGCCAGATGTGTTGGCTCTACTGAATTCCCCGGAGCCTGACACCAGAAATGCTGAGGTTATTACCAGTTTGGTTCTTGCTGTGTTCTTCCTTCAGTCTTCCAGGCACAGTGTTGCAAGAGCGAGCGTGACCCTGGATGGCTGCGGTACCTGCGGAGGTTTTCTGTTGGCACACTGGCGTGCTCGGGGCAAGGCTCACCGGGACTCTGTTTAAACAAAGGAAGCGCGTTTGTTTTTACAGCTCAAGCTTGGGAGCCTGGGCTGGGATCCTGTGCCATTTCCCTGTGCTAGGAGCAAGATTCTCGAGGAAGACAGCCTCTCCCTTTGCTGCAAAGCACAGCTCTTACTGGCCAGCAAATATGCATCTTATGCTCTCTGGTTTGGCAGTGCTGGAGACCCCTTAAAGCTTACCTTGGATTTGCTTTGATAATTTTGTCTGTAGGTACAATAAATAGTATAGAGACTCCTGAAGTGAACCGCAGTTTGGCTGCCCGTGCTTGTGTGGCTCCTTGGGCCGGGCTTGTAAGCTCCTTGCGAGTGTGGCCACACTTCTGCTTGATCACCCGGTCAGTCCCAGCTGCATCCCCAGTCAGTGGGAAACGGAGCTTCCAGGTCCCGCGATCCTATCTGCTGAGCGTTCAGCACAAGAGAGCAGACTCGCTCTGCAGCTGCCTCTAGCATGGGCAGGCAGAACTTTCAAAAGTATATCTTAAAGCCACGCAGCGTGGTAACTGGCTGTTTTTCACAGCATGTCCACTTTTCCTGTAGCAGTCAGCAGTTTGCTGAAATAACAAATCTTAATGATAAAGAGGTGTTGGAAAGTACTTGAGCTAGTAGTAAGATTTGTAAGGAAAGCGTATCATCTAACATATGCTGCTCCGCCTTTAACTGAGGAAAAGTATTCCTCAAAATAGCCCTCCTTACTCCTTCGTCTAATTTGCTTTGGTTTATTTCTAGAATCAAAACGAGAATGTTATTTCGATGTGATACAGCTTTTATAGTAAGTGCAGATCCACATGAGTAGGATGTAACTTGTGCTTCATAGCCAAGGCAAGCTGTATGTGGTGACACTTTGAAGAGAATTTGGGTTGTCTTAAGATAGAAAGTGGTTTCCACCATTAAGTAAGTGTGCCCAGGAATGGAGTACATGGGAAGCAGTGGGTAGACTTCATGGCAGCTTGTTCAGTTGGGACTCGCACTGCAAATCCAAGGGATGGAAATGCCTAGATGTATGACTGTGTTTGCTGAAGGGGAATCCGCGTAGCCTGACATGGAGTAATCAAGTTATTTAAGGAGGCATTGGCGTTGGGGGGGAGGTACGTGTGTTGCACGCGAGTGAATCTTCCATGATCTTTGCTAGTCAATTCAAAGCTGTCTTCTGAAACCGTGGAGCATGCTGCGTCGTGGAGATGGGATGGGTGTCATGGAACACTAGCTTCTGAGAGGTGTCTTGCTAAGTGGCTGTATGGGGGAGCGAAACTGGGGAGCAGCGCCGTAAAGAAAAGGAGGAAGTGCCTGGTAGCAGAACCTGCGGAGCTACCCTGACTCGGGCTGCATGTAGGTGAGAGGAGGCATTCCACAAATAACAGTAAAGCATTGCTTTGTGTTTCTCTTGTAGCAACCCTCCGCTGAGTGAGGAAATGCTGCCTCCGGGGGAGTGGATGTGTCACCGCTGCACTGTCCGCCGCAAGGTAAAGCCTCCTAATAGTCGTGATCCCTGCCCTTCTGACTGTCCATTTAAATTATGCCTTCCTCTCCCCTTAATGAGTATGTATATACCACCAGAGTTGCTTTTTGTGCTCACAGTTGTGAAGGGCCTGTTAGGAACAGGCTTAAAGAAAACTAAGGGGTCTTGATGAGACCCTCCTGGTATTTTTAACTTTTCTACTAGGAACCACAAAACTGAAGTGCCTGATTTCTTCTTGTCAAGCTGTGCCTTTTCAATTGTTTTGTTTCCCCCCGATTCTGGAAAGGAGGGAGAGCTGAGGCACAGAGGGGACCCATGCTTGAGGAGATGAGCTGCCTACAGGCGAAAGAGGAGTCATGTTAATGCCGCTGTGGCATCGGGGTTGTGATTCTGGTTAGTGTGTGTTTTTTAGAAGTGTGACCTCACAGCAGTTGCACATCAGCAGAGGGTGAAATCACAGTGAGTTATGATTTCCTGGGCTGTTGAACAGGATGGGGAGGAGATGGTTGGGCAAGATTGTGGCTTGTCTTTTTTTTTTTTTTTTTCCCTTGATGCTTTTTCTCCAGGAAGCTGTCTTGCACAATGTAAACATCTTATTGCTGTGACTACGTGAGACTGCGTAGCAGAGGGTTAGAAACTGCACCAAACTATCTAGCAACTGTTCCCTTGAAGTGACACCCAAAGCAGATTGGAAGAAAACCGTGTACTCAGCCTTTTGTTACTGAAGCAATTGCCTTGTTATGTTTCCAGGGTACTGTTCAGCCACCTGCGGTCTCAAATTTAAAAAATAATAATAAACAAAAAAAGAGAGAAAATAAAAAAAATCCCTAACTTTTCCATATTAAAAACTGCCTGATAACACTTTGCTCCTCTTACGGTCCATTTTAGTGATCGAGTAGATGGGTTTTTTCCTTATCAGTGATGCTGTCGGGCACTGGAGCAGTGCGCATTGCCCTTGCTAGGCCATGCAGCGTCCCCTCCTGTTGCAAAATGGATCTCGCGGTGGTTGCAATGTATTGTTTTCCTCTGCCGCAATTCTCCCTGCCCACCTTGTTCGAGATTCCCGTCATGAAGAGACAGCAGAGTGTCATTTGTGTATTGTGCTTATATTCTCGATCTGACCTTCTGGGTCCCTGATGGGGTTGGATGCACTGCCAGGGTTAATAGATTGCCTCGACGATGAATGGTCTACCGTGGAGTTTCGCAGTGTTGGCTAGCGAAGTAAACAGGGTTGTCTGTTTTGCCAAGTATTTAGGACTAGATGCTGTGAAACGTCCTGATCTGGACCCAAATATGGCTGTCCTGAAAGGAGAGAGACGTGCTAATTTTCTGCCTCGTGCTTGGTTCCCTTCAGCTGTTTTGTCATCTGTACGTTAGCTGCAATCAAATTGGTTTTGCTAGGTCGAGGCTTTAATGACTTCACGGGGGAAGTTGTAGTAAGTGACTCAAGCCTTTTCAGATGCTGTTTGTCTTCGATTGCATATTTGTCAAGGTTGATGTGCTTTGTTTGTGGCCTCCATGATAAGCCTGCCTATTCATGTCGTGCAGAAGCGAGAACAGAAGAAAGAGCTGGGGCAGGTAAATGGATTGGTGGACAAATCTGGGAAAAGGACCACCTCCCCCACCAGTGACGCAGACCTGTTGGACAGGTCTAGCAGCAGCATCAGGGCTAATGCACATGCCAGGATCTTGGAAAGGAGAGCAAGCCGGCCTGGCACTCCCACATCCAATGCCAGCACGGAGACCCCCAACTCAGAACAGAATGATGTCGATGAGGACATAATTGACGTGGATGATGACTCTGCCATTGCAGAAATGGACTGCGGGCAGCCCCAGCTGAAGCGACCCTTTGAGCTTCTTATTGCTGCTGCCATGGAAAGGAACCCAACGCAGTTCCAGTTGCCGAATGAACTGACCTGCACCACAGCACTTCCAGGTGAGCGATGGCTTGTCTAGTGTTGGTGAAGGTGTCTGCGGATGCATCCTGCTGCCTTCTTGCCTGTCTTCCGTCTTGACTCCTTGGTAGTTGTGGCTCCAGTGATGCTCACTGGTGAAAGCAGAGGGTACAGAAGTACCCCTTGTCCACCTCCAGCTGTCCAACAGCAGGTTGCCCTTCAGGTGTGAGCTGTGGGGACACTGCTACTGCACCCTACACCTTCGTCAGCAGCCGTGATAGAGGCTTGCTGTTGTCACCATAGTCTAGGTCATCAATCTGAAGAAAAAAAGAAATACAGTTGTCAAAACACTTGATTTTGATTTACGATATGATAATCTCATAACAAAGCAATGACTTCATGTATAGGATGTCACTGAAATGATTAAGTATAAAAGATACCTGCCTTTAAAGACAGTCTTTGTCACTTAAGGCTAGATTCAGTGGTTGATAAGGGTTCCCTAAGCAGCTCTTTTTTTTGCCTTTTCGTTTTGCCTCTGCCCGAGATGATTGTGTGTATCTACTAGAAAGCAAATCTCTGCTGTGTGGGTAACCCAAAGCCTTTTAAAATTTACTTTCAGGTACTAGTAAGAGGAGGAGAAAGGAAGAAACCACAGGAAAGAATGTCAAGAAAGCACAACACGAGTTAGACCACAATGGTTTGGTTCCCTTGCCGGTGAAGGTCTGCTTCACATGCAACAGGTACTTGACTCTTCCAGGGAAGCTGTTCGGTGTAGCTGCGCCCTTCACAGGAGCAAAGTTCTTGCTGAAAAAAGTAGATGACCTGTTCCCTTTCCCGTTCTCTTTCATCACTTGCTTACAATCCTCTAAACAAATGAGGGAATAATCATCTGTGCTAAGTAGCAGATGTTTAACCATGGCTAGTGTAGGTGTGGCTTCTGCAGCCCTGCGTGGCTGGTAAAGGCTTTCAAAATGTGACCTGAAGAGAGTAAGCCATCTTGTCTTTGGTATTTTTCTACTAAGAAAAATTTTAAAGTAGTGGTGGTGGTTTAGAAAACGGAGTTGGTCCTTTGTTTATGGTTCGTGAAGGAAGTATGTGAGGAGGTGACATTTAGGAAATAGAAATCTACTGAGAGATGTAAGCCCAAGGCAAATAGGAGTATTGTGCTGAAATAGTAAATCTGAAAACTCCTACAAAATACTGCATAAAAAATGCACAGATAAATCCCAACTCAAAATGTCAGTGAAAACAAAATCTTTATTTCAGGAACCAAGTCAGAGTCAGTTTTTGGAAGTGGGCTGTGGAGACTCTGGTGGGCTTTTGTGGAGAACAGCTGGTGACTTTGTCGTAGAGTGAAGACTTCTTTAAAACCTGGGGAATTGGATGTAGTGGCTTTCTGGAGTTTGAGACTTCTTTTGACAACATCCTATTAAAGTAAATGTCCCAACTTCACACAGGATTCGTCTGAGGAGAATTGTAA
Source organism: Rhinoptilus africanus (assembly GCA_013400135.1). Taxonomy (NCBI): domain Eukaryota; kingdom Metazoa; phylum Chordata; class Aves; order Charadriiformes; family Glareolidae; genus Rhinoptilus; species Rhinoptilus africanus. The sequence goes on along the minus strand of VXBO01006156.1, from coordinate 14,761 downwards.
TAGCCTAAATCTGAGATTTCCTTTTGATGCCTGAATTTTGCTGTAAATGAAGCCACTTGGAACTAATGCATAAGGTCAACTTAAAAAATAGCTTATATGAATCCGACGGGTGCTTACAGCTTTCCAGCATCGGCATCTCTTCCTGCCAGGGGACCTGTTTTGCACCGAGAAACCCTCATGTGCATGGGCAAGTCCTTTTGCCTTGAGTTGGGTCTTGCAGAAGGTCCATATAGATCAGGTTACAAATCTGAAGCCTAATTTTAGATGCAAGTAACGTAGTGTAGGGGAATTGGAAAGGATAAGCCTAAGTGGTTAGCTGAGCTTGCCTGCGTGTTCGGGTTTATACCCTGTATTCTGCGTGGGAAATAAGATATGGTGCTCTCTTTGCAGGAGTTGCAGAGTGGCACCTCTAATCCAGTGTGATTATTGCCCGCTCCTGTTCCACATGGATTGTCTGGAGCCACCGCTTACTGCCATGCCTCTGGGTAGATGGATGTGCCCAAATCACATAGAACACGTGGTGGTAAGCAGGACTATGATTGCAGTATGGTAACCGGATGCTGGAGTGGAACCTGGCAGGTCCATTAAAGGACAAAGTACAACAAATGTAAAACAGCTTCTGAGCTCTTATTGCTCCCTGTAACGCTTGTAAAGCTCCTGCTGCAAGCAACGCGCTCTCCAAAGGAATATGATGCTGCTATCTGCAATAAAATATAAAGATGGGGGAACTCCTTCCTGTAACTGAAGCTGACAGCTCAGACTGTGGCTCCCTGACAACTTGTCTAGTTTTCGGACTGGACTCCTTAAGATCTAGATGAGCTTCCAGAACTGTGATACAAAGCAGCACAGTGCTACAAATGGGGGAAGTAATTCTTTGCATGTTTAACCCAAAAAACTTTCATTCCAAGAGGGAGTTTTTTCATTTGTGGAAAAGCAGTGCGCTTGAGACTTAAATACTCAGGAAACAGGGAGCCTGAAACAAAGGGCTTGTGCCCAGACAAACTGCTTCTGAGAGCATTGATGCTGCTTAGTTGGCCTCTAAATGCTTGTGTATTCATCTCCAGCAATGTGCCCTTTAACAGAAACGGTTAGTGCTGCAGGAAACAAATAGTCTAAAGCTGAGCTGATGCTGTACTGCCAGTGCTACGAGGCGTTATGAAAATCTTAGGGTGCATTAGAGTGACCTGCAGATCCCTAACTCCTGTGGCATTATCTGATCACCCAGCTGAACCAGAAGAACTTGACCCTGAGTAATCGGTGCCGAGTATTTGACCGGTTCCAGGACACCATATCTCAGCACGTTGTCAAAGTGGATTTCTTAAACCGAATCCATAAGAAACATCCTCCAAATCGCAGAGTTCTTCAATCAGTAAAGAGAAAAGGTTTGAAGGTATGTGTAAACAAGTAGGTGTCGGTGAAACTCCCCGCTTTACGTATTCCAGTTTGGAAGGGAAACCAGCACGCCCCGTAGGCATAGCCTCTTGGGGCAGGAGGAACAGGGTGGGGTCTGAATGAGTGTGTTGGTGAGAGGTCTGGGAGTCAGCAGTTACTCTTCACTATTTAGGAAGCTCTTTTTCCACCAACCATAAGGCTCAGCTGTTACAAGTAAGCCTTAAAATCTAGCAAACGCATAGAAAGTACAACGCAAAACCTCCTGAAGGTGGCCCTTCAGAATTGGGGCTGCTGCATGTTCTGTGTTAAACCCCTAAGAGTATTTGCTGGCAGAATGCCTCAAAAATGCCAAACAGGTTTCCCTCTTGGCCTCTCTTTTTTTTTTTTTTTTTTGCATGAATTCTTTTATACTGTAGCCACCACGTTGTACTGAACCTATGCCAGACCTAAGGGAATAAAACCTATTAATTTCAGCCTAGCTGCATCAATTTAAAGTACTTGGTCCTTGAAGCTTCCAATGTATTGTCTGCAGGGTTTCTTTGGGTCAGAAAGCAGCAAACACAAAGCGTAGTGCTGGTTAGGCACTTTAACTAGTCATTCTTGAGTAATTTTTCTCATGTGTGATCTTCTTTCTCTACAATGTAGGTTCCTGATGCTATAAAGTCCCAATACCGGCTTCCACCCCCGTTACTTGCGCCTGCAGCAATTAGAGATGGCGAGCTGATCTGTAACGGGATCCCCGAGGAACCCTTGCAGAAGCACCTTTTGAACACTGAGCACTTAGCCAGCCAGACAGAACAACAGGAGGTAAATGAAGTCAAATGCTTGCACTCTGTGTCTGTAGTTGCTTTGGTACAAAGATTCTCTTCCATTTCAGTTGTGATCAGAGCAGTTGTCTAGGAAACCAGTCTCAAAATCATGTCTGAAGGTGTTAGCTTGTCTTGTCTTTGACACCCCTGCCCATTAAAACTTCATTTTGGCTTTCCAGGTGAAACGTAAAACTCTTCATGTGACACTTGGGGGAAGTGGTGAAGTACTCCGCTGGCCTTAAGAGCGGCATCAAGGGCTTTCTGTATAGATGTCACTTTTATTTCCTGGTTGAAGGAAAATACTTTCTGATTATGTCAGGCTGCTCTCTGACATGTTTATTTGGGTGTTAACGTCACATTTCTGGGCTGCTTGGACCTTTAGAATTGGACTTGAAAAATCAAGGTCAAATTAGTGTTTAAATCTTTTCTGAAACTTCTTGCCAGATTCCACAATGCGAGGGCGTGTTGCTTTGCAATCGGCGTAGTCTAATCCTTCTGGTAGCTCAGGTGGAGTTTTTCTGTGTGGCAGGTGCACGTTCACCATGGAGCTTAAAACTTTGAATAAATCTTTTGGTCTTCCTCTACCTTGTGTAAAAGAAAAGGTGCTCCACCCCAGCTTGGGCAGGTGACTCCCTATAGCTCAGCGTGTCTTTCCAGCCTGCTACAGAGTAAGCTGCAGGACTGTGTTTGGGAGAAGCCCGTCTCAGTGAAAAACGTGTTTGTAACTAGCGGGAGAGTTGCAACACTCAGCAGGTGAAGAGAAGGAAAAGTTTGAGGGTGAGGAAATGCATCTGCTGCCTTCTCCCTCCTGTGATCTCAGCTCCCCTGTGTACTGTCCTGGGCATGGAGAGAAACAGTACCTCGTTTTGGTTGTGCTTTTGTACTTTTTGGACAAGATTTTGTCATGATTCTAGACGAGCATCAGAGCAGATGCTGTAGTTCCAGGCTGCATCTGAGCCGTCAGCAGCACGGTGAGGCAGCTGCGTTTCTTCCAGCTGGGTGAAGGATGGAGTAACTGTTGAGGTTTGGCGCTCTGTCTGTCTGTGGAGCTAACCTGCACCTTTTTCTTCCTCCCAGTGGCTCTGTAGTGTTGTTGCGCTCCAGTGCAGCATATTGAAACATTTATCTGCTAAGCAGATGACTTCGCTTTGGGACTCTGAACAAACAGAGAAGGCTGATATTAAGCCTGTTATTGTGGCAGACGGCTCACTCGCCAACCCTTACCAGGCAGCTGACAAGGCACCCACACCTTCCCTCTATTCCATGTCATCCTGCACCTCAGGGATTACCACCCAGAATTCCTTGAGCTCCTCGCAATCCCAGCAGACATTGTCACAGGAAGATGTCAACTGCAGCTCTTGTATAGATAAATCCAAGAAGGTGTCTTCTTGCGGGACTTCGAATGGGCCGACAGCCTCTGACATTAAAGTAAATGGTCCTCATTTCTATGGCGTTTCATCTGAATCTTCAGCACAGTTGACTGACTCGCAGAGGCTAATCACATCTGGTAACACAATACCTGTTTTGTCTCATCGGCAAACGTGGCCTCGGCCCCTCACGCCCCCAGCGACTTGTGGACTTCTGAATCACACCATTGGAACCATTGTCAAAACGGAGAACGTAGCAGGACCCGTTTCTTGTGCACAAAGGGGTTCTGTGCCGGTCACAAGTATGCCTACATCCATATCAAGCTCCTGTGCCAGCCTGGAGACCACCAGCACTTTGCAAAGAAAGAATGTGCAGACGCAGATAGGACCGCCGCTGACAGCAGACCTGCGATCGATGGGCTCCCCTCTGACGGCCACCAGGGCTCTCACCCCTCCGCAGGCTACAGGAGATGGGATTTCTGCTGTTGGGTCCACCAACAGATTCTGTTCACCAGCACCACCTTCAGGTACGTGCCAAACAGCTGATCTTTGGGCCTGGAGCTGAGAAAGTGTTCAGTCTAAACGTTATTCTGAACCTGCAGCAGTACACCCTCCTTTCACTGGGGCTTGGGTTCTCTGGGGAGAGCTGGGAGAAGTTTCTCAAGCCACCTCTGTCTTGGGTCCCTTCATGGGAGCCGCAGGATGTGTTTTTCCTAGCTGCAAATACCTGAGAGGGGAGCTCTGTCCTGAGAAGCAGGATCATGGATCAGTTTAATTCTGGAAAGCAACAGTAGTTTTACATTAGAAGTCTTCAGCTGCGCAGCCTTGATGTGGGAGAAACGCGGGCTTGGGAAGCCGTAGTCTGTTTAGTATCTGCTAGTCTGACAATCCAGGGTAGTTAGGGATTGGATGTACCGTCATGTCCCGACTTGTACCCAAAAACCTGGCTGTTGAAGTGCACATCCCCATTCTTCAGTATAAAAACATCCAGTCAAAGATCCCGATAGCTGAAAGGGAGAGTTACTGCCCGTAACTCAAATTTGGCTGGAGTAAGCTTTCACTTAAAGCGTTCTTTCCCTTCCCTTTCCCCACGCCAGCTCAACGCTCAAACTAGTGATAACCCTTTGTGCAGGTTGGGTTTGAAGCAGTCGCTGAAGAGCATGTGACAGAGCTGTCTGTCACTTCTGCGGTTCCTAGCTGCTCAGTGGCAGGCTTGCGTGGAGTGGCCGAGAGCTGGTGACTGCAAGCGACAGAAGCCGTATCTTCTTATTATTCTTTTTAAAATTCCTTAATGAGCATCTTCTGAGCTTTACCTCAACGTTTGGAAGCCGTGCCCGGAGTACTTGGCCTCCTTTTTTATTGCTGAACAAATTTGGTTACTCAGAGGCTGCTGTTTTGACTGTGCCCTGCTTAGAAATGCAAGGCTGGGAGAAGTTTTGTTAGAGGAAATGAGACCGTACTGTAGAAAACTTCTTGCTTGTGGTTTGAAGAGCGCTGCGAACCCTATGTAATTGTGCAGTTACTTAAGATGTTAAGTAATTGCTTTTGGTGCAAAGCTTGCTGTCTACAAAACGCAGATTAAAACATCATTTTGGTGCAGTATCTCTTCGGAAAGGTGTAAATATTTAGATTTTCCATCTAACACGATGCATATATATATTTATAACAAACCTTAAATTACGGCGTGCAGATTTTGTTGCTGAATACAAAAATGCAAATCATTCATGATCCTTTTTTGCCATAAATGTGAGGCTTATAGCAGTTCCACTTCTAAGCAAACCAACTCAAGAGGAGCTCGTGTCGCCAGCACATCAAAGGGATTTTGTTTCCTACCATTTGCCGTTGCTTCTTTCTGCTGCACGGTCACTGCCAAAGCAGTAGGATTTTATTTTGTAAATAATAAAATCTGGTTATGACTGTCACATTCTTACTAGACAGTGAAGCGCGCTCCAGACTTGATAGTTGTGCAGAAATAAAAATTGTAATTTTTATGCGTGTTCAGACCTAGACAAGCTACTTGGCAAATGTCTGGAGGTTTAGTGAGATTTTCAAACTCCTGGGGACTTGGTGCTCATCTTTCCAGTCTCTGCAGGACGTCGCTTACACTCTGCCATTGCTGCTGCTTCAAACAGGGAGTAGGAGCTTAAATGTACAGGTCCGGGATTCCTCCCACAACTGGAGGTGAGAGGGAGAAGCTGGCAGTTGGCTCTGTGTTGGAGGCACATGCTAGTCCTTCAGTGAGAAGAAGAAAGCTAATGGCCCTTAATTCAGGCCTTTTTCAAAGCATGACTATGAGTAAAATTAGTCATTCTGAGCAGCTTGGAAGCCAAGTGTAGCCAGAGGGCTGGGTACATGGCTCGCGAACGTCACAGTGACATATCTTCTCTGCACCATCTTTCCCTGTAGATGGTAAGGTCAGTCCCAGCACCTTATCCATAGGAAGCGCTTTAACTCTACCCTCCTCACTCACTTCAAACTCCGCAGCTATGTTGGACCTCACCAGTTCCCTGAAAGCATTTATGGATGGCGGTGAGTATTTAGTTCATTATCCATCTCTCCTAGCCCTGTGTGTTTGCTTCCCTAGAGCATTCGGTCTCTGCTTGAGGAAAAGTTCCAGAGATAAAGAAGGGTTGCAGTCAGGTGAGGGCGGGGTTGGGTATATATTACCTTAAATATGTCACATGCTTCCCTACTTGTAGTGTTGCCAAGGCAGCAAGGCCGATGAAGTGTTTCTGCCTGAAGCTTTTCTGGGGAATGATCACAAAGCTGTTCCACGGGCTGCTTTCCAGGTGGAATTCGCATGCAGAGACATGCTGCCCTGCCATGTTGTGGTGCTAGCTGCAATCCAGAGCTGCTCCCGACGGGCGTAAAGTCCAGCAACCATAGATCTTGTAGTCACGCAGTCACCTGAGTGGTGATGCTCTAATGGGTCAGTTAATTTTCTGATTTATTTCTGCTTCTGCCAGTCTTCTCCTAGACTGGCCCATTTTTTATTTTCCTTTTGTTGCACTTGGCAAAAAGCTGCCAAACCTTAGCAGAGTGACTTGAGGAGGAGGAGATTACTGAACAGCAACCATGGCTAGCGTAGTGAGGCTGTTGCCAGAGACGACTTCTACATCTGAAGAACAGCCTTTCTGGCGTTGCTAATGTGACACCTCTTTTCTTGGGTGAACCCCGGCCGCTCAGCCTGCCTGGGCTACCTCTCTGCCATCGGGAAGGGCCGTTATTTATAGCTCTGCTTCTTCTGTTTGCTGTTTTAACTGTAGTTGATGTGGAGAAAGCACTTGGAAGAAGAGGTTACCCATCCTGCTTGCTGCCAGAAAGCAGACCTCCATAGGGCTTTACAGATATAAATACCTGAAAGCTATCAGCAACAGATCTGCTTTAAAGCTTGTTAATAATATTGCCTGAAATGCCCTGTTTGGTTTAATTGACCCTGCTACAAGAGCGCACAACTCGAGAATGAACCTGTAGCAGCTTTGTAGGTGGTTACAGCTTTCCTCTGTGAAGAAGGGCTAGACTTTCTAACTACACAATGAAGCTTCACAAGAAGGACCCAACCCACTGCCAAAGGGGGTGAGACTTCCACCTCTCCAAACCTGGTTATTCTGAACCAAAACAGTAGATTTTCAACTTTTATCGGTCCTTGTTCCCCATAACTTGTGCTTGCTGCCTCAGCTGTAGCTCTCTGGCCATCGCTGGCACTCTCCTCGCACACTGCTCACGGCAGATGATATGAAGTAATAGATCACCTACATGTAAGATTCTTGACATTGCAAAATTTGTCAAGTCTTTGCTGTTGAAGCAGATGTCAAGTTTGAAAGTGGGACAGTTAAATCCACTGCAGTTCAGATGGCACCCTTTCCGTGAATAACTTACTAATTGCTTTTTGTTTATTAACAGAGATTGAGATAAATATGCTGGATGAGCAGCTGATCAAGTTTCTGGCCTTGCAGAGAATACATCAGCTCTTTCCTTCCAAAGCTCAGTCTCTAGCGAGCAGTGTCAGTCCCCATCAGCAATCTCCTGTGGGAAACCACATTGAAGGTAAGAGCAGTCCTAGAATAGTTGGTTTATGTTGCGCTTTTTGGCACTCCCTTGCCTATTCACTGAAGATCTCCCTCTTCCTCTGGTATCTGTCTGGTGTCTTTCACGTTTCTTTCCTCTCATCCCCTGCTCAGGATATCCACTGACCAGAAACTCCCTCAGGTCCCTCTACTTAATTATTTACAAATTATGGCAATGAAAACACCTTCAGTAATTTCTAATTTTCTGGTGGAAATTTTAGTGAAGTTGTGTTTTATTCATCTTAGAAATTAGCAAGAGATGGGAAGGTTCAGCTGCTTTTGTTTTTTCCCTTCACCTTTGAGATGGGCAAGAGAAATATGTGAGTTCCTGCTCTGTCTTTCTGGAGAAGTTGCTTGTGAGACGAACAGGAGGAACCGGGGCGCAGAATTTATGTGTGACGTTGTCATTGCCCTCTCAGAACAATGTCACTGTCAAGCTGAAACACTAAACGCAAATAATGGAAAGCCACTTGCGCTCTTGTCGAAAATCTCCAGATTCCCGAGTTCAGCATTGGCTTTGTTTATGGTCACTGGTATTGGCGTGCTAACACCAAAAGCTGCAGAGGGAACGTGGCTTCGTGATCCTCTGCATGCAGCCGGTCCATCTAACCTGCTTTCAAGCACCAACTGGACAGCCTTGTGGGTGCAGTTGTCTGCTGCCCCTCCGCTAGGCCTGGGGGTAAACATCCACGATAAGATCTTTGCAAGTCTGCCAGCAGTCAGTAACCTTCTTCTGAAACTGTTTGCCTGCTCGCTTGCTGCTGTAGCATCACAGAGTTCTCTAAATGCTTTGTCAGTCGTCTTTTGAACCCTGCCGTAGGACACTGCACCAGGCTGTGATACGAGCTGCATTCCTGTGCTGCTCCTAACAGCCGAGTTCTGGAAATTCTTCAGCAGCCTGCCTTTCAAAAGGCAGATCACCCTTTTTGGGCAGGAACGATGCATCAGGCTGACTGTTTAGCATTGCTGGTGAAATATTAGATGCAAAACCTTTAGTGAGCCCTGTTGAGCCAGACAGCTGAAAGGACTTGTGCTGGGCGGAGGTGGGAACTTGCGCATTTCGGTGCTGCACGTCCAGTGGTGCCACTCAGGGTGGCCAATGTTCTTGACGGAGGTGACTCTGCAAACGGTCCCTCGTAATCTCATGTTCTGTCCCTTGATTTCACACTGTGTAAAAAACCTGTCGTGCAGGTGTAGTACCAGGAGGGGCCTAAACTTTGCTCGTAAGCGGCTTATCTCCAAAAGACAGCTGCTGAAATCCTGGCTCGGTCTGTGTGGTCCGGAGTTTGATATCTCTTCCACGGGAGATGGTTTTCTGTCCAGTTCATGTGGGCATGTGAGACTCCACGATTAGAACTCGGCTGCCAGGGAGCTGCTGGAGGCTCAGCCCTGGACCAGCCCTTGTCGAGTGTGCCAAGCACTGACCTAAAGGGTCACGGAGCCCAGCCGGTAAATCAGCCTGGCCTGGGTGCTGGGCTGGTCCCTGGAGAAGTCCTCTCTGGTCAACCCGTGTGCTTTTCCTGCAGCTTCACTAGAAGTGAAATCGCAGCTGTTAATTTATGACATTTGGTAGCACCGGATTTTTTTTAAGTGGCACTTTGACAGCAAGACTTGGCTCTTTGATTACCCAAAGTGGAAGAGATTAAGAAAGAAGCTAGTGGTGTGAGACTTGCGTTTTCCTCAGTGCGGCTCCATTGTGTACGCTCGGTATTAATGTCCCCGCAGTTGCATGGCTTCTGTGGGTTACTGGAGAGAGTGACTTTCTCTGATGACTGTCAAAAAGATGTTTAACGCACAAACATTCCTAGAGGGTTGGGAATTGGAGTTTAGGCCAAAGCTGACTGCCGCCTCCTTAGGATCTGTGCTTTCTGGAGAGTCTAGTGCTGGGAACACTGGGGTCAAGCAACCTTCGTAGCTGATAACATTGTTCAAGTAATTTCTCTTTATCTTGCAGCGCAAAGAAAGGAAGTGCAAGCCCGGGCGGTGTTCTATCCTCTGATGGGCTTAGGGGGTGCAGTCAATATGTGCTATCGAACCCTCTACATCGGGACAGGTGAGTAGCTTTTTCCTGCCCTGACCTTTCAGAATCAGGCTGGTTCTCCCTGACCTTCCCTGAGTGTTTGCCAAGTGGGTGTGTTTAAGAAAACAGACCCTTTGTGGCTGCTTGTACCAGGATTCTTCACTATGGAGAAACGTGGAAATTCCCCGTCCACTTGAATCTTTGTGGGGTTGTGCTTTTGTGTATCTGACTGGTGTCAAAATGGCTCTCCTGGAGATTAACGCCTGAGTGATGGAGAGAAGGCTTAGGGTTTGCTTGCGGGTTTTGTCTCTTTCTGGGTAGATTCTTCTGGCGCTCTGGATAGACCCAGTAACTGTGAAATGCTCTTCAACCTTGGTAGAGCTGCTAGCCCTCCCTTCCCCCACCCAAACTTTGCTCGGTGGCTTATCGCAGCATTATTCATGCGGTCCTGGGAGCGGGGACAAAGGCAGTTGCTCCCCTGTTGTTTTGCTAATTGAAGTTTAATTCTGTCTCTTGTTCTCTGCTGCCTGACAGTTTTTTTTTTGGTTTGTGGTTTGGGGTTTGTTTTTTTTTTTCTGAAATGAACTGAGCCTGTTTTGTCCTCCCGATTGACAGGAGCTGATATGGATGTGTGCCTTACAAGCTATGGTCACTGTAACTATGTGTCTGGCAAACATGCCTGCATATTCTATGATGAGGTGAGTGCCTGAGTGGTTTGGGTTTGGTTTCTTTTTTTTATTTTTATTGTTCGGCATGCATGGCAGTGGGAGCTGGAGATGCGGGCAGCAGGTTGTCTTTGTGTGGTGCTCCTTTGTGGACTACAAAGTAAGAGCCAGGGCTGTGAATGGTTTCACTCCAGTGAAGGCTGCGTCAGCGTTTTCTGTCGTAGCCTTTTCTGAAGCACAGAGCTCTGCCAGCGTGATTTCTCTGAGCTAACTGCCTGTGGACAAAGACTGACCACAAGTAAGCGCCGTCACTGCTGGTGTCTGGGGAAAGAAAAAGTCATAGAAATGGTTTGATGCTTTTTGATCCAGCTGTGTTGTTAATAAAAGCTAAACTTTATGTGTCTGCATGGAACCTCAGCTGGAACAAACCAGGCAACTGCTCTGAGTCTCTTACTTTTAGGTGTGATGGCGATGCAAAGTGTTCGTGCCCATCAGCAGTACTCTGTATCAGTCATTTATTTAACTAAAATGTCAGTTAAGCTCTCAGCATAAACAGAGATCTGCAGTTGCTTCTTAGCTACAGCCCAGAGATTAGTTTTTCTTGAAGTAAATAGACTGGCGGGTCTGGTAATAAAAGCGCCACTGGAGATGTCTCTTAGCATGGAAACAGTCTTTGAAGCAAGATAGTCTTTTATATCACCATTTGTCAAACAGCTACCGAGCAGGATCCAGGATTAACCCACAGCCGGCTTTAGCCATTCCTCCAGTGCACGACAAGCTACAGAACACAGTCGGTAATGGGATCCAGACCTTAAATCTGTGTTGGAGCATCTCCTCACAGTGGTCAATCCTAAATCAGGCTCTAGGCACTGAACTTCTTCCATACTCCATGAGGCCTCCTGTGGTTCATGGGAGGGAAGAATAGAGGGAGAATTCCCCCTCCTTACCGCTGTCTGCTGTTTTCTGCTTCTGGCCGTTGGCAGCTCATGCCAGGCCTTGGCATCTGCAGTTGAACAGGTTTCTTGAAAACTTACTCCTCTGTGCAGGGGGAGTTTTTATAACTTGATTAAAGCTCTGTGGTCCCTGGGGGACAAGGTCTTCAGCCCTCTGATGATTCCTGTGAGCTAACCTGAAATCTCCTCCACTCCGTCAACATCCTCCACAAAGCTCAGTTAAGCGTGATGCTGCTTGTGTAATGCTGTAATGTCACGGTAACGTCTCCTGGCATTTCGGTGTCTGCAGAAGGGCTGTAAATCCCAGACTGTCTCTATCATGCGGCTGCTGCAGCACACTGGCATCCCTCTTGCCATCTCGCGTCTGCTTGCTAAAGCACATCTCTTCCCTGCTGGGCACAGGTCTCTGGGCCAAGTTTGCATCTGTTGTGCCTGTGAAAATAGTGTGCTCGCTTTGTGAGAATCAGCTTGAATCCCTGTTTCCGTAAGATCTGTTGGTCCAAGCGCCAGTAGGTAAAAACCCGCTTCTCAAAGCTGCTTTGGCCCTTCTTCCCTGGTGGGAAGCATCCTGGGAAGCAGCTCTTGCCAGAAAGCCGGCTGTTCTGTGAGCGTGAGCCGTGCACGAGGTTCAGGTTGGTGGTCTCTGAACCTGGAAGATGTTTTAACTGTTCTTATTTAACCATAAACAGCGGTGGGGAGAGAGGCGTTGTGTTTCGGTGCTCCAAAGAGGTATATCAGCACCAGCCTTTCTGGCTTGATGTCTCAGTTCCCTCCACTTCCCTTTTTTCAGAATACGAAACATTACGAGCTGTTGAACTACAGTGAGCATGGGACGACCGTGGACAACGTTCTGTATTCCTGTGACTTCTCGGAGAAGATGACGCCCACTCCTCCCAGCAGTATTGTTGCCAAAGTGCAGAGTGTGATAAGTGAGTGTTGAGACAGCGCCAGCCCCGCGTACCCCCACAGGGAGCTGTTGGAGGGGGACAGGAGCGGGTGCAGATGGATTCCTTGGTGGTGCCCCTTGTTCTGCAGCGGCTGGTCTTGCAAAAAGGGGGAGCCTCTCCACGGGCCTCAGCCTGGGTTACACAAGATGTTCCTCTGCGGAGTTGTCTGCTGTGAACCCCACTCCTGCCTCCGCCGCTGGAGTTAACCAAGCTCCAGGTCCCTGCCTGACATCGGCTCCGGCAAGCAGCCGGCTGAGAGCTGGACTGAGGGCTTTCCTCAGGCATGTCCTCCCCTCCCGGGCTGCGAATACGGGACCTGGGCTGTGCTACGGGCATCCCATCCCCGCATGGCTTACTCCTGCTCTCCACCTGACCAGCTTCCTCTTTTTTTTTTGGGCTGCTGAAATAGATGTGTACATAAATGTCTCTACCTCTCCAGGGCTGGGGGGAGATTCCAGTTTCCTTTTTATCAGCCCCTCACTGCAGACAACTGAAATGCCTCGTGGCTGGAGGATCTTACCCCTGAGGCACCTCAGCCCTAGCCCCTGTTGATGAAAACAAGTTGCCGCTGGCCTGCCTGAATCTTACGTATTTTTTTTTTTTTTTTCCAGAACGACATAAAAGCAGAAAACAGGAAGAGGAGCCGCATGAAGAAGCCGCTGTGATGAATTCGCAGGCACAAGGGCAGCATCGGAAACCCTGTAACTGCAAAGCCAGCAGCTCCAGCTTAATAGGGGGCAGCGGGGCTGGCTGGGAGGGCACAGCCCTGCTCCACCACGGCAGTTACATCAAGCTGGGCTGCCTGCAGTTCGTTTTCAGCATTACCGAATTTGCGACCAAACAGCCCAAGGGGGACACTGCCTTAGTACAAGACATGGACTTGGAGGAGAAGCTTTCTCTGAAACCCCACCAGGTGCCCGTGCTGCGGTCCAACTCCGTTCCCTAGGAATTTTAGGAAGAGAACTTTGGAGTAAGGAAAACACCCTCAGACTCTTGCAATGCAAAAATGTACAAACCGAGGTGGGATTTTCTATGTCGGCCCAGAGACTGTTCACACGCCGTTTGCATGAAATGAAGAACGTTTAACTTTTTTTAATTTTTCTTTTTTGCTCAAGTTTTAGGGGCATTTGCACATATATTTGTACTATACATTTCATTTTAAAAGGAAAACTGCAGTGAGAGCAAGACGCGTCAGAGCGAGGGGCGACCGCTGTCTGACTCGAGGACTCTCTCTGACAGATAGTTCCCATGCAGTTGTAAAATAATCAGAAACTTGTTCTATTTTGTGCCAGTGACAATAGTTTTATATTAAAAGAGAAATACAGTTTTCATACAGCAAATCTATACAATATCATTGTTTTATTTAATGTAAAGAAGCGCTCTTCTTCCCACAGTTATTTTTCCCATCCCTCCCTGCTATGGTTGCACTACAAGTAGCTACTGTGTATTATGGGCAGTGAGAAACGAGTTCTTTTCCTGGTGTCCATCCTATTTTTATTTCAAATAAGGAAAAGTGTTGGATTCTGTGTAAATACATCAGTGATGGCATTTTTCAATGTTTTAAAGCTGTGTACAGTGCTACATGTGGTATGACGTTCCTCAAATTGTCTATTGTAGCAGATCGTTTGTCGTAACCTGTCTGTCTCTTTTGTTTATATGCCACCTCCCCGCAGCAGAACAGCTAGTTCCACTGTACATAGTAATTGTAACGTTTTAGACTTTACAGAAACTTTCCTGTATTCTGTATATAAAAAAAAAATACTTCACATTCTGTTTTCTGCCTGTCTGTCTTAACTCTTGTCACCACAACCTTGGGGCTTCCCCAGCATGTCTGAGCTGGGGGAAGGGGCTGTGCCTGGATGGAATGATGCGGGAGGATGCTGGCGGTCCAGGATCATGGAATTGTCTAGGTTGGAAGGCACCTTTAAGATCATCAAGTCTAACCATCAAGCTGACACTGCCAAGTCCACCACTAAACCGCATCCCTCAGCAGGTCTGCTCGTCTTCTAAATCCCTCCAGGGATGGTGATTCCACCACTTCCCAGGGCAGCCTGTTCCAATGTTTGATAACCATTCTGGGGAAGAAAATTTTCCTAATCCGTCCTAAACCTGATGCTACACTTTCCTCTTGTCTTCTTGCTTGTTACATGGGAAAAGACAGCGAGATGCCCTTGGCTACACCCTCTTTTCAGGGGGTTGTAGAAAGGGATGAGGTCTCCCCTCAGCCCCCTTTTCTCCAGGCTGAACCCCCCCAGCTCCCTCAGCTGCTCCTCACAAGACTCGTGCTCCAGACCCCTCACCAGCTCC
>VXBO01006155.1:468812-496173 GCA_013400135.1 Rhinoptilus africanus | reverse complement strand
TAAAACCAGTCATCTTTCAGGAAAGAATAGAACGTTACAGGATTTTGGAAAGTGAAGGTTTTATAAGCAGAGGACTAGCTTAAAATAAAGGATGGTTGTTTGCTTCAATGCACTTCNGATTATGTTGTATCTACTAATATAGTTTCAACTGGTTACAATATTTTATTTTTAATAACTTTGTTCCAGGCGTAGTAGAAGTGACCTTAATTTCTGATGAATAGGGACGACAGAAAGAGTCTTTGATTTCTCATAAAGGACTGTGTGCAGGATTCGTCCCAATGCTTGTCTCATCAAGCCCACGGGCACCCTGGTTAGGACACTGGTTTATTTCTGACTTAGGGGAGATCATGCAGTATACAAGATAGAAAAACCTCTCTAAAGCTGTTATATTCCTCTGGAGATTTAATTAGAGTTGTTGNTGGAGATTTAATTAGAGTTGTTGTGTTGACAGTCTTGAAGATGATGACGTTTTTTGGCACATTAAAGCCCAGTGCAGCTTTTTTTTTTTCTTCTCCTACCTGCTGTACTTGGAAGGAGAAGGCATTTCAGAGAAAGTAGGCAAGTTTTGTTGTTTTTTTTTTTTAAGGACAGTGGGAAACAGAGCAGCTGATTTGCTTTAGGCGTCATTGAAATTTCCAACTGAATTTCTTACACAGAAATAAAATATTGTACAGCAGATTGCTTAGATTTGACAGATGCTTGAAACTCAATGATCTTTCTTTTTGACAAGTAGATAGGAGTCTTCCCCAAAGTAGGGAAATCCCCTTAAATGTTTTTTGTTTTCTTAGCGGTTGGGCCAAAAAAAGTTAGAAAAATATCTTTGGCTACTGAAGGTATTGAAGTTTCAAGAGGGATAGGAAGGAATGGATCTAGGTGAAGAGAGCAGCATACATCCTGTCTTTGAGAGCAGCGTGTTTAAGTCTTGTAAAGGAACAGTGCCCAGATTGTCTGTGTAACTGGGCAGGACATCAAATAATGCAGTTGCCATAGTCTGTATGTAAATGTGTGGGATTCTGTAAGCTTAACTCTCTTCAATAAACAGGAGATTGATGTGAGTCGAACTCATAATTTCTGGCCTAAATTTTTAACCTTGAGTTTTTTCCATGCTTTGGGGAAAGTGCTTTGCTTCTTTAAGGCTTTCATATGTGTATTCTGAGCAACAGTTACTTTTGATTTGTGTTTTGTGATGATTTTTTTAATTCAAAAGAAATGGCTCACTTCTGTTTCGCTTTTTAAACTTAGCAGGGAGTGTTTCACTTTCCTGGTCAGCTTGCAGTGCTTTGCTCTTACAGGGCTGTCTTAGAATCCTGCACAGATCTTCAGCTGTGAAAACTATTATTGCATTTTCTTGTATTTCTTATTAAATTGAGCTAGCCTTTTCCTGTTTTTACTATTACAGTTTTTGCTGAAAGCGAAAGACAGTTAGTGCTGCAAAATAGGTTCTTATACTACCGCCTGCTTTCAGAAATACCTAATGGGCTATTGAAAAGAAAATCCACAACTGCTCATAGTTCCATAACAAACATCGGGCTACTTTTTCAGTAGCTGAAAAGTTGGGGTTGGGTTAGGTTCAGCTAACAAAAACCGAGACAGATAAAATATTTTTCTTTCCTCCTTTTTTACTTAAATCTGTTTGTTGGAGGTGAAGTTTACAGTAATGGTTTCATTTGTCAAGGAGAATGAATATGGAAACATGCAGGAATAAAAAGCAGGTATATGATTGAATTAAAAATAAGGGGTATGTTCCTTTTATCTTTACATTTCCCTGTTTTATTTTAGATGTATACATTATGCTTTTCTTCATACATTGCCCTAATACTGAGGTTGTGTTAAGTAGATCAATTAAATGGCATATTAACCATTACTAAGCAATAGCTTGGCTGCATTCCACCTCCAGCCACAGTCTGCAGTAAGCTTATTTAGCATTAAATTGAAGATTTTGTGACATGTTAGAGAAAAGCACTTTGTTAAAGAATAGCGAAATTTTTCTAATGAAAAAATTAGCCATGTGAGTTGCCTGTATCTGTTCTATATATATTTTCTCACTTTTTCTTATGTTTATGAATTGCGTGTAATACTTCAAAAGATCTATTTTCATTCTTTCCCAGGCAACTTTACTCTCCCTCTCCCCTTCTCACTCTTACTCTCCCTTGAAAAGTTAGAACACTTTTTGACTACCTTCATTCTGATGATCTCCCAATTCAAGTGTAATACCATTCCCTGACTGTCAAATTTGTGCAAGATTTTCATTATCCAGCAAGCTTGAGACCTGTTTCCTTTCCAGGCTGCCACAGCCTGACTCTGTTCTTCCTCATCTGTTCTTTCAGCATCATTGCCATACTCAGGGCTGTGTGTGCTGGAGCCTCAGTTTTGGTTTGAAAGAATGAGAGTTAGATGACTATGCAGATTAGTAGGAAGCCTAGAGGAGAGATCACCCTGAATGAATGTCTCTTGACTTACACCTATTTTAAGGAGAAAAGGAACAAGGTCAATGGGGAGGTTGCTGAGGAAGGGTGCTTCAGGTTGTGGGCTGAGTGAGAAAGGGTAAGGATTAGGCCATGGAGGAAGCAGTTTCAGCCTAGGTCTAAGGAAGGGTATGATCAAGCAGAGAGAAGGGTAGGGATTTGGGGCAGATTTATATGAAGAATCACTGACAACTTTCTCCTGTTAGAGGCTCAGTTCTGCCTGTTTTATTAGCCCATTGATGAATCCTCCATCTGCTCTAATGTTCTTCCTTGGCTGACATCAAGATTTAACAATAAGTGGAGAAAAGTACGACTGGGAGCATGTCTACATTACTGTGTTCAGGTCAGAAGTGTGCTTTTGAGATGACTGTTCTAATTGTTCTCGTTAGTTCCTGGTTCACATCAGAAAATGGTCCCCCAGAGCATCCATCCATTAACTGGATTATTTCCAAACAAAACAAAACTGGGATGTGAGCTACAGCATTCTACCTAATGAAGAAGGTTTGGTGTGTAGACCAGATTAGACCTGGTCTGAAATAAAACCCACCAAACTATTAAAAGTATGAATACTGGGTCCTTCTAATCACCTGCTTTGATATGGAAATCTACTCCTGGCTGGCTGTGCTATGTGCTAATGTAGGCACAGATCTGATTTGCAGCTCTTTCTGCTTTGAAAACTACCAGTGCCACAGGAATCCTTTATGGTAGTGGCAGAAAGGGGGACCCAAGGTGTGTCTCCTGCATTGACTGATGTTTTGCTTGCACCTATGTATCTGAAAAATGACTTCTGAAGACCAGGGTCTGCTGAAATGCTTTGGCAAAGCATGGTGGAAATAGTGTAGAATGCTTTAAGAATATTTCATCAACCATTGAAAAGAAATCAGATGGATGCGGATGAAGGATCACTTTACCATGGGCCTATTCAATCTGTTCATGATTAATGTGTTTGTAAAACATAGCTAAGGCCTATATATTACACTGTTTTGAGATGTTATCTTGGGCTTTGGTGATTTATTAATGTTATAAATTTGATCCTGCTGAACTGAGCCTACTTGCACAGAAAATCACAATTTGTATTTCATCGAGAACAGCATTATGCACTGTGTCAGATATAGTTATGGAAAGTTCGAATAGGTGTGGTTATGAAATGCCATGGCTCTAAAGTAGGAAGTAAAAAAAAAATTCCAATACACTTTCAAAACACAAGTGACAAGAGAGGAAAATTAC
This sequence comes from Rhinoptilus africanus, assembly GCA_013400135.1. Taxonomy (NCBI): domain Eukaryota; kingdom Metazoa; phylum Chordata; class Aves; order Charadriiformes; family Glareolidae; genus Rhinoptilus; species Rhinoptilus africanus. The sequence goes on along the minus strand of VXBO01006155.1, from coordinate 492,481 downwards.
GTTCTTCCCCACACTTAGAATATTGAGTGGCATACCATTATTTTTCTGGTTTACAACTAATTTTATAGACTGAACTACTAATCCTTTGTTGTGAGATCTTTTTGTATTATGTATTTCTGTATTTGTATTTTGTATTATGTATTATGATCTGTATTACGATCTGATTGTATGATGATTCAATATTGGATCTGATAGAAGAGTCCTAATTTAAACCATGTAATGAGAGTTTTCTTGACAAAATTTGTGAATGTTGGGTTTTGGCTGTGGGTGTTGGTTTTTTTTTTGTTTTCCTCATTCTCCTGTATCTAGCCAAGAGCAGTTTTTCATAGCCTCATAATGGCTAATGGACAAACTTACGTCCCCTTTTCTGACTGACCTAGTTAAAAATAAAATAACCTTATTCAGAAAGGTCTGAAGAACACACATGTTCATGAACGGTGCGATCCTGATTCTGAGCTGCTACTACTCATGTACAGAATAATTCCAGTGGGCTTGTTCTCATTTTCCAGTGGTGTGATTTAATTTTGAATAGATATTTTCTGTTAATTTTCAGACTGCCCTTTGTCTGTATGAATAAGGTTCACTTTGCATTCTCTCATCTTTGTTTTAGTGTCGTTTCTGGCTAGGTTAAGGTATATGGGAATCATCCAAAGCTTGCCTGGTTCTTAAAGCAGCCATTGGAAGAGAGTGAGTGTGGTGTTTGAGGTGGTGTGTAGTTGAATCATATATTAGAAGCTGCTGCTTTTGTGTTCCAAAGCAGAAAAGCAAAAGGCCAATTTTTGAGCTTCGAATTTGACTTCCCATTGGCAGTGCACAGTGTCACTAGCAGGCCATAGGAACATCCATGTTTGCAAAAATAAATAAAACTGAACATCACATCATCTGCTCGGGGCTACACTGATACCATTTTGATTAGATTCCTATTTGTGTTAAGACCGGTCTGATTTGATACCTTATGCCATTGATCAGCGTAACATTGTCAGCCTATCAGGAATTTATAGTTGCTGCCAAGAAAGTGCATGTTTCAGCAATGAAGCACAGAACCAGTATTGTACTAAGCATGAGCTGTACCTTGCTTTTGCTGAAGTTTATAGTGAACCTTTCCCTGACTCCATGAGCTGGGATGAATCCCTTGATGGCTCCTTTTAGGTCTGATGCTCGGGGGCCATTCTTACCCCTCTCTGCAAGGCATGGGGAGATGTTCATAGGGTGGTGTTAGCTATCTTGCTGGGATTTGATAATTTGCATTTTGATGAGAAGCCTTTTTGTTGCATTTGCTGGAATGCCAAATAAGACAAAATTTTTAAAAAAAAAGTGTGCATTGTAATTGATTCTACTCCTAAATACTGTTTTTCTCTTTTACTGTTCTCAGTAAATCACTGGTTTTACCTTCAGCAGGTGCAGCATGTTCTTGTAATGCTGATGTTTTATGTAACCATGGCCACAGTTACTTGCGAGAGTTTTACTGACTGATAACAAATCACTATTCTATCTTGCAATTGTATGTATTTCATTACTAACACTATAATCATCTCTAGTGCAAGCACTGCACTGACAGAAACATATTGAAGTTTGGTGTTATCTCACTTTTTCTTGGAGTAATTAAGTAGAGCATTCAGGAAGTATCGCAGATGCCAACATGTTTATATTAAGTATTTGGTGCTCATAACATTGGGGAGTTAGTGTGTATGTGTGTTGGCGTTTTTGTTGTTGGTTTTTGTTTTCTTTTGTTCTTTTAAGCCAAGAATTGTCAATGCTTCTGTGACAACATTAGTATTGGTATTGTGTTGGTACTTTTTACTATAGTTCTGTCTTTGCTGTTTGCATACACTGACAGCATGTTATAAATACAGATGTGGCATTTGTCACAGATGTGGTTTGTTGCACAAGGTTCTAGGCTGTTGGCTGGAAAAATAGAGCAGGGTTCATGAGTGTGCTTGTGTGTAGCACTAAATGTGGTGAACACTGTAAGTGAACATACTTGTGCAAGTAACAGATGTAAACCATGCAGAGTTTGTGACTGACTTTACGTGCCCTCTTGAGAAGAACTGAACCATCAGCCCACCTATTTCCGTTATCTTTATAGTCAAGCTTAAGATTTGTGCACTATAGACCTATGTTGAATCCTAGCTCCGAGGTGTGGATTTAGTGTTTTGCAAAAACCAGCACTGTAAGAATCTGTTTCTGACAATGGTGTTCCCAGTTGTAATAATTGCTACAGTTATTGTGAATTGTCTTTTTTTTTTTTTTTTTTTTTTTTTTTTTTCCTAAAAAGTTGTGGTAGAGCCTGAATAGGATTTGAACCAAGTTGAAACGACTGGTGGTAATGAGGGAGTCTGGCTGGGCATGTGTTTGATTTTCTCATCCAGGTTTGTCAGTGTTATATTTTGAACACACCAACATATAAAATATGTGTACTTGATCTTGTTTAATGTCCACTTCTTTAGACGTCGCATTTTATTTGGTATTCTTAAGCCATTCCAAGGCAAAGCAGTTCTTGCAGTCAACTGCAGAAGATAAAGCTGCTAGGCCACACTTGACCATTATCGTGAAAATAAATGTAAGCACAAAATAAATGTTTTTTTCCTCTGTGAGCTGTTACAAAAGGAAGAGTCACCGAAACGTTAGGCTATTATCTAAGCCTCTTCCCACCATAAGACTGTTTTTAATTGCGGGGCAGGGAGGGCTCAGGAAGGGAGCAGGAGGGAGGTTAGATTACCGGAACGTGATAGATACTTAATTCAGTCTGTCTTCAGGTCTTGTCCATTTTGCACGTGCTGATTTTGAAGCAGATTAACTGTTGTAAGGAGTATGCAGGAATAATGCTGTAGTAAATACAAACATAAATCATTATAGTATAATGATATTTAACTTGTAATGTAGTTTTGGTGGTTTATATATTTTGATGATTTATATACTTTGTGTACTTTCTAATTCTGAGAGGGTGCCCACCCTCCTAACAAGACCTGGAAGCTCCACCTAGGATGGCATACTTGCCTTTAGATGATGTTTCTTCCAGTAGAAATTTGGAAGCATACAGCTATAAACCTTTCGGACAGAAGGAGGACTGCTGTGTTTAACATCACGTATATAACATCAATATTACATGTTAAAAAAAAATTTAAAAATACTGCAGAATATATAGGAACTGTTTATGACACTTATGTGATTGGTTTTCATTTATGTTGAAATCTTAATTTTTCTTTCTTTAAATGTATTTTTAGAAAAAGTCAAGATAAAGTAATATTTCCACATCCCTTGCATGGTTGGACTGTTGCATGCTGGGTGTTGAGATCATACTTTCATACAGATTAATAAGCAAGCAGAGTTTTCTCTTTCCAGAAGAAATATATGCTTTGTGTGGTAGCTAAGACAGTCCTTAGGATATCGTAGTATACACTCTTGTAATTAATGATGATAATGATACTACGTAGGCACAGGAAAACGGGCTTAGGTTTGAGTGATGATCCTGAAGTTGGTGTATTCTAACTTCTAAATTCTGGTATTGCATGAGTGAGAAATGATGACATAAAATAGTGGGTTTGTCTTAAATTTCCATTTTAAAATAAAATAAAAATAGAATATTGAAGAATCAGTAAAACTTAATTGTCTTTCCATTGTAACAAATACTTGTAAAATGGGGCCTCTTAAATTAGCAGCATGTGGCATTGTTTGTTAACAAAGGTTGTGAAGTAAAGCCTCAACCCAGGCGAGTGTGAGGGGAAGCTGAGCGGAACATTATAAAATGAGGATTTCAAAGAGAACATGTTCTACCACGCTGTGAGGCTAAATAACATGCTTATAAAATACAGAGCTACTGTTTTTACCATGATTTCTGTGGAGCTGGATGTTTTTCCTGAGACTAACCACACTTTGGGAACATATTTAATGCAGGTGGAACATCAAGAAGTTTCTGGGACAAGTGTTGAAGTTCTGAGCATCGTCAATTAAGAATATACGTTGATTACTGTTTAACCATATTTGGTAAAGTCTTTATGCATAGCTGTGTATCACTCTGACTTCTTTTGTGATCCCTGTTCCTATTTTTAGCCCCATCAGACGCTAGAACTAATTAGGCAAATGTGAAAATGAGTAGTTTACTGAATGTGGGCAAATCTGTACATTTTTTAATGCTGTTTTCTGAAATAATGCTTTGCTGTTTTCATTTTTGTGTTCAATGTAAGTTCCACTGAATTAAGACCTGTCACCGAAAACTTTTATTTAAAATCTGTGATTTATGAAGTGATGATTTTAAAGAATAACATTGGGCAGTCTTAACTATAAAGACAGACACTGTTATCCCAGTCATCCATTTCTGAAAATTTATTAAGTGTAGATTTTAGTTTTACTTTGATAAATTGCCTAACCATTTAGCAATAATTACAGTAATAATAATTAGATGTGATTCCTGCTTATGCTTATTAAGCTCTGTGAAGACAAATATCAAATTTCTTCAAATATTGAAGACAAATATGAAAAGAAAAAAGCTAGACAGCAGTTAGACCACTGAGACCTTGTGCTTTGATGTTTTAGGGCAGTCTGACAAATTCCTCAAGCCAGCATATGCCAACACTGCTGCTAAAAGACTCGGTGCTGGCATTTCTGAGATCTTCTGCTTGCCAGCTCAGCGGAGGGCAAGGCAAAAGATTTCCTTAAGGAGAGAGTGTGTTGATGTGCCTAAGAACAACAGAGAAGACTTTGTGGGGAGAGGAGTGAATAGTTGAGAGAAGAGGAAGGGGTGCTCTAGAGATGCTGATATATGCCAGATTATGTTATCTGTTGAACTATCTGTTGAGCTTCAGGCTGGACAAAGTTAGCATTGGTTGACTCCTGAGTGAGAGCACAAGTGATTAAGTAGTCCCACAAGACTCAACAGTGGGACTAATAAAACTTTGTTTCCTCTGGTTTTGTCTGGTGGCTGGTCCGCCTCTGTAGATGCCCTTGTATGTTGTAAGGATTTAGCTGATGCTGCAGCCTTTTTCTCAGTGGAGGCATAGATACATCCTCTTTTCTACCAGGCTGATCATTAACATAAGTATTCTGTGGTGATCTCAAACAGATTAAATCCCTGAAAGAGATCAGTATTTTTAGTTGCAAATGAACAGACCCTTAATATTTTCTCACATACATGTGCATGTTTGCACATATATTTATTATCTAATTTGATCATTCCTTTTGGAAATTATGCAAAACTGAAGTTGTTTGAAACAGAGCTGAATAACATGTTCTGAACTTAATACCTCTTCCCCGTTATAATGCTTTTGGCCTGTGGCCCCAAATGCTCTTCCTCCCATGGCCCCTAATGGCCACGTGGAGAAAGTGTAGCATGTGACCTGACTGATGGTGTGGGTTGACTGGCTGCCAGTGTGCTGATGGACTGAACCCTGGCCCGGAAAGAGAAAATCCGAAGCTCTTTTAACCATGGGCACACCAGTTCATCCAGTTGCCAGTGGCCATAAAACTTTCATGAATGTAATTATCCTTGGATAACTGTTGTCCTGCATTGGTTATAGTTGAAATTGGCTCATAAGCCCAGAAGTTATTAAGGGACAAAAGCAGAGAGGCTGCTGATCCAGACAGTCAGACAGGAACTGGGCTGAAGGTGTGAGCACTGTAGAGCCTGGGTGTTTTCTCCTTTAGACTCCGCAGTGGCTCCGACTTGCACAGGATGTTTCCAGACTTGCCTAAGTCTAATGGGGTGAATGCAGAGCTCATTCTTTCTTCTTGCTTCTGCTTTACACTCCTGTGCTGTGGCATTTGAATCCCTGATCTCAAGTTGCAGGGCAGCATGTAGGCACTGCTTTCCTTAGGGATTAAGGGATTGGAACACCTCTCTTATAAGGAAAGGCTGAGGGAATTGGGTCTCTTTAGTCTGGAAAAGAGACTTCTGAGGGGGACCTTATCAACACTTATAAATACTTGAAGGGTGGGTGTCAGCAGGATGGAGCCAGGCTCTTTTCAGTGGTGCCCAGTGACAGGACAAGGGGTAATGGGCACAAACTTGAGCATAGGAAGTTCCGCCTAAACGTGAGGAGGAACTTCTTTACCTTGAGGGTGGCAGAGCCCTGGAACAGGCTGCCCAGGGAGGTGGTGGAGTCTCCATCTCTGGAGACATTCAAAACCCGCCTGGATGGGTTCCTTCCTGTGCAACCTGCTCTAAGGTGGCCCTGCTCTGGCAGGGGGGTTGGACTAGATGATCTCCAGAGCTCCCTTCCAGCCCTATGATTCTGTGATTCCTGCCTGAGAAGGTGGTATGCCAGAGTCTGCAGGTCAACAGGCTGACTGCTCTGTGATACGGGGTGGATGTGAGTGTGTTGTGGTATTACTAGTTAAAAATGCACTTATCCTCCCCTGGCGTGTGACACAGTGTACCAAGAGGAGGGCCTACCATATGACCCTCTGAGGACCTGAATAACTCATGAGCAAATGGACTGGAATTCTGTTAGCTTGAGAAGTAAGTCTGTCTGCAATCTTGTTTTCATTTGCTATCCACACTATTTGTTTCAGTGCTTTTTGAGTTGGAGACAAAGTGCTCTTTTAGGCAAAAGCTATCAGTGATGTGCAGTGTTTCTCAATATATTGATGAAGAACGGGAATCACAGTGCTCAGAAGTAATGCAATGAAGTTGCTGAGTGTCTGACCCTTTCTAGGATGGTATGTAGTGATAACCACATAAATGGGGCAGTGAAGGGGATGTGTGTTGCAGGGAAGGAGCTGTGGAAGAGGACAAGTACTGTGATGAGAAGTGGATTTGTAGGGGAAACCAGTTTGTGCTAAGGATTTGATGTTGATACAGTGCATTTTAGTGAGGTTGACTTCAGCCTGACTCTACTTCAGTTCTGTGCATAATAAAACCCTTGGAGCTCCTGGAGTGCATCTTCCCATGTGGGATGCCTGTAGGGGAGCCTCCATGCATGTGATCTGAGATGGCTCTGCCATAGGAATCAAGGTGTGGTGAGCAGGGGAAATGGGGCGATTCACTTCAAAAGCAACCTTCTGAGCCTGTAATGTATGACTAACATGCTAGCATGATGCTGGCATGAATATGCATCCTATGGGATGCCTCTGGCAGTGCTGTTAACACTTAAAGAGCACTTTGGATACCTCTGGAATCTGCTAGCGGTACTTTGCTTCAGATTTCGCTCCCTTTGGTGTCTACGATGGGCTGCGGGTTGATGGTGCTGGGCTGTCCTGCATTGGTAAGCCTTAGGCTGCAGATACTTCACTAAGGCTCACAGTGAAAGCTTCCAGAGAGTGATGGTGGGTTGAAGGCCACTGGCACAATGTGCCAGCATTGCCTATCAGCAGGCAAGGGGCAGGGTGCTCGCTGCTCCACCCCATCCTTTGTCCTTGCTGCCAGCTGTGGCGGTGTGTGGCACCAGCCCTGATGCATTTATGTCCTTGACCCCTGATCCACCAGAGTGGTGTAAAGAAAGTGTGTCAGAGAGGACTGAAAAGAGACACCTGGACCCACGGGTGAGATGACAAAAAAAGAAAGAGGAAAGGTAAATGGGTGAAGAAAAAATGCTTGGGGGCTGGGGCTTGTGAGCAGCACTGAATGGGCAGGGTTGGCCTGTTGAGGGAAAAGATGGTTGAAAATGAGGGCTGACGGGGAAAGAGCTTTCGCATGTCAAAATTCAGGGCTGTGTTTTGCTTTGTATGCGTTTGTTGCCTGACTGGCCAGACATAACTGTATTTGAAATTTTTTCAGCAGCTTGGTTGGTTTGTTGGCTTAAAATTAACATATCTGCCACTGATGAGAAGAGGCTACAAAAGCCTATTAACTGTAATAAATTCGTGCTGCCTGTCTGCATTTTCTTTCTAGAAGCTTCTCTGGGTTCTAAGTTGCTTCTGTGAATTTAAAAGAAATATTTTCACTTGTCTCATTCAAAATAGTCTTTTTTTTTAAAAAAAAATTATGTTTTTTTTAAAAGCTCTGAAATTTGGTAGCTGTGAGGAAGCCGAAGATTAGTGTCAGTGGTGGTTAGGCCTCAGCAGCAGTCGGTGGACACATCCCAAACTATAATCACAGCAACCGATGACAGGTTTTGGCAGGTATTTGCAGACCACCAGAAGATACAAAGGAAAAAGCAGGGCCAAGTGAGGTGTGATGGGGAGAAAGCTAGTGAAAGGGAAAGAAAAAAAACATAGAGCCAGCCAGATCTTGGTGGATGGAAAGGTCAGAGGAGAAAAGAGCTATTGCTGAGTAACTCCATTCATGGCCTGGGCCTCTCCTAGAGAGAGGAGTTAGCTAGCTTAATGGGGAGAGGGAAGGTGTTAGCTCCTTTGGGGGAGAAAGGTAGAGCTGGTCAGCTGAATGGGATGAATTATCCGCTTTTCTAGGATTTAAAAATTTTGGCAGTGCTTGTAGAGACTGTGGGATTTACAGTGAGAAACCTTTGCTAATAAGCATGCCTGACTGATTCATTTGTGACTGACAGATTTTTTTTGCCTGAAGAGGTTCAGCTCTTGTTTGCAGGAGGCAATTCAATGGCTTTGGAATTCATACATTCTTCTCTTTCAATTTCTACAAGGTCAGTGAAAGGTGTACTTTAGAATTTGCTGTTCAAGGTTTGCTTGTTCGTGTTTTTCCACTTCAACTTCAAAAAATGTGAGAGGCAAATAAACTTAGCAAAAGGGAAAGCCTTCAAACTGTTTCACTCTGAAAGAGATTTCTGTCCCTGCACCCTTTTCTTCCCCCTGCCTCTTGCCCAGACGTGGCTTGCCTGCTCGCTCGACTGACCTCTCATGTCCATCACTGACCATTGCCTACTTTTGTGTGGAGATTAATTAATAATTTGTTATTTCTTCTGTCAAAACTGAAAAGCTTGGAGATGCAAAGGACAGTATCATCTTGTAGTCAAGCGGCTCTTGAATGTGAGAAGCCTGGTAATGCTGAAAAGGTCTCCACCTGAAGTGGTTGGAACTGGTTTGACCAGTGCGTGGTTTGCCATCTCCTGTGTCTGTAAGGGAGTAGGAGCGTACCGTAATATTAAAGGCTAGTGTCTTGTTGAATATTGAAATTACTAAGATGAAAACTGAGAGCCCAGTCCATAAGTTAAGAAACATTCGTGTGACTTTGCATGTAAGTGTGGTGATTTTTGGCACAATTTGCTTGTACTCTGCTAAACTCAGCTCAGTGCGCTTCATCTGTGGGAGGAGCTCTTCCTTGCTCCTTTATAGGAAATGGGCTCCCATTATTGGGTGGTCTGTAGCCTGTGCTATGTACAATGGATGTACATGTCATCTCAAGAGCCATTGGGAAAATAGCTATTTATATTGTCTCTGTCATGAAAACACTTCTGTGTTCAGTACGTTTGAACAAGTTATGTTGACTTCTCCAATTATACATTTGCTCATTAGCAAGTGCTTCTGCTTTGCAGTTTACTATGCTGTACAATGCAGGAATGTTAGAAAAATGCAAGGAGAGTGGTATCCTGGAGTTAAAGCCAGAATAACAGGAAAGAAAATATGGAGGAGGAAGGACAAGCAGTAGAGGGCCGCGGAGCTCAGGGAACAGGATAGCTTGATTATGTTTTTGGAGAGAAACTTGTTGAAAGGAAAGGAAGAAATTAGGATGTGTGATGTTGGTAATCCAAACAGAAGCAGTTAATAAGAGTTGGAGGAATGGAAAGTTAGGGTTTCTTTTGGCGAGGATTCCCATCTGAATCAAACATATGAGAGTAAAACCAACAATAAATATCAGTGAAATGTTAAACATTAAATAGTCATTTCCCATAATTTCTGGGGCTCTGTTGAAGGTACTTCATGTGACAGCATTTCTTAAAAATAATTGCTGTTTGGGGTTTTAAAATCGGGTAGCTCTTTGGCTGTTTGCCCATCAAAATGTAGCATTTTCTAATGTTTATGGTTACACCTGTTACATGCAGCTGGCAAATAAATAGTGGAGAAACTTACAGGTTTCACTTGTTTTAAGTAGAGGTATTTGAAATAAATAATACTTGATTAGTTTTGAGTTTTTGGCATTGAAAGAATGATAGACGGGAGCAGTAACTTAGTGGATATCCTCAGTTATAATTCATGCTATTTTTTGCAAAAGGTAATTAGGGTAGAGTATCCACGAAAGGTGGACCTTGCCAGATTGTACACATGCTAGGTGAGAAACATGGATAACTTTTCAAAGGCTGAATGAGAAAAATTTTTCTGAAGATGAGGGGAGAAAAAAAAGAAGCTTTTAATTTGTATGTCTGAAATCTCAGGCAGGCCTGACCCTGCCTTTTGGCCAAAGAAGTGTGATCAGGGCAGGACCAGATGAGTAATGTTTGTGGTGGTTCAAATCCCTGGTGACCCATTCTGAGCAGCTGCAGTTCCTAGTTATTGGAAAACTCAGGTTTTGACTAAGACAACAGCTGGGGTCTGGCAGGTTAGTAGTAATAAAACAAATTAGTATTATCAGCCTGACAATGGCAACAGCTTTAAATGTTGACTAAGAATTTTTAAATTCCTTACTCCAGTTTTGCTTCTCGGCTGAAGGCAGAAAAAATTGGCAGTAAAATAAATCCTCTGAATACAATTCACTGTTCATTGTGTGGTGATCAGGAGTAGCACAGTAGAATTAATTGGTACTTTTTTGTATTAGAGCAAGGAAGCAACTTCTTTTTTTCTTTTTCTTCTCCTCCCCCTCCCTGCTTTGTCTAATCCAAGGAGTTTCGTTCCTTTTGGAAGTCTTGCTCCTAGAGTAACATTATATTCTTTATAGAGATGCCTCTTAAGGTAGGGGTCTGCTCCACTCCTGAGGTAGATGATAGACTATAAGGCAAACCCAGCTGTGAAAATAAGCCTCCTAGCTTATTATTTTAAAACTGATCTAATTCAAAACATCCGATAATCAAAGGGATCGTATATCATTCTTTTTCACCAATTTATCAATTGCAAATACTTTTCTGGTTAAAAATTAACACGAGAAAGCAAATGATGGATGTGGGAAAGTATGTAGACAGGGTAGTATTTCACAGGCCAGGTGAAAAATAAATGTCAATACTTTTGGATGTTATGCCTGAGGTTTCATAATATTTGCATTTACTCACCTTCTGCATGTATACATGCAAAAGCAGACAGGAATGTTTATTAAAAAAAAAAAAACAAACCAAACAACAAAAACCCCAACAACAGCAAAAAACCCCACCCTTGAGGGAACATTTCCAAGCCAGAAAATAATATTTTTAAATAACGTACTTTAAACATATAGTTTAATTCCTGTCTACAGTATAGATACAATTCCATTTGTTACTGGGGTACTGCAAGGACTGCACACAACTTTTGAGACTAGATGTCCCGTTTCTGTGCTTTACCTACTGCAAAGAACTGTGGTGATTGTTGGGCTGGAAAGCTGAGCAGGAGAACTTGTCTAATCTTAAGGCCTTCTGCTTTTGAAAATACTCTGTTTATCTTCTATGTTTCATGTTATTTTTACAGTCCTGGTCATATTTTCCTTTTTGTTGAGCTATCAGAAGTGATCTGACTCTGTTAGCAGTGTAATGACTCTACTACTACTGCTACAGCAACAGTTATCCTAATGGCTCCTAAAAGGATAGTGGGCGTTGTGTAACTGTGAGAGGAAAAAATGACCTAGCATGTGTTGACAAACCAGCAGCAAGAAGGAAACAGCCTGCACCACTTTAAAGTACGAAGTAGAGGATAGAGGAGGATGTAGAGGATAGATTCCCGTCATACATGTTTTTAGTTTTTCTGGTTATACTGTGATAACTGTATAAATGCTTCTAGACGTTGCCACTAAGATTACACATCAAATTACATGCTCAGTGGCAGTTTGCCACAGCCAGGGGCAGTACTGCATATCTAATCTGATGCAAGGTTACAGGTAGTGCTTTTTTTTTTTTTCCTAACAAATGCATCTGTAGAAGTTCTTGAAATTTTAGAATTATACATTCTGCGGTTTGTAACAAAAAAAATAGTAGGGCTGTTAGATAGAAACAGAATGTCAATCAATGTTTTCCGAAGCCTTACTAACAAGAGTATTAATACATGGTCTTTGTAAGCTTATGTTTTACTTTGAGTGTATTTAGTGCTGTTGAATCTACAACTGGAGAGGAATAACTATACATGCTTGTAATGGGGCTCCTTTGGCTATGTAGAGTTGCTGCACTAGGTACACATACGCATTTTCTTTTCCCTGTTGGGTTGGTTGGTTGTGATTCTTTTTGTGATGTTTTGGGGAGAACCTTAATCACTTTCCACAGAGAACTACTTTAAAGCTTTAATGATATGTACATCTGTGAAAACTAAATTGGCATACTTAATTCAATGCTTGTTAGAGAGGAGGACTAATCTACTAGTTAGAGTCCTAGCTTGGTTCTCTAGAGTTTCTTGGGATTCCCAACTTTGTCAGTGTGCTCCAGAATTGTCTTGAAATGGGCTTCAGAGATCCCATGACACTTTCCGTGGGTGCTCACAATTGCACAGTAACACCCGTGTGACTGTGTATTATGTTATTTAATTTTCCTTCATGTTTTCAGCCTCTGTTCAGTGATGCTTCCATCCAAACAGTTCATTGAGGGACTGATGCCACAATTCGCTCCCCTAGCATTGCATCATGAAATTAATTACAGATGGCCACAGCCAAAGTACTGTCCAAAATTATCCATAATCTAACAGCAGCCCCACAGAGGCAGACTCTGCATCTCCAGAGAGCCAAAATTAACTCAGAATCCATACACGGATCATTTCCAGGCAGCTCAGTGCAAGACCAGTTGTAAATTGTGACTGTGTGACACTTCAAATTTACTTACAACTTTTGAGCAAAGGGTAGGGAAAGAACAAGGAATTTTGTTGATGTACTGAAGCTGAGGTAGGTATAGATGCTTTCATATGAACCTGCTGAATTTATTGCTATTTTATGGTATATATGTAGTAATCATTAGCAATATGTACTGCTAAGGTTAATATTAAAGAAAACAGAAACAATGGAATAGAATAGTTTCTGTTGCTGGAGGAATATTGGTTAGGCCAAAGACATTCAGTTGACTTTCAGTTCACAATTAAATGTTAATTTCAAGAGTTTTTAACAGATGTGTCATAATTAGAGAAATGTTGCTTCTTTTCAGTCACCAAGTGTACAAACTAGCAGATTAGTAACAGGCTTTGGTATTCATGTGTTTAAAAAAAAAACTACCTCAAAAAAAGCAAAGCTAATAGCCAGACAATTACAGCTGCTCAAAATAAAAATGATATCAGTGTTATTAATTCTGTAAGCCATCTAAGTAGTGAAGAGGGAAAACACTTGCCATATTTTTAATAACATTTTTTATATTAAGTGTTCTTAAATAACCTAACATCCCTGGAATGTGGGCAGTTCTGATTCCTGTCTTTCATTATTATTATCCATATCTATTAAACGTTATGGTCTAGTTAGATTTTAAAAAGTATATGGGCATAGAACCTTAAATAAGGAAATAATATGTATTTTAAAAGTTTTAATTTATTAGGTAAGGAGTCTGAATCAAGCATGCAGCTTTTTTGATAGATTTAATCTGTGCTGTAACACAGTAGGAGTTGATCGTTGCTTACTTATCAAGATATTCTAGGTTTAAAAGGCTAATGGTTTAAAAAACAAAAGAGAAGCAGAGAATTCCTAGCAATAAAATAATTCAACTAACTTTAACCTTCTAAGTATGATAGGAATTTTTGCATCCTGATTCAATAACAGCTTATTTGATCATTCTGACTGAAAAGACAAGACTCAGTCTGTTTGCTTTTATATTCTTGCTTGTTTGATTGACTAATGGAATTTATTCACCATAGATTAATCATGGTATTCAAGAGCCACTCCTCCATGTGAAAGAATTCCAAGAAAAAATTCTAAAAATAAATGAATGGCAGTAAAGAGCATAACTGTCTCTTGGTTTGTTATACATGTTTTTCTGGTCAAGCTCATTACTGTAGTCTTTTAGCACAAAGGCCTTTTAACAGGTGGGAAATTGAGACATTTAGACCTGTATTGTTTAATGTAGCCACAAATCTTACATTTCTCTGTGCCAGAATGTCTCTCCTGAATGTTCTGGGCTTTTAAAAATCACTTTCATAACACAGAGTGAAACTAAATAGAAAACAAACTGGCCCTTCTGACAGTCAGGCTGAAAAAGTCTCCAATGGGTACCAGGACACGACATCTGGAATTGCTGGTTCCAACTGAGTGGTTTGACCTTTAGAACTTCCTCAAGATCTCATGGGAAAATGATGTCAGAGGTGGAAACTGAATTTTGTTCTCTAGAGCAAATCTATTTTTATTAACAAAAATGTTATAATTAAGGCTTCATCATGGTTTCCACTCAGAGTTCCTGGTTTAAATGCTCTAAAACGTAATGCTCTTTAGGTAGCAATTCCCAGGCTTTTTTCTTCTGGCTGAGAATGGTTATTTTGGGAGTTTACATTAATACAGTTTTCTGAGGGAGAAGAGAGTCAGGGAATGATGACAGTGGCATTTTTTGTTTTGTTTTTTTAATTAAAGCAAAACCTTGAGTTGACTGTTGAAGCTTGTATTTACTAAGGAGATACCTGTTGAAGTGTTTCAGGTTTTGATTTGACTACTATACAAACTTTGAAAGATACTGTATGTGCTGGATTCACTTTGAAGCACTATTAAGTGTATAAAGTGAGTAGCTAGAGAGGGTCTGCTGCTTACGTATTTCGATAACCTTGTGTTTTACACATGTATGTTTTCACGTTTCACATCTCAATGCTAGGCATTGAAAAAGGATAACATGCTAGCGTGGTCTAAAATTCTGTTACATTTTTGATGGCTTAGTTAAGGACTTACTAATGGCAAAAATAGAGTAGATGTACATATTCTGATTTTTTTGAAACCTTCCAACTTGACCAACTGCAAAATAGATTTTTGCCAATGAAAGTCTGTCTTGAAACTAAAATTCAGTTGTGAATCCTTCAGTTGAGTACTTGATGCACTGTTTGTATTGTTGGTTTGTGTTTTTTGGTTGCTCTTTTTTGTTGTTGTTGGTTTTTTCCCTAATTTCTGTTGTTTCCCCATTTCTGAAACAAATTGAACTATTTATCTGTAAACCTGATCTTACTCGCTGCAAATGTGATAAATTTGTCTTGAACAGTGAAAATTACAATTAGCTGAAAAAGGCTTTTTCTGACACAAGTAGTCTTCAGAATTGTCAGTTTGGGATCTAATTTCAAGTTAATGAGTTGAAAATAATTTCAGCCATCTCAGAAGACTTTGAAAGTACTGGGTTTTCCTGCCGATTGTGAGGTTTATATCTCTTTGTGTTTTAAATGCTTCTGCCTTCTCCTTATGCTATGAGAAGGGTGCATATGAAGTAAGGCTGCTGACTACTTCAAGGAGAGGACTTTTAACAAACCATAGCCGGAGTGGAGCCAAATAGCCACATTATTTTAATTAAATAATGCTGCAGCTTTTAATTTTAAATTTTAATTGAAAGGCTTTTTCCTCACAAGAGCAAAGCCCGAAGGGTTACTCTTTTTCTCTTAACAGCTGCTGACATCACTCACACCTAACTTATGGGGAATTGCATTCCTCCTGCTGATTTAGGTTCTACTGATGCTGCCAATTACAGCAGAGGAAACAATGGAACCCAGAGACCTGAATGCAAATATTGACAGTATGTGATGGCAGAAATTATTTTGATGTTGTTTTTAATGCATTTCTTTGTAACATAGTTTATCTTTTTGCATTCATAAATGGAGACTTCAATTGAGATAGTTTTATGTTTTAAATAATTATTTAAAGAGCAGTAATGCTCAGTTTCTTGTCATCTATTGTCAATTCTTTCCAAGCAGTGTGGACTAGTTGTGTTTCTGTATGGGATGGTGGATTTAGTCATAACAATATAAATCTATGGATCAGAGAACAAAAATTATTTAGGTTTTAAAATGTATAGTTTCCCAGATTCTCTCTGCAGTTGTTATGTGCTACTGATGTACACATGGAGGTTTAGAAACATCAGCTGAAAAGTACTAATCTGTTCTGTAGAGAAACTGTCAGTATTTTTTGAAAAAACTTTTCAGTGCTCCTTCCTTCTAATCCATAGTGCTGTACATTACAGGCATGCTATATTCTACATGCACACTATACATTCTTTGAAAAATAAATGAACTTTGTTATTATAATTATTATTAATCTTAATTTTTCTGTATGTAATAGGAACTTTGATACTGTATTCAAAAAATGAACCCTACTGTAAAGTCATTCTTCTGCAAGAAATTTGATAGGCGTTTAGTGTTGATTATTTCTCTAAGACTGTACGATGTTCATGCCTTTCAGTTGCAGGGCCGCAGTTGCTGGATTTGTGGTCTGAATGTTGTGGTGAAGATAAAAATGTGATAAGAGTAATTGAGAATGTGTGAGTCAGAGGTCATAATTATTATATTAAAAAAATGAGCACAAGAAATGTGCATATTAAGAAAATGGCTTCTGTGGTCCTCTTGCTGCACTGTAATTTTTTTCAGACACTTGAACAGCACTGCTGTCAAGGTGGGCTCCAACCTTATCTTTGTTAAAGCTGTTTAATTATCCTGTTAAAGACATAACTCTGAAATGCACATCCACAAAATAGTAATAGTCAGAAATGATTTTTTAACTGTTTTCTGCTAATGATAATTTTAATTTCAAAGATTTTTATTTATTTTTATTCTTTTTGTGCCAGCATTGTCAGTAATGTTTCACAGAATGGATTAATATGAGACCTTAAGAATGTAATCTGGAGCAGAATTGGTGTCAAATATAGACTAGGTCAAAGTAAAACTTTATATACATTTAATGTTGAAAGAGTCTCCTCTTAATTATTAAAATGCATAAAACCAAACACAATTTAATTTAGGAATATTCTTTGTCTCTTAACATGCTGTAGGTGATAATTTTTTGTATGCAAGTGGGAACATTTGTGTAGGAGAATGTTGATTAAAAGGAACCTAAAAGTGTCTGAGTGTAGTTAAGCACATATGCTTAATGCTTGGTAAACTTACATGTTTAACAAGCAGCTTTTCATTCCTTGCTTGAGGCTGGGGTCAGCCTAGACTTGGAACTGAAAGTTATTACTTATATTACATAAGCTCAAACCAAGCTATTTTGAATAAAGGACAGTGTTTGCAGTACATGAGTTGCGTTAACATTTTGGGCTTGCGAAAGCAACTTGGCTAAAGTTAAAAGTTACCTATACATCACTTTTTTTTTGCTACTTCTAAGAACCCGGTCTTTGCTTGTACTATATCAGTTAATTCTACTTGTCCCTTAAAATTCTTGTATTTGCTTTGTTCTCTGTTGTATTGATGTAATTGGCGAGGCAGGATTCGGAGATTACTTTCTTGTGGCTTCTTAAATCATGGTGTGACGAGGATGATCAGATAAGATAAATCTCAAACAAGTGGGTCATATGTCTTTAGAGTTTTTAGAATCAGAAAGAAAATGCACTTTGTAACACATGATTGATCTGTATTTATGAGCAGTTATTTTTTGTATCTTTCATTTGACACCCCTTTAGCCTAATGAGGCATCGGATACTATATACATGAGTGGTTGCTGCAGAAATACTGGGTGCCTCTTCTAGTTCCTCAGTGTTCCAAATGTTGTAATCCACATCAGACCGTGGCTAGCCTCACCTGGAGCTACTGCAGTTGTATGTTTGCTTTGCCCCCCTTACCAAGTTCTTCTGTTGTCAGAGTTTTTCACATTTCTGAAGTATCCAAGCCCTGTTTGCCCTCTATAATAGGTAATAATAGATGTCTATCTGTTAAGGAGGGAGGGGGAAAATGGTGGGAACAAAAAGAATACTTATGGCAAAGGAAAGAGAAAACATGCAATCTAGTTTAAGAGTAAGCAATGGGCATAACTTCAAAAGGACAGAATGGTACCAAGCGTGCAGTTACCTAGGGTTTCAGTGTCTGAAGAGTTAAAAATCCATCTCTTGTATAACAGACCGTTTCAGTTTATGGAATGCCTTTGCTTTCTTTTAAAGACATGTTAACTTGAATCAAATATAGATCCTATAATTTTCACACTCTGAGTATTCTTTTTATTCTTTGTCTTGCATTCAAAAAGAAATAACCTAAAAATTAAAGCTTGTCTCCTGCGTAAAATCCTTGGTGTTTGAAGTTGAATCCTGTTGTCATTTTGTACGTGTACTTTCCACTGATTTATATGGAATTGCTAAGTGTTTCTGTTGCAGTACTTGGCCTGAATTCAACTCAACTGCCTCCCCATTGTTCACATGAAAATATTGATAACTTTAATATTAAGAAATCCTCTGTTAAGATGCAAGGCTAACTTTTTTTTTTCATGTAGTACAGCTGTATCAGCTTATGATTTCTTAGCACAGTCTGGTTTCTGCTGTGTAAAGGGCTGTGGCTTTAAAATGGATTGAATGAGTTGGCATTTGAAATCAAGGGTGTGACCAGTTTGAAGCATCAGTTAAAAGTTTATGTGAACCTTTGGGGGCTCCTTGGGTCTCGCCACTTGTGTGGCTGTTCTTACAGAGAGGCCCAAGCATTTACCATTATCTGTCTCCCAGAACAGTTCTGTGTGCATTTGTCCTCACCAGACCTGCAACTTGAGTCCTTACATGCTGCTTTCTCAAGGTTGTCAACGCATTTGAAAGGCTCATCTGGACACTCCTCAAATGTTTGTTCCCAGCTACAAACACTTGTGGCTTGCCTTGAAATCCTTTTGGATAAACCACAGACACTTGAGCCTGGGGTAACTACTTGAAACATGCATGACAAATGTGTTGATTACTTCTACCTAATTGTCACTCAGCTTAAAAAAACAACCCACAAATCAAAGAGAAACCACCAGAACTTGTAGATCTGAAAGGCTAAAATTTAGTTTGTTATATTGAGGCTGGAAGGCTGACACCTTCCAAAGCCTCTTGCAGACAAGCCCTTATTGTCTAACTGGAGAAGCAGAGATAGTACTGCAGTGCAAGGGGAGGCATATCTTTCAGAGAAAAATCTCTGCAGCCATCCCTTGGCCCAGTTTGGGATTATCTGTCCCTGTCTGATTTGGGAGGAAGGACTAACCTTATAAAAAAACAAAGCCAGGTAGAATCCCTTATGTGTTTCTCCTCTGAAGAGCCAGGCTGCTTTGAAAACAAACAAGCTCTGGTATTACTACAGAATCACAGAATCATAGGGTTGGANGGCACCCCAGGATTCTGTTGATAGATTTCTTACGTTTTCTACTTTAAAATACTTTTAAAAACTTGCATTATTTCTTGTTTTAAAACTTGAAGATGAAAAGTCAACTTTGTACAAGAATTTTGATCCCTTTCACAATTTCAGTGCTGCTGTAGACATTTGTGCGTGGGAGTCACTTAAAATTTCTTAGATATGTGAATATGCCTGATAAAATCAGTAATACTTAAAATTGGACACATGCTGACATGTTTGCTGGTTTTGAGATCTAGACTTCAGCACAGAAAACATTTCTGAGTGAAAAATGTTATTCTGTAACTATCATCTCATGTGCCTCCCCATTCAAAAGTCGGAGTCTGAAAAAAACCTGTTAGATTTTGCTGGCAAATCTGCTGACAGGTTTATGAACAAACCTAAACCTTTCTGGTGTATTAGCGCTGAGAATGTTCATGTGCCTGTATCAGTAAAACCCTTTCTCCAATGATGGACAGGCAGTGCAGTCTCCTTGCAGAAATGAGTGTTCTGGATAAATCTTAAACTCTCAATGCAGAGATCACTGTGAACCGTACAATCCCTGTGTGTATTTCAGAAAAGTAAACAAGTAAATTTTAACTTTGTCTGTGAAGGATCATTTTTAATTATGATGGTATTATTACTGTGGGCATCCAGTAAGACACTGGATGATGTACCGTATTTGGCCTGGAGCTTCTGGGCAGAAGCCTGTTAAAAAAAAAAAAAAAAAAAAAAAAAAGGCAGAAAAGTACCAGATCAGCCAACCATTAAGAATTCTTATGAATCCAGTAAAGCAATCGTTCCTGCAGAATGGAACTTTAATTGATAGAGGGCAATTAATAGAGTTGCTTTACTAATTTGCCAAACAATTTGTTACTCTCCCTCTGCACAGGGAATGTTTGTGTATAGAGAATTTCCTTTAAGAGTTTACTTTTTTTTGTATCAAGGGGAAAAAATTACAAAGTAACGAGTTGAAATAGAGCTTTGTGGAGTTTTACTGCAAATGGCTACAGTTCCTTGAGAGGATATAAGCATCTTCTTGCAGTGTGCTACATCTGCCTCGACTGTCCTGGGAAAGTTTTCCCCAAAGGGGAATGTTAGCTGGCAGCACATGGGCTGAAAGAGTGCCCGCAAACAAGGCCAGATCTGTTCAGCTGAGCTGACCTGATGGTGTGAAGGTTGCCCAAGCAGAGGCTGGGAATGTTCTGCTGGAGCACTTTGGTTGCTAGCAGGAGTCTAGTTGATTTTTTTTTTTTTGCCAAACTTTCTAGGGTGCACAGGGTCTAAATTTCCAGAAAAGTATAATTTGAGCATGCAATATAAGAGTCAGGTATTACACTATGAATACCTGACTCTTACACTGAAACACTTAATACACTGAAACCTTATTTGACACTGTGAAGTAAAGACAGGATTGTTTGTTTTAGAAGAGATTTTGTTAAGGTGGAAAAAATGAGTTACCAGAATGCTTAACAGCTAGTGTTTTTGGTACGAGTGCTCTTTCAGGCCTTTTAAAATTGTCTTGAAGCAAGATATTTGGTTTGGGCTTTTAACCTTATAAACTGTATTTCTCTGTGAGAAAATAGGAAGGAATGGATGTTAAGACAATCTGTAATTTTATAAAAACAGTGGTCATGATTGTGAACGTATCTATGGTGTTTTATTGTAAGTAACCTATCCAGGTAGTTTTACTGAGTTTTGTGGAGGAATAAATATTTTGACTAAATAGCAATAGATAGAAGGGTCACTGTACCCCTATGTACCTTATAATATGCCTAGTTTCCCATACTCATGTCTTTTGGGTCAGTCTTAGTAGTTCAGTGAAGATGAAAACATAAGTTTATACAGATACTACTGAGTTCACATAAAAGACTTTCTTTTTTATATTGCTTTATTTAAAGTTTATTTTTCTGCAGAGCTTCATGCTGTCTGACTTATTAAAATAATAGCACGGTAGACTCTCTTTTGCCAGTTCTGTAGTATTTTCCATGATGGAATGCAAGAATAGCAAAATATTCAGTAATTCTATATCTTAAATGTTTCTTCATAATTGCTATTTAAAAGCAAGTACAACTTGGTCATTCTTCTATACACAAAGAATTTTGTCATTTTTGTGTGCATCCTTACAGCTGTTTGTCTTTCCAAAGCTGACCAAGATCTCTGTGGGTGAAATATGAATACTTAAGAGAGAAATACACACACCATCCCTGGCCCCCTCTCCTCCCCAGTCTACATTAGTTTTAAAGAAAGCACATATTTATACTTTGATTTCTTACTTTGTTCTCTTAATGTAGTTTGGGCACATTCTAGGGGAGATAGTGTTTGGCCAGTGCATACCTTTCATGCTATGATCTTTTGAGGGATCTCATGCTAAGGATTATTTTAAGGAAATTGATATGGTGAAGGAAAAAATTTTTTTCCTTCAGTCCATGCTGCATCATTCTTCTAGCTGTGGACATGTCTTATCTTTGGATAAGATAACAATTCATACTATATGGGTTTGTTAACTTTCTCATAGCACTTCATTAACTGGGATATGTTAATCCTTTGTTTTGGCCATTTTAGCTCACATAATTCTTCTCCTTCTGACTTACATTCTTTGGGCAATTTTGGTTTCCTAAGGCTTCCTATTTACATGCATAAAGCTGGTGAACAGAATTACATCAGAATGTCAAAAAACCAGTGTTGCCTTAAGGTCTGAGGGAGTTTGTTTAATGAGATAGGAAGGTTTGGGCATCGCTTCATATATCTCACATGGGTGCTGGGAGCCTTAATTTTAGCCACTGTTTGCCTAGCAGTTTGAATGCTGGAGAAAAGAGTCATGGAAAGTACAGGAATCAATGAAAGAGCTTATAAAAGAATGATGGATGGCAAGCTTTTGTTTTTCTATTTTTTTTTGTTGTTGTTGTTAGAGTATTTTTTGCAGACATGGTCAAGATCAAGGCCACACTGGCCTAAAGAAGATGTTCAACCTGTGCAAGGTACAAACAGATGCTCGTCTTCTTGCTGACCACAAATGTGATTATCTTTAAGCATGTTAAGAGATCCTGTTGACTTAATAATACTAAATACCCCAGTATAAATACTGTGTAAGTATTTGGATATTACCCTAAGAGAGAAGGTAAAGTTTGAATGAAAAGAATTATATCCATTTTACAGATACAAAGATAAGGTATATAGAGCGAAGCAGTGTTCCATGGTCAGACATAAGAATTTGGAAATTAAACTTTTTGTTTCTCAGGTTATTGGTTACCAAAGAACTGTTCCTCTTTTTCAGCTTGAAATTTTACTTTGTTGCATGAAACGTTCAGTAGTTGAGGAAATAACGTGCTCTCCACTCTCTGCCTCCTATGTAGCTCATCACCTAAATGAAAGAATGAATACCCTAGCTACCGATCTATATTTTTTTTCTGTTTTAATAATGGAGAATGTAAAATAATCCCTGTTAATTTTTGGTCTGTTTAAAATTTCTGAGAAATTAATGAAACATCTTGTCAGGTTCTGTATTAAAATCAGAAATGAAAAAATTTTTGTTCCTTAAAAAAAGTACTCTTCCTCTGCCAGCTCGGGTGCCACTTTTTGACAAGTATTTTGAAATTGTTTAATTTAAAAATCAATGGGTTTAATCCAGAACTGCCACCTCCTTGTGAAGTTCGGCAATCCTTCTTCAAGGATTGCAGATACAAGTAGTTGTGTTGAAAGACTGACCATGTTTGAACAAGTTTGCTAGCCATACTGTGCCTCTCCAGTAATCTTGTCTGTGTAGTTCTGGCAGGTCACACTTGCAACCAGAGGGACAGAGGTTTTTTGTTCTTTCTGATGTTTAGACCGATGTGTCATCAGAATTTCTACCTAAAGGGTAGGGTTATGATTGGCAGAAGTACATTTCTTCTGTTGACAAGGAATCTAGCCTTAGTAAGAAATATCTGACATGCCTTTCTCTGGGGTTGGATTCAGAGTTCCAGTCCCAAACTGAGCTCTCCAGGAAAAAAAAAAACCAAAAACAAACCTGTTCTTGTTTCATATTCTGGGGTTAGAAGCCAGGGGGAAACTACTTGATTAGTCATATGAACATAGCATGAACAGTTAACTCCTTCCCTGTCAATAAATTGAATTCTAGTTTTCTATTATTTTCTAGGAAAAAAAAAAATCCTTTTTCTTCTCCCTTTCTCCCCCCTATTCTCTTTTCATTNTTTCTCCCCCTATTCTCTTTTCATTCTCTCTGAAAAAAAAAAAAAGCCAAAAAATTCCCTAAAAATCTTAGCAGAAATCTAAAATAAATCGCAAAACAACAGCAGAATTCCTAAACCAACTTCTTTGTGTCTGACAGCAACTTAAAATCTGAAGCTGAAAATAAAATGTAAGTCCTTCTTCTCTGGAAGTTATTACAATAAAACAATGGAAGCTTGTTGTGTGAGAATATACCAGTTGTGATACCAGATCTTTGGTAGACATGATAACATTTTCATTAATAAGAATTTAAATACAGTTTAAAAAAAAAAAAAAAT
>VXBO01006155.1:447838-468787 GCA_013400135.1 Rhinoptilus africanus | reverse complement strand
AGAGTATGCAAAGAGTGTCATCTGGTTAATTTCTTAAGGCCTGTGTTGGTTCCACAGGACTTGAGGGGCCAGGGGAAATGTTACACAAGCATGACTTTGGTCATTGACTTAATTGGATGTAGCTTTGAATTTTCATTATTATAAAAACAAATCGGGTTTCATATTTGGAGAAAGCCACACTTGAATAGTCCAGAGCATATACACTCATGGTGTAGAGCCTGTGATCTGATTGAATTATGTGAAAAATTACTTAATTGTGTTAACAACATCTGGCAAAGCATTGGTATATGACTTAACTTTAAGTTTAGCACTTAAATTGACTTATATAAAATGACTTCGTATTGCACATTTGCACGGAGATCTAGGTGACTCTCTTGTTCCATAAAAACAAAGGGGGAGGACGAGGGAGTTGCAAAACGCATACAAGGTAGGCCCTTTTTGTACATGAACAGTCATGTAATGTGACAGATATAGTCTTCAAAGATATGATGCACATTACTTTTTCATGTGTGTCTGGTTTTCTTGGCTAATTAAGCATCTCATCCAGTGTTTTTGTATGTGTCATAGGCCTGTAACGACTCTTACAATTCATTTGTTATTTGTATTTTCTAATTGAAGTAGAAAGAGAACTGTTGCTTGAAAAAAAGCACTAAGAAACTTACCTCCTTCTTGTAAGTCACGTGACATGGAGACACATGATCCCACATGACGTGATCTTTGATCACTGCCAGTAACTTCTATATTTATCATTTAACTCAATGGGAAACAGCATGCTCTGCAAGCCACCAATTCTGTATCCCAAGCCATATGCTCAGGCCTTTGAGATGAGTCTAGCGGTGACTTCATCCAAGCGCAGAAATCCATGGTAAAGGTTAGACTGCAGATTAGTGTCTGAAGGTGATGTTTCTCTTCAGGTTTCTGATTCTGTTTTTCTCTCTCTCTCTGTCTCCTAAACCCAATAAAGCAACAACCTGTTTGACCAAAACAAAGTAACAAATAAGAAAACAGAAAAATAAATCAGAATCGTAAAAATCAGAATCGTAAAAATCAGAATCAGAAAAAGTGTCAGATTGTGTCAATTTGATAGATGTTCATAGCAAACTGGTAGTTATGTAGTATTTCACTCTATAGACAGTGTTTTAAATGTGAGGATCCTTGATCATAAATATTTGTGTTTTATGTAAGAATACATTATTGGTATTTACCTAATAAATAGGTCATATTTGGAGAAGAAAGTGTACTACTTGTACTGGAAAATTTCCCAAAATACACTAACCTCACAGTGCAGATTTTATTCCCCTACTGGCAATGTTGACTAAGGCTTAGGATGTATTTTCATTTAATTTTTCATTTCTGCTAGTGCATTTTGACCAGAAAAGCATATCGCCTCTTCAGATGACTGACTGTACCACAGAGTACACAGTATTATTGTAGTTCAGCAAGTTGACATAACACAAGGAAAGGAACTTGAAGCGCACGTTGGTTGTATGCAGCAAACAAAACAATTTCTGATGATACAGTTTATGAAAACAGTATTTTGAAGGAACAAAACTAGAACCTTTATTAGAGTGATCAAAATCCATGACAAGCTGCTCAGTCCTGGTCCTCAGCAAGGAGATGTTCTCAGAGCTCTGCTGAATCCTTTGTGAACAAGGTTTCTGTGCAAGTGCTGAGCAGTTCTCTTTTGATCTGTA
Source organism: Rhinoptilus africanus (assembly GCA_013400135.1). Classification (NCBI taxonomy): domain Eukaryota; kingdom Metazoa; phylum Chordata; class Aves; order Charadriiformes; family Glareolidae; genus Rhinoptilus; species Rhinoptilus africanus. The sequence goes on along the minus strand of VXBO01006155.1, from coordinate 467,093 downwards.
CTGATGTTAGTCTGGCTCACTGCAGTATAAGATGAAAAGTTTTTGTTGGGAAATACCTGGAAATAATTATAATGGTTCGTCAGGGGTACAAAAGCACTAATTTGCACAGATATTTTAACAGCTTCTCATTTTTTCTTGTAATTTATACTTTGTGATGCAGCTTTAGAGGTAGAATAGTGCTCAATTTAAAGAAATTAATCTGAAGGAGGTGACTTTTGCTGTCTGATTCACACACATTGTGTAGGAAGGGTAGGCTAAGACAAATCATATTTTTCTGAGTAATTATTTTAATTTTTCAGTTGGAATAAACCTTGGAAAACAGATGTTTTACTTGATGATTGCCTTCCTGGGTGAAAGTTTTTCTTAGTACTAAATACAAAGGTTCGTTTGTGCAATCAAGTTTTAAGCTTGTAGTTGTAGTGTATCATAAGACCTGTTTGTGCCTGAGAATAATTTGCTATAATGAATCTTGATGAAGCTGTGCATTTGAAGAAATAATCCGGGCTGTTTAAATCTTGTTTGCAATAAGAAACTGCACTGGCTCAGAGATTTCCTGGAGGACGCCCTTACCTTAATAAGCTTTTTCATGAGTGTATCATATTACCCCATTTCTCTGGCAACCCCCTTTATCAGCTATATGTGAAAGGGACCACTGTCCCCTTTACACGCACATTGCTCTGCCTTCTCTGAAACCAAATGAGAAGAAGTAGTTCCTCTCTAGTGTATGGGGAAAGTGGGAGAAATCTCCGTTAGGATTTTCTGCAACTGTACGCAGCGCAGTAGGCCAAAGTATAATCTGGGCTCTGTTCTGCAGTCCAACCTGGCTCACAAGTCCCCTTTGACCTCCTCCCTCACAGTTATACACACCTTCCTTCCTTCCCCCCCTTTTTTTTTTTCCTTTTCTTTTCACACTTTAGTGGTTGAAGTGCCAGACCCTGCAAACTGATAAGATAAGAACCACATGGTGCATTGCCATAAGCCAGGGGTCCCTACTGGGTCCACTGACGCACGCAGTCCTCCCCTGATGTCAAACAGCTGATAAGTAGCACCTTGGCTCTGGTCCCAAACCTCTGTGCCAAGAGGGAAAAAAAGGCTCTTTGTCTGCAAAAGGCAGCTCTGTGGAGATATTTTTTTAACATCTTGCTGCTTGTCTTGAATTCAGGCCAGAGCTCTGTCTGTTTAAACTATTTAGTATTATTTCTGAATTGTTTGGCAAGACTAGATGTCCGCTCAAAAAAGTGTGCTTAATTCATCATGCGTGATGTATATTTGACTATACTTGCAGCATCAGACACACAATACAGCGTGTAGTGTTTGTAAAGCATGATAGCCAAGCCCACATTACAATGTTGTATAAAGTGATATGAAGCGTGATTTTCAAGAACCTAATATCTTACCGTGAAGCAGAACAAAAAAAAAAAATCACAAATTTAAGTCTAAATTTATGATAAAAAAATGAGTTAGCTGTCAAAATTATTCCATAATAAACATAGAAGAATAGTAATACTCTCTGAAATCTTTCACCATTTTTATTTTTCCTCTTCATCTTTATAGTTCTTACTGTTTGGCCATCTGTATTAAGTTGTAGTTTCATTACTTCAGACTTTGAAAAATGCGCTCGTGCTTTGCAGGTGTTATATCTTCTCCTGTTAATTTTTCTTATCAAAATAATTACTTGCTGGATATTGATGAGTGCCAAAACCTTTAGAAGATGACTTCAAAGCTTTAAGTGTTGTAGTATTTTTGAGATAGGAAATTGAACGTGTTTCATAATCACATGCTTATTTTTGTATATATGTATAAGCCTTTTGTTTGAAAACGATACATTCGTCTATCTATAAATGTATCAAAATTTGCATTAAGTAATTTGCAATTTTTATGTCTGTGTTCATTTTTAATTTTTTTTTACACTTCAGTGTACTTGCAGATGTATTCATAGGAATATATGGTGACAGTTTTATTTTACCCTACTGTAAAACCAAATCCAAATCAGACATGGCAAGATGACCTAATTAATCAGTGTCATCAAAGGCTCACACAGCGACTGTAGTGGCTACTCTTGTTGAAGCCCCTCTAAGTCTTCTAGAGGTAGCCTTGAAGTGGTGAAGCAGTGGCAGAATGTCACTAACATGGTTAGCATGGTCTAACGATTCAAATCCTTATCCAAAGTTTTTTGATCTAAGGGAATACTTCAAACAACTGTTGGGTCTGTACTTTTAGTGATACCTTAACCGAAGATGGTATGTTTGTGTGTTGCGAAGTGTGGGCTTGGTGCTAACTTTAACGTGTCTTTTTCATTGAGAACATCAGTGTATGTGGTATATGTGCCATCTTACAGGTGTTATATAGAAGTTATTAAAATATTTGGACTCATTTTGAGCTACTTTGTATATAAAGCGGTATGTCTACTTGTCATCCATTTGTAGAACTTCATCCATTTATCATTAGACCAAATATTGACAGAAAAGTACCTGTGTGTCTGTGTATGTTTAAAATGCCAAACGTAAAAGTCTGCTACAAAACAGCATTTCTCAATTGGAGAATGGTGCTAGCTCTCAGTGCTGCTCAAAGTACTGTTTCGGGTGTCTTAAAATAGAACTTCTCTTGGGGCTGCCAGTCCCCTGGCTAAGTAGGTAACGCTTGCAAAATTCAACTGAATTTCTGATCAAGAAGAGTTTGCAGAATTAGTGCCTTGGTGGCTCTGAGTTGGATTGGAAGCACAGCATTTAAATATAAACCACAAACATGCTTCATTTCTGTAAGGACTGGATGCATAGGTGTGTTAGAAGTGATTGGACTTCATATTAGTAGTATTTTCTGCAGTCATTTTAAGAAGGGAATACGAGATACAATAGTTTGTTGTGAAAGCCCATGTTACTTTTCAAGTATGTAGTTGTTTTAAGAGGTACCTAAATCATCCTGAAGTGAAACTGGGCATCAAGTGATGTTTGGGTTTTTTGACTGCGTAAGAAGTTAGAATGGAGTGGTTTAAATTATGTGCAACTCTGACTTTTTGGGGAATTATTATTTAGAAATAAATCATGCGGTCATTTTCATCAACATACAGTATTTTTCTCCCATCTCGCCTCCTCTCTCCCGTATTATAGTATGCATTATTTCATGATTGTATGGGAAGGTTTCTCTTAGCTCTCTTCCCCTTCTCAATCTGGTTGTTGTATACTTGTTTCTCAAGATAAAGTCTATGAAGAGTGTTTTGTGAATCCTCTTTATGGAAAAGAAGGGAGAGGTATTCCCTTAGTCCTCTACTGCTTGTGATTTCTAGAGACTGTATTCGCTGTAGAATCCTATTAAGGAGAAAATATTATGAAGCATGACTTAAAGGCTAGTATTAACTATTGACAATGAAAGCACTATAAACTGAGAGATCCAAGTATGGTACACATGCCCGTGTATTTTCATAATTGTCACATTTAGAGAGAGCTTTTCTCTGACAAATCTTTTCTTCTGCTTAAAATTTGCAAGAGGAAGTACAGGTAGACACTCTAATTAATAGAGGCCAAATCTCCCCATCCAACTTCACCCCAGGGATTCAAGAATGATTATCCCCAGACAATTTGGGAAAGAATTACAATTATTATTTTGAAGTCAGAAACATTTCATGAGTTCTCAGTGGGAAGCTATCATACATAGTATTAATTTCCTATGTAATGTGGCTCTAAATACTTTATACTCACAAAATGTTAATGTTTATTAAATACAAAATACCTTAAATTTTCATTTTTTTCAGTTAGCATCATTTAAATAATAGCCTGAAATGATAATTGTGTTTTAATGTGAGTAATTATATAATTTTGGTCCTTTAGCAATTTGGAGGCTGAAATGGATTTCATTTTAGTCAATAGCATGATCTCATTGTCTTTAAGCGAAGCACCAGGCTTCCTACTCTTCTTTTGCTTCTGCTATAATGATTTTTATATTGCTTATATTACTTAAAATTCATGAAAGAACTTTCTTCTGAGTAAAAGCAACTCCAAAACAGATACTGAATCTCACTGATCAAACCCCTTTTAGATTAACTAACTCAGTTATTTTAAAAAGACATGTTTTTGTGTGAAGCATGGTTTAGTAATGTATTTGTAACATTCTGGATGTTTTGTAATCTTAATACAGGACATACAGCATGGCATGAAAGAAGGAGGATGAAAGTTACATTATGCACAGTAACTGGAAAAATATAGCATGCTTAAAAAATTCCCCAAATTAAAATCAGAAATTGTGAGATGTAAAATGAGTTACAGCTCGTGTGAAACAAACCCCAAGATATTCCTTAGAAAAAGCCTAGCCTTTAGAGCCAGAGGGAAGTTACAAATGAAGTGAGCACTTAAGGCTGAATTAATGACTGTAGGAAGGTTAACTATGACTGAACATTTTATACAGCTGTATTAACATCGCATAATAGGAACACAGCACGTGAGGAACATTTCTGGAAGTTAGGTGCAGGCTAAGCAATAGGATTTGATGAAATTTTTGATCTTTGTTTGAGGCTCTAATTCTGTGGGGACTGCCCTCTTCTTCCCAGCCAGTATCGAGTCTTGTTTGCCGCCTGCTGCTGCTTCTTTCTCCCAGATCGAGCCCCACCGCCTGTGCCTGTGTCTGGGTGTGCTGTATTGATGTCCAAGGCAGCCAGGAGAGCTGCTTCCTGTGAGGCAATGTTTGTGGCACAGCGAGACTGCTTGGGAATGGGTTGTACATTTTCCCTCCATGCCCTTGAGCGCTTCCTCTGTGCCTCCAAGAGGCGTTCCCAAATGCTTATCCCTCGGGCGTTCAGAAGGGATACCAGTAATAGCTGTCCATCATTACTGTGACTTGTATGGGGTAGTGGACTCTAAGATGACACAGTGAACATTTCTCATGCCCTTTTTTGCTCTCCTCCTTCCTCCTCCTATACCATTTCAGGCTTTTCTGCTTCTTGGTTTGAGAGCTGCTATGGTGACTTACAGAACCTTATCTCAACTTTAATCTTGTTCTGTGCATTATCACAAGTAAAGCAGTGAACTCTCACTTAAATTATTATAATGGGATTACTTTACAAAGTGAACAGTGTTACTCAAATAATAATTATTAGTTATTTGCTCTTGAACTTGACAGCACATGTAAACCTTTTATTGGGCTACATAAATTTCATATTTTTCATGGAAGAGGGTATAAAACATGAGGGTACAAAAATCAGTGGATGCTACCAAGCAAGAGAGAAATTGTGAAGAAGGTTTATTACTCAAAATTCTTTATAAATGAATAGTGATCTGTAATGAACCAAACAAAATATTATGAATAATGCAAAATACAACATATGTAAATGTAAAATCAGAAATAGGTAGCTATAAGTACTGCAGAATCAGATACGGGGATAGTAATGGATAGCAAAATGAGTGAGTCAACAACATATGGTGAAAGTTTCATTAATAGAAACAATACAAGTGAAATGCAAAAACAACAGTTCCCCTCTGTTCACCATTGGTGAAGCTGTAGCCAAAGTAACACATGTATGTTGGAATACCAAGCTCGGGGGATATGAATGAACTAGAATCCAAAGCAAAGCAACATAATGTGTAAGAGATGGAGAAAACATAATAAATTTTGATCCATCTAGAAAAGAGAAGATGGATTGAAGAGAGTAATATAGAATATAGCAATCAGTTTGAGAGAACTTGGTACATGAAGCAAGGCAGTTGTCCATAGCAGGTCATGGTATCACAAGAGAAAGCGTCAGGGAGATGCTGATTAAATAGTAAGAAATACATTGACAGTAAACCAATATAAACTGGAATGCTTGCTTCCATAGACTTTCAGGAACGGCTTTCAAATTATATCTGAGAAGGGATACACTTAAAAGTACTTATTTGATCTTGTTTCAGAGCAGAGAGAGAGAGAGACTTAGAGGTTCTCTCGTATTCTGTGTTTCTGTGCTGTTTACTGTGTAATCGAGTCCTTATTTTGATCACCTCTATTGTATATAAAAGTCAATAAAAATAAGGATTTAAATCTAGATGCTTTGTAATAGTGAAAATGAAAATTTTGGCTTTATGTTTTTACTAATTATTAAAATAAAAAAAGAAATAAGACAGACAATTAGTGAGTGACCTGCATTTGAGCTCTTTAGTCTCTCTCCTGAATCTTGGCAACAAATATGAAAATGCAAGATTTATGAGATTTTTAGAAATCTCCTGTATTTTCTTTCATAGAGAACAATAGTTTAAATGTCTTTGACAGATTTTTTACAAAAAAGAATTCGGTATATGAACACTATGCTGTTGTTAAATTAATGTGATTAAGCAGTTTGGTTTGCTTTTACTTTCTGATTGGTTTACTTTTACTTTCTGCTCTTTTAAAGTGTCTTCCAAATTCCATTAGAAGGCATTTATAATCTAGGAGAGGGCAAGAATTTGGGCAGTATTTACTTAAATGTTACCTCAAATAGGGAACCTATTGTTTACAGAAGGGACAAAATATTCTTGACGCATGTGTAGACTAAAGACAACTGAAAGTTGAACATCTCTGTCCCCGGTTGTAGAAAAATGCAAGATGAAGGCAGAGAAGGAGCCAAGACAGAAGAAGCAAAATGAAACATTAGCTGAATATTTGGATTTCAGAAAATGAGAAAATTTAACTATGGGAAGTCTGGAAACCAGCGTGTCTTTTTAACATTGCCACCCTGACACTGGCTATAGGAAGTGTGTGCAGGAGGTGGAAGAGGAGTGCGACGGAGGGGGAGAGGTGATAAAAAATTACTAACTAACACAGCAGCAGAATATAGCCACAGCATTCAAACTTCTTGAAAAATGTGTGCATTTAATATGGTGTATGGGGAATTGCATAAGTCTGGGCAGGAAACAATGTAAGGATGTAAGGAATACTGCAGTGCACATTTAGAGTGAGTGCATTATTGCTCTTATTCTGATACAAAATGATGGATGTAAATGTAAAACGTGAGGTTCAGAGAAAACAGGTATGTTTTTGCATATGATCTTGGTGGACATAGTAGATTGGTCCTTAATCCTTATAATGTAATTGTTCAAAATAGCATTCAGCAGTTCAGCAAGGTGGATGATGTTTTCGGATGGCTAGTGCTCTATAGAGGGCTTAGGCCAAGTTGCATCAGCTGAATGTGCAGTCCCCTGATGGGTGGTTTTGTCTGCCTTTTTTTTCTCAGTGGCCGGCAAAGCACACTCTGTGCCTTTACTAAGTACTGAAGAAAATACCTTAAAACAAAAAAAGGGAATAGTAGGAGGCTTCACTTCAAAAGAAGGTGTGAGGTTACAATTGCATGTTGTGGACTGAAGGAATGCAATGTGTGGATTAAAGGGAAGCAGTGATGGGACAGTTGTTGCCTAGAGCCTCTAGCTGTTGTTTTGTACTGCCTGCACATCAAAAAGAAAAGTTTTGGACACCCATGATTTAATTTAAACTGTCAGTTTTCTTTTTGTCACTTGAAAGGCAGAATGTTATTACAGCACTTTATTATAACTTGGTATGAATTATCCAAATACATACAATTCTTTCTTTCCACTAAGCAGTAGGATTTACAAAACAACCAAAGCAGAATGGATGACAGTCATAGAAATAAATGTTTGTTAGGCTTCTATAGGGCTATACCTCCTTTAAAAAACTTAGTAAAACATCTGGCATTGTTATGTGAGGGTATAATCACTGCAAATTTGGCTTGTTGTCCTTTTCTGTTTTCAAGTTCTAGATTAAATTTCTGTTATTGTCATAGTATGCGGTGCTGAAAGTGTCAAGGTACTTGCTTGTGAGCATGACATCTGTGGGAACACTTTGGTCTTTCCAGAAACAGTGAGATTTCCTTTTGGTGTAAAGTTTTTGATTTGGATTCCTTTACCTCATCAAAGAGGATCTTTCATTGAGACTGTATAACCTTCTGCAGGTATAAAATCCCATATTTAAAAGTGAATTCACAAATTTAGGCACAACCAAGATTTGTTCTGTATCTCTATTTAATACAATACAGTTTTAGAAACATTTGTAGAATCATTGCTGTATTTCAGACTGAATTGATTTTGGGGTTAACTGGAAAGCATGAAAACTTGTTGCTACTCTCAGAGTTTATAGGTGATCTGAAAAATCACTAGGCTCTGAGTATTTTCATTACATTGTTTTTGGTCAAGTAGCACTGAAAAAGTAGACTGCACATTCAGGATGTGGCAACATTACAGCTAAGTCCCATTGAGTTAAGTGAAAGCTAATGTACTTCTGCAAATAAGATTATTTACATGAGGGTCTTGAAATGGTAGGATCATAAACATAAGGCCCCTCACACGCCATTTAAAAAACCTTTATTCCTCTTATGTGTTAAGATATGCATTTTCATGTAAGTCTGTATTACTGAGCATTGTTGTCCATACTGATAGTTTGGCTGGTGTTGAGCCTTCAGAATACATTATCTATAACAATGTGGAACGTAGAAGCAAATGACTGAAAGAAATGTTTGTCTTCTATGAAGTTTTTTTTAAAAGAAGTGAATTAACTGGAGTAGTGGAATCATTGAAGCCTGGACTCCGTTTCCCTGGTATACTTGACAGCAAAGCAAAGTAAGAACAAAGAATGACAATTCATTCCTGCCATGCTGAGCACTGTTACAGGTGCTTTTCACATGGAAGGGAGGGATTGAATTTTGTTGAGCCTTTTTTCTACATTCAAGACCAAAGCCAGCACCCACCAGTTCTGTTAGGGGCAGACTACTCTGCAGCTTTGTAATCCAGCTGCTCACTTAGTGCAAAGCCATTTCTTCCTTCTGTTGTTAGTAACAGCATATTGTTAAATTAATGGAGATGAGTGCTTATGAGCAGCCAATATTTCAGCTGTACTAACTATTTGTTTGGGAATATGGAAGACAGACAGTACTTCAGATGATTAAAAGGACCTGACATGTCGCATTTGAAAATGTTTATGCAGGGTATATAAAGCAAAGTCATTGCATACACGAGTATAAATGCTGTTAGATGTTGTCTTAGGAGTTGTAAATAATATATAAGGTTTCTGGTAAGAGATATTGGTGTTGAAATATTCCTTATTTGATATGAGTGTATAGCTATAACATTAAGACTAAAATACTGTCCTGAGTTCATCTTTAATTGTCGGGGACATTATAAGCTTTTAAAGCTGCATGAGTTTATTTCATATAATGAAGTAGTAGTAGTTTGAACTCCTCCAAACTTAGAAGAAACACAGAAAAGCTGTATTTCAGGGGTTTTTTTTTGAGAGAAAGGTCTGTGCTTTATTTTGCAATAACAAGGTAGCGACTGTAGGCCCTAAAAATTAAAACTTACCCAGTGTTTTTTACAGCTTGATAGAGTGAAATTATAGGAAGTGCTGGAGGACAAAACTTTAAGAACTAGTTATTGCTTATGACAAGATTCATGTTGTTTAGAAAGGAGTGACATTAAGGAGTATACAAACCTCTGTGACACTATTTTTTATGGTTTTGGAGGCAATCTATTTTTTGCAAAGAAAAGCTGAGGATGTTTTGAAGGTGCTGCTTCTAATAAGCCACTCATTAAACAGAGAAGATGCTTCTAATTTCAGTATCACTGTTCTGAAGTAGAAAACAACTTTAAGCATCAAGGCACCATGACATTGGCTGTTTTTTTTGTGACTGCATGTGGTGCTGCTGTAATTTTTATTTTAATTAAACAACACATATTTTTCATTATGCTATTTAAAAGAAACTAAGACATATAAAAGCAAGGTGAAATCAGTGTTGTAGCAGACATTAAGAGTAGTGTGTGTCTTTTGATGCTTTTCCTTTGCTGTTCTATCTGATTGCACAGGAAGAAGACTTTCACTTTTAATGTTCCAACAACAGTGCCACTATTCTGCTCAGGTTTCTCAGTATTCAAAACAGAGCCAGATTTTAGTATACTGAATTCAACTGTTTAGCTTCTTCCTGATGCTCCCCAAAGCAAGCCTTGTGAGTGTCTACTATCTCATCTCAAATCAAAAGTTCTCTGAAACGGGGACTCTCTACAGCTACCAACTTGTTGCTGCAATCCACAGTAAAAGCTTCTGTTATGCTACTGTGGGTGAATGTACTTCTGATTGTTCTTTCACTTGCCATGATTTAATCATCACACTGGCCCACAATATTCCAATTTCTATTGCTTTTTTCCTTAAATGACCAAACAGGTACATGTCACATGTATAAGCTACCTTCTAACCATAGCTGTAATGTTTCAGTTAATATTTTTGCTTAATAGTGGAAATGAAATAAGCTTTATGTATTTTTTATAATAAATTAAGCAGATAAATCTATAAAACCATCAAATATGATATTACTTTGACAAGAATAACTATGTATCCTTAGTAATAGGGGAAAGTTAATCCTTCAGTAGATTTCATCAACTTGATTAAAGCTCCACCAAGGGAATAGTTGTTCTAGTGTGTGTGTGGAATGATTGCACAGTAGATATTTGAGCAGTAACTTTCTGAAATAGTGGCCTCCTACAGTGAAAAGTTTGAATTTCTCTTTTTTTAGGGGGTACGTGGGGAGGGTAGTGAAAGGGAGTACTAGGACCTGAGCACAAACTAGTAACGTCTTATCTCTTGATTTGCAATGTTTATGATTGTAACTACAGAACATTTTACCAGCATGGGTATCCAAAACAAGACCGAGAGGTGCCCCCAGCTGCCAGCAGAGTGCTGCGGTCCCTGTGCTGGAATGTTGCTGCTTACTCTGCTCCTGGCTCTGTCACTTCTCAATGTCTGGAAAGTCTGTGACCTATTTCAAAAATATACCTCCTTCCTTTGCCTGCCTTCAACTAGAGCTCCTCACTATGTGCTGTTCAAGGCAGTTTGCAGGGATTTAAGAGTCGTTGGTTTAAATAGCTTTGGCTACAGAGGGCAAGGATATTATGCATCCTACCTTCTCTGCAGGTGTTCCTGCTATTGGGCTGTTATATCAAGAAATGGTTTTGATTGTTCCTGTTGCTCTGTGTTAGCAACATACTGACCACATCCATAGTTTCAGACTCTCTTAGATGTTTAGGCATCCCTTTGCAACCCTCAGGTTAGAGAAGCAGTGACAGTCTTCCCTGAGATTTTTGATGGTGTGTTTCTTTGATTTAGAGGAAACTGAGGTAGGTCAGAAGATGTAGTAGACTCGTGCCCTGAGCATGAAGGGGAGCAATGCTCAAACATGTTTTTTCTCAATACTAGAGAAGAAAATGGTTTTCTCAGTTTGGGTAATAGGAGAAATTCCTGTTCCATTTACATGTGTTCCTAGATAAATCTTTAGGAATTTCTTAGCAGTCAACCTGTTGCCAAGGATTTCCATGTTTTTTTTTTTAAATGAAGATGACTACAAGACAGAAACCCGGTAAGTTGTTATGTGGTACCTACGATAACTTGAAATAATATAACATTGGCTATTAGTCTGCTAATTTACCTTTTAAATTCAGAGACATGCCACACCACATCAGGGGAAAGCAGAATATCATACTGATGGCTTAGGTTTACAGCTTTGCTTGGTTAAAACTTGCTATTTTCTTATGGGGATTAATTACAATTTCAGCTCTTTGGGGTTTTTTTCTTCCCACTTTGTAGAAAAGCTGTGCTATATGTACATTTTTATGAACATTTTGGACATAAGTTCTTTGGGATAAAGAAAATGCTGATGAATAAAGTAGATTTCCAAAGAAGACATTTTAAGTTCATATTATCATCTACCATAAAAACCCAACAAAACCAAACCAAAAATACAAACCCACCCCCAACCCCACACATTTCATTCTCCTTTCATGATAGTTGTAAGTTTGGGAAGTATCCACTACAAGTCCTATTGCTGACAAAAAGGTTGATGCTCTTTGTCAAAACTCTTTAAGTTCTAAATGGATTTCACGTGAACTGGAGAGCTCCAAAACCGAGAATTTGCTAATTTCTTTAAAATAAAAAACTGTTACAAAAATCACCCTGTGTTTTCTACTTCTATACTTAATTGTGAAAATGAAGCAACTAAGGACAAATTTTACCTATCAGCTGTTTGACTTTATGGAAAATGAAATTTTTCTTTAAATTGGTTATTCAAGATACTTATTCTTTACATCAATAAAACTCACTCGTTTTTCCTGTCTCACATGGGTTAATATTTAGGACTTATTTTGCAGCAAAAGTACTTCTTATAGGCAGGGTGATTGGTTTTGTTTTTTTTTTTTTTTGATGTTACACTGTTCCTTTGCTGAAGAAAAACTGCAAAAGCTAATCTATGCATAACTCTGCTAGTAAACCTTTCAGTGCACAGGGAAACATGGGTTGAGTTTTAAACTTTATTTTTAAATTATGGTTTTTACTAGCAGATTAAGTAAAATTTTAAAAGTTCATAATTAAATATGTAAGTGCTCAGCGAGGACTGGCTACTCACAAACAGTTCTTGAATGGCAGTTTTGATTCCATTGTGTCTGTGTCTTCTGGGTGTCATCTTCAGCTTGACTAGGTAGCCTGTTTATGTTGAAAAGCACTGCTTGATTTCAGCTTATTTTTTCTTAGTCTGATTTTAAGGAAGCTTAGTTGTGGTTTTTTTGGCTCTATGAGACCACTCTGCTTGTAATATTTTTGTCCTTTATGGTTTGCCAAGTAAATTGATTAGTGAGGTTCAGATCATTCCAGTGCTTCTAGTAAGGAAAAGTTAAAGAAACAAGCACATGTCTGCATATTGCATAATAGGGGGATTTTGAGTGGCACAGAGACGTGGGCTCTCACCGTTCACTTGTAGGTTCTGGAAAATGCAGCCCTGTTGAAATAAAAGTACGAACATGTTGGTTCTTTTATAAAGACCTTGAGTTAATAGTACATTTTGCATTTTTCAGATTTCTAAATAAAATAATGTAAATATTAAGTAGTATATGATTTTGATGTGACTGGAGGAATTTGTTATGTTGTATAAAATGAAAAACAAACAAGAAAGCTCCCAATTTTTATTCTTCTGTAAATGGCCAAAAGTTTTTTGGTTTTTTTTTAATAGTGATTATGAATTAAAAGAAATTTCAGAATGCTGGAATATTTATGTTTCTTGGGAAATTCTACTTTCCAACTACTTCTAAGAAGCTAATTGATTAATTTAGATAATTTTAATAAATATTTTGTATGTATGGAAAAATCTGGTACTATTACCTTTCTTGACAGAGAGGAGAAGAACTTTAGGTATTAGGAGGCACTAAATCCAGTACTAAAAATTCATATGCAATACCTCCAAAGTTCTGGCTCAATACCTCCAAAAGCACAGCTTTGTTGTGCAGCTTCACAATAAAATACGAAATCTCTATTCTGTTATCTTGCTATCTGTCAGAACTCTTATTGTCATCAGGAAAATGCTGAGAATCACAGCATTTAAAATCTTTCCTGGTTCCCCCCCCTCCTCCCCCCAGTGGAGTTTGATTTAAGGTAATGCAAAGATATGATGCCATCAGATAGGATGTCCTCTCTTCACTCCCAGGGAAGGTGTCTGCTGAAGTTAAACTTTTTTGATGCATCAGTTTTCAGAAATATGGGTATTCCATACAGTTTGCTCAAAAGCTTGCAAAGATTCAAAAAAAGTATCAGGAATATGCAGTTGGGGGTAGCGGATGAAGCAGCACCCTCCTTTTAGTAGTAATCTACTGTTAGGTGAGTTTTAAGTGATCATAGGCAAAAGCGATGAGTAGAAGAGTTTAGAAATTTATATCAAAGAGAAACTTTTTTTTGCCTGCAGACCTTCTGAAAAGTAAAACCTAACCTCCCTCTGCCTCAAGATTTCACAAAGACCAGTGTAATGGAATTGTCTTTCCAGGGAAGCAAATAGTGAGATAGAGGGACAATAGTTTTCATCAATTCCAGTTTTAGGCTAGATAGATTGTCCTTGGTAAAACAGCATTCATTCTCAGAAGAGCTTTAATATACTAATCATTGACCAAGACTTGGAAGCCTTGCTCTCACACTTGTTAATGACCCTTTTAAATCAGGGGATTGTAGAGACACTTGCATTGGCTTGTTTTTGTGCTGCAGGTGTCTGGAGAGGTTTTGTTTCCAAGGCTGTTAAGCAGTTCCTTGCACAGTTTCCATCAGTTTTGTAAAATTCATAATTCTTATGTTTATAAAAGAGGGATCATATATTGTATCTTCAAATCGGACTTTCAAGGTTAGGAGACCTCTCCTTTTGTCAAAAAATAATTGTTCAAAGAAGCTTCGTAGAGTAGACTACATAGAATAAAATAGCTTGCTATTATAATTGTTGACATGGAAGCAACGTGTAATAGGTAAGACAGTGTTGTACAATAAGCAAATGATCAGAAAACCTTTTTTTTTCTCTGCATCTGGTTTTTTGTTTTTTTTTTTTTCCCCCCCATGCTTCAGAAAAGCTGAACAGTTCAAGCGTTGCATGGAAGAGACATCTATTAATCTTTGGCATTTTTGGTAAAACAATAAACTCATACTTTGTCAAATCAGTTGCGGTGTGAGTTACTTGTTTATTGTATCCAAAAGGTGTGTTAGCTGATCTTTTCTGTATGTTTTATACTTCAAAGTTAAAGTGTAGTTACATGGCTTCTCAGTTGGCATGCTTTTATTCTTCCATGGTTTAGGCTGTAATTTGCAGTCATTGTAAACCAGGAGAGGTGGACAATATTTCTGTAAGAAGACATCCTGCCTTTCCTCCACCTGGCTGCTTATTCCCACTCTCATACTGCCTGCTCTTTGCTATGACACAAAGGTTCACGCAGGTAGACAGGCTAACTTGATAGTGGCAAAAGCTGGTACTTTGGGGGTTTGGGTGGTTTGGTTTTTTTCCCCTGGTTAATTTTGAACTTGTTTCCTTGTGTATTTGTCATTGCAGTTCTGCGTGGTGCCTACCCACACAGAAGCTGCATTCCCTTACCTCCTGAATACAGTCTTTGTACTCTTTCTGACCTGTGTTCGTCCTCCTGCCCCTCTAATTTGCTTCTATCTTCTCTTTGTCCTTTCTCCCAGCTTTACTCTGCCCATTTACCCATGATGAAAGAGTGGTCATGGATCGAGCCCTGTGACCTTTTCTTGCTGATAATATATCTGGTATTTCTTGAGCCTGCCTATCACAAGAGAAGACCATTGTGCCTAAAAACTTTGAGTTGATGCATTTTTTCATTAGCCCTTTGCTTGTCTCTCTTCTACTGTAGATTTAGATTGGATATCAGGAGGAAATTCTTTACTGTAAGGGTGGTGAGGCACTGAACAGGTTGCCCAGAGAAGCTGTGGGTGCCCCATCCCTGGAAGTGTTCAAGGCCAGGCTGGATGGGGCTTTGAGCAGCCAGGTCTAGTGGGAGGTGTCCCTGCCCAGGGCAGGGGGGGTTGGAACTAGATGATCTTTAAGGTCCTTTCCAACCTGAATCATTCCATGATTCCTTTCACTGCTCTCTGTCCCGGCCGCCCCCTCCCCCCAGTTAAAAATACATACAGATTAAAGTTTCCCCAGCTGCTGTCATGCTAAGCACTCTCAACTTCCTTATGAAAATATTTTGTGTTTACTGACCTCAGTATGCTTGAATATCTTGCAATGAAGTTACAGTATGTGTGTCACTGTCATTTGAACATAAGCATTACGAGATTGCTTGTTTACTGGAAAGACGTGCCAGGGGACTCAGATGAGTTTGACTGCCAGGTATGTTCGTTACCTTGTGAAGTAACATGAACAAAGCGCCAGCACTATTAAGTCCCCAAAACTGCTGTTCACAAAATTACTAAGCCATTGCTGTGTGAAATAATGCGACGGGGTACTAAAAGAGAAACAGTAATATATTGTCATTTATGACTGCTTTTTATTATTGATACCATATCCTTGAGAGACCTCCTGGTGCCATTTTTCTTGCAGAAGAACATGGAGTTGCTTTTTTTTTATCTTGGGTGCACTGGGTTTTTCTCAAGATCTTTCATGTCACTGTCAGTTAAATTGAATAGTATTAAAATTTATATTCTCCAGCTTACAGAGGTTGCAGTCTTGGAGGCTTTCCCAGAGTGATTCTGAAGGAGTTTAAAATATGTTAAAAGCTACCTGTTTGTTAAATCTCTTTATTTTGTCTGATTTGAAATTTTTGAAGTTCTTTTGTTCACTTCTCCTTTGGATATTTTATGATACAGCTTTTAGCTGACTCCTTTTGGCAGTGGATCAGTCTGTTCATGTGCTATCAATATGATTTTTTAGATGTGTTTTTAGAATTTTTGTTTTGTCTTTATATGGTGTTGTAATGGGTCTACTACAGTCTCATGAGAACTGTTTTGCTTGGTCCCTGTGCTGGACAGAAGTCGGAATCTCAGCCCCCAGGACTGTAACACACTAAAGTGAAAATCTATGACCAGCCCTGTGGAAATGTGCCTTAATTTCCTGTATTAGGGTGTCTGTCTTAAATGGACATCTTTATAGTTCTAAATTGTTCTCTGAATGTAGCCAGTGATCAAGTTCAAGTAGGCTTTAGATAAAATCGGGTTATTACAAAGCTGAATTACTTTGAAAGATGAAGCGATTTTACTAGAACTTTTTTGCCTCGCTGAGTACTTTATAATCCTTGCCTGTGAAAAGTTTTATATAAATCATTATAGTAAAGGCACAATGCGGAATGTGCATCCTGTGAATGCGAGAATGTAGACGGAAATGGGGATTTTTTAAGGTGTTTCCCGATTCCTAGACAAATTCTCAGTTTACATCTCTCCTGTTTTCTTTTTCCTTTTCGCTTCTGCTCTTTCCAACTCTTCTTCTTCCCTCCCCACCTTTTTCTTCTAAGGATGCTTTTTGGAGGTGAACACGTGTTAGTGAGCTACACTGTCTCCAAAACAAACAAAAGAGGGTGGGGAGATGATGAGAGGGAGGAGGACAGGGAAAAGATGCAGCTGCTCAGTTTTAATTTTTGAAACTATTCTTGAATTCTGTGGCATTTGCTTAAGCTTTATAATAAAAACAAGGGCCCGACTGAAACACTGCATCTTTGTTTTACTGTGGTTGCCAACAGGAAAATGTTAAAATAGTAACAAATAGATTATTTGAATTCTTGTTTTGCCAGATGAGATTGCGTGAGTAGAGGGTTGACACACCAGTGAAAGCTTGTGGAAAAGCAGCCGACCTCATATGTTGTTTTTCATTCTGTTGTGCCAACATCCAAGTCAGTAGAAGGCATTCCCATTTATTTCACCTCCTAGGAACTAGGAATCCCTGTAACCTGGGGTCCTGTAATTCCTTTCTATTGAACCTGCACAAACAGTGTGCTTTGCCTCATAGCAAAGGTGGCCAGCAGCATCCTGGGCTAGGTTAGGAAGAGTGTTGCCAGCAGGTTGAGAGGGGTGAGCCTGCCCCTCTACCCAGCCCTGGTGAGACACATCTGCATTGTTGGATCCAGTTCTGTGCTCCCCAGTACAAAAGAGACACGGGCATATCAGAGTGAGTCCAGTGAAGGGCCATAAAGGTGATTGGGAGTGGGACTGTTCAACCTGGAGAAAAGAAGACTCAGGGGGGATCTTATCCATGTGTACAAAAATACCTTATGGCAGGAAAGTAAAATAGATGGAACCTTAGTGGTGCCCAGCGACAGGGCAAAAGGCAATGGGTACAAACTGAAGCAAAGGAATTTCCACCTGAACAAGGGAAAACACTTTTTCCACTGTGAGGGTGATTGAACGGGAGAGGCTACCCAGAGAGGGTGTGGAGTCTCCATCCTTGGAGATACTTAAAAGCTGATAGGGATGGCACCCTGAGCAACTCACTGTAGCTGACCCTGCTTGAGCAGGGGGTGGATTAGGCGATCTCTAGGGGTGCCTGCCAGCCTCAGTGAATCTGCAACTCTTGTGTGCCTCTTATTTGGTATTCAACTGAAATACCAGGCGATGTCAGACACCACTGAACAAGTTGTATGTTCTCACATATTTATCTGAATGGCAACATTAATGAAACAATATTATTAACACTATTAGGGAAAAACTTGTGGTTGAGGAACAAAGCTTGAAACGATATGTGGAATGAAACGTGTTTGGGGCTTTGTTGCACAACCCTTCACATGTTAGTGAGCTCTTACCCACGTAAGTAGGCTCATTGACGTCAATAGGACTACTCCTATAAGTGTTCACCAGTGCAAGTAAGGGTTGCACAATGTGTCCTCGTCTGTAACGTACAAGCATATGTAACACAGTATTTAATTATCACTTCAAACTTACTTCAGTGGCATATCTCAAAGGATACTGCTTTTCCTAGGCCATATTTTACTGACATGGAGATATCATTACATCCATCCCCATAAAATTGAGCAGAGATAGCATCTCTGAAAAATCATCTGTCCATGTCTTCATTTATACAGCTGAAAAAAAGGGGTGGCAGGAAAAGAAAATAATTCTCTTCCTTTATTCTGTTTTAAATAAATTGGAGTTTCTGACTTTTTTCTGACAGTTTGATGGAGTCAGTGCTTTACTTTCAGTGCTTAATTAGTCTGAAGGTAGGCTTTCTTTTCTCCACATAAGAATTAAATAAACTTTTTTTTTTTTAATTTTAAATGTCAGTCAAAGTTTAATTTTGTATAAAGAGGCATCTTGTATCTATATTTTACAGTACTAGCACGGGTAAGGTAAAAAAGTGGTTTCCAAGATTAATTATGTGGTACTAACTTTTCTTATTTCAACTTTATTGATAAAACATTTGCTGTAGTGCTTTTAGTGTGTTGGGAAGGCCATTTTTTACTCTGTAAGATTCAAGTGATAAAGCCAGAATATCCATCAAAAAACTTGCTTTTTTGAGACTTCTGGAAGGTTTTCTTTTTTAAAACTTCTTTTCTGGTTGCAAGTGTTGAAATTTGCTCAAGGTCTTTGAGTTAGGTTGGAGACTTCTGAAACTACTGTAAGATAGTGCATATGAATAGTTGGAGATAAATCTCTGGAATTTTGAAATGCTGTAAGAAAACAGTGTTATAATTTAGAAAAGTAAACCTATTCCACTTTGTAAAGAGGATAGATGTTACTCATTCAGACTAGTGGTACCTTTACAAAGAGATGATCTCTAATGCTGAACACTCTTTTAAGCTAATAATTAAAATATGAAGAAAACTTAATTGCTGGAAGCTGAAATAAGAACAGCTGATACTGCAATTAGTGAATTAGTGTGATTTTTTTTTTCTTCCCCCCTTTTTTTTTTTTAGTAGCTACACCCATTTAGTACCCATTAGTAACCCAAAGGGATAAACTGGGAAACATGCTAAACTATTCTGCAGCTTGAGTCTTTTTTTTAAACTTGAGTGTCTTTTTTTTT
>VXBO01006155.1:423192-447802 GCA_013400135.1 Rhinoptilus africanus | reverse complement strand
TTTTTTTTTTTTTGTTAATATATGCACTAGTTCAGCCTTCAGTTTATGAGGCTTAATGTACAGCTAGCAGGTGACACTCTTTGTCTTTATCAGTAGGTCAGGATCTTGACAGTAGTTTCTATTTGTCCTAAAACAAATGAAACCATAAACATCACGGCTGAGCTTTAGATCAGGTAAGAAGAGCACCCTGCAGCCTGCTGCTTGCATCCCCTCTGGAGTTTTCCATTTATATACTTATAGCAGGCTTGTACATAGTACAGTTACAGAATCTACAAAATACACAATTTAAACTAACAAAGGAGTATTTTTCTATACGTTTTGTTTTAGCCATGATGTCCAGAAAAATATTGGACTAGCATGGTTTGTTTTTGAAGAGCTCACTTCCAGTGAACCAGATCAGACATTGATGGATGCAGCTATATGAGGTTTCTTCTTAACAGAGCTTTTTTGGGTTTTGTACCTTCTTATTTTTGTAAAGGATGTTGACTGTATTTTTCTTTTACCCTCCTAACACTGTAAGGTTGGAGGAGATTAAAAAAAAAAAAAAAAAAAAGACAAATCCTTATCCGTGGTGCTGCAGATATGGTCCTAGTGCTACCATAACAGATACTCGGGTGTCTGGTCCACTTGGTAAGTAGCGTGTTATTGGACTATGTGTAGTAGTTATCTAAGAAGAGCCCTAGGAAACTGCCTTAACACGTCTACTAATGTGTTAAGATGAAGTGGGATGCTCCTTTCAAAAGGAAGAACATTCTGTGTCCTATTTAGTAAAATAACAGAGTGAGACTTGGCACGGGCATGTAGTACCCTTCAAAGGAGGTTTCATCATACTGGATCTTGCTTGGAATAAGTTAAGTAGCATTTTAGGGAGCAGCACTACACATTTCTATTGGTAAGTACGCTATAAAAGATTTACAGAACTTTATTCGTGGGTGTTCATTTGGAAAAAAGGAGCCGTAAAACTTCGGTAATAAAGACAATGGGACTATTCTTGAGCCAGAAGAGTTTACTCAAATAGGGAGCTACTCAGGGATCAGGTGTCAGGTGGGAGGAAGACATTACATCAGCCAGAAGGTATTATCAGAGAACTCATAAATCAAGAACTTTGTCCCAACACCCGTTTTCAATGGAAGAGTTAAGGCATTCTTACCTTGTGTAATTGTTAGATTTTAAGTAGTTTAATTTACAGTTGCCTATGATCTTCCCAGGATTTAGGTATGTGCAAGTCCTGAGTGACTTGGCATTTTTCATAATGAATTTCAAATGAACTGTATTTTGGTACTTGCCACTGTTAAATTGGGTATTACTGGTCAGGTATATTTTGGGCAGGTAACGAGGTACCCCAGCTGTGTGTCTGCACAAGAGAATAAAAAAGAGCCAATAATTTTAAGTCATACTGAGATGTTTCTTATATGTTTAAAAATATGTTTTTGCATGGTTTAGTGTGATGTATTATTTTTAAGCATGATGATAATTATTTTTATCAGTAACCTTAAGATCATACATATTAATTTGATTACAATTTGCAACTCCTAAAGCATTTTTGTATTCCTTTTGTTAGTTTTTTGCTGGGTGTTAATTAAATCCCCAAATTTGGTCCCATGATGCACCTGGAAGGAGAGTAAAGCTTGTTACAGACCCCTCAGAGTTACTCCAAAGTGCTAATTAGAACTGGAGAGAAGCTACTCTCAAACCAGGAAAGTAACATTCAGATTTTTAAAAAGCGCCATACAGGAAATAATGGGTGGTATTACAGCGTAACACTGCACATGCTGTACAGGATTATGCCATTCAGACAATTTGAAGGGTGTATTGATACCCTATGAAAAATGATTATTCAAATTAGGAACACTCATTCATTCTGTTAAGCATATGTATAATTCCTATGGAAGTGTTACAGGCCTTTTACCTCTAGCTAATGAAATCTGCTTTCATAAACACTCACACGTGGCTTTTTGCTTTTCAACTTAATACTGAAACAGTGCTCAAAGCTGTGCAGTCCTTGAGTGCTTGATTTTTGGGAGACATAACCAGCTGAGTATCTATATATGTCTAGGGCTCAAGCTTGTAAGATGCTGATAATACCAGAAAAACCATTGTGGAAGTTGGTGGAAACTAAAGGCTCTTATGTCCACATGTTGCTCAGCATCTGGCATGTTCAGATACAAAGATACAACCATGTCTCTTTCGTTAGGAATAAGGGATTTGAATTATAGGATACAGGATGAAGTGGATATTGGTATTCATTCTGCATTTCAGATCTGTTTGGCCAAGCTGGTCTTTATTTTCTCCCTCTAAAGCTTAGGCAGCACTGTTGGTATCCTGGCTGAAATGTTGCGTCATGTACTGCTGGCTGCTGTAGCCACTGCACGAGTGACTGCACTTGGCTGTGGGTGAAACTGTGATCTTAATGTATACAGAGCTTGTAGTTTTATGCATTGCCTGGAGACTGGCATAATTAAGCATTCATCTTGATAGGAAGATTTGAAATGTTTAGTGATACTGTAGTCTTTTTTTTGTGTACCGCATTATTGTCTTTCACTGCTAATACTGTGAACACCAGAGCTGTGTATAGTTTTTTTTCTACCAATGAAGGCGGGAGTTGGAAGCAGGGGGAGAAAAAAGTGAATGGGGCTTCTCACAGATGAGTTTGTGAATTATTTTTTCAAGAAAAGAAAAATGAAGAAGAGGTTTGACCCTTCTGATTGTGTCTCGTTAGTGATTATACTTTTTGCCAGACCAGTAATGTCAGGTTTCACGGAGTCTGGGCACTTGGTTGCATTACATTCCTGTATACTTAAATGGATTAAGATAAAAAGTCTGACTTGAAAAGGATATTCCAAAACTGACTGTGCCTGTGGTTTTGAATCATGATGCTTTGAACAAAGAAGGGATTGATTTAGTGGGATTAATGCTTAATCCAAATGAAGCAATGTACACACATGCCTTGAATGCTTTTGAGAATAACTACAAATATCATTTATAAGGTTCTGTAGAAAGATACAGAGAGGTGATCTTTGTGTAAGAAAGAGATGGGGCAAGACAGCTTTAAATAAAGGAGAACACAGGCAAAGTTGTGTTCAAATTAGCTCATTTGGATTACTTTCAGATACTTTTAAGGCTTCTTTTTTGTACAAGTATATTTATTTTCAAGTCCTGATTTTGGGGAAGTGCTAAGCATCTCTCTCCATCATTTTGATATAACAGATGAGAAGATGTATTTTAATATTATATGTGCTTTTTACTTGCATTTGAGGTAAGATTGTTTTTTGTTTCAGATAAGATATTATCTGGAAAGTGTTTACCATCATGATTTTATTCTTTTTTCCTTGGCTTGCAGATTTTCTAGGTGGCACAATATATTGTTATATACGTGGAGAAATTATGACTTTTCCTATATTTGCTGTGACTCCATGACCCCTCTAATTTCCGGGAGGAATTGTTTATTAAACCAAACAAGCCAATTTCTGGTATTTTTTTTAGTTGGCTTATTTAAAAAGAAACCAAACCAAAGCTCTATTTTTTTTTTTTAAATGTGAACAGATGCAACGTTTACAACATTTATAGTTATTTCCTTTTATCTTTATTAATAAAAGCTTTTTCGGTACATAATATTATTTCTTACGTTGACCAATGTATACCCTCACAATGGGTTTCACAATGTTGGATCCTGTCTAACTGGGCAAATGGTATGTCGTATGTATCAAACACTGTTGCAAGAGTTTTGAGGAAAGCAGTGACTGCAGTTTTCAGAGAGTAGCTGTTCCACAATAAAATGCTGAGCCTCAACAAGTATTAAGCTGGCTCATCAATTTTTATCCATTTTCCCTTGCCTCCCCATGCGCCCCACAGCTTGGGAACCAGAAACTTTAGGTGAAAACTAAAATTCTTGACTAATCATGAGATTTGATTAAGCTAGTGCTTTTAGAAAAAAGAACAAATATCACAGCACTAATGAAAAAATTGCAAGAATTGCTAATGATGTGACTGACTCATGTTGCTAAATGGAGCAGATTTTTAAACATAGCTCTAGGCTTCAATTCTTTCAGCTCATTCACAGTCGGTTCTGCTTTATACCGAGCTCAGTGAAGCTATTCTCAGAGGAGAGTGCAGAATGACATGGATTAAGAGTCAGAGTGTGGAGCCATTAATCGATTCAGTACTACACAGGTTATCTAATATCTAAGAAATGTTTTAAATATTTTAGGCAGCATAGAAAGCTGAAAGCAAAAATACAACTTTCAAGTGATTATTGGCTTTTTTTCTTTTTTTAAAGGAAAGCAGGGAGTAATTACTGATAATTGATGTTTGAAGGAAGTCTTGTTTCTTAGTTTATTTTTGAATCCAGCTATGCTATATCTGGGGTAATAAACAGTGTGAAGGAGCATTTTTATGTGCTGGATTTTTTTGGGGGCTCTATACTGTTAAATTGTTAAAATGATTCTTGGCAATACATTGGGCAAAGCCAGCTAGGCATGTCCCAGGCAAGTCCTGGGCGTTGTTTTGGAGTAAGGTCAGGCCAGGGATAGTTCCCAGCAGGCAATCCTGTTCTGGTTTTCCCTCATCTTCATCATCAGGGGCCAAGAGAGCTTAATAGTAAGAATGGAAAGTTATAAGCCACTTGATTTCAGGTCAGTGAACAGCCCTAGACATGCTCAGTTTACTGGTGTAGACAAACGTGTAACATTGCCTTGCAGTACCATTACAATTTAAATCAGTAAAGAGAATTTCTAAGATGCTGAGTTTAATATACTTTGTCACATCTGCTCAAAAAGCAGTTTCTCTCAAGATATAAGTAGGAGTGTTCTATACTTATTTTGTTTAAAAAAATGTTGATATGCAGTTATTTTTCAAAGAGTATTTTGCTGGCATCTTAGGGCAACATATAAGACTGTGACAGTGTTTACAGTTTCTGTCTCTTCTAAACCCCAAAACAGATGTTATGGGGATTGTGGTAATCAACAGGGTGAATATGAACACATTTATTACATGAATCTTTCTATTCTATAAGTTCTGTCCACTTTTATGCTTTATTCTTTATTGGTCATTCAAACATACATTTCATTTGGCAACTGTCTTCACTCACTCGAGGCTCTTAAAAAGTATTTGTGCCAGTGCCTGTGAAATGATCTGCTTGCCTAGCATGCTAGCTCCAATGAAAGTTGCCTAATTCTCCCTCATTTTAATTAGTGTTTTATTTAGGTCTATGGATTTTCTTTCTGACTTAGGAAGCTCTTGGTTTACTTACACTGAACAGTGGAAGATTGCTACACGAATTCAGTTGATCTGTTTTAGGGTTCTACCTGATGTTATCACTGATGAAGTGCTGGAGTTGTTGAAATTAAAGATTTACCGGTAGATGAAAAGGGGAATCCAGACTTGAGCAGGTCAGGCAATCAATACATCAAGCAACCTGCAATATTCACACTGGCTTTGTATGAGACACAGCAATACAGGTATATTGGAAGGTGGTGGTGCTGGGGTTTTTGTTTTCACTTGACTTTTAGTATAAGTACTAACAAAACCAGTCCAAGTCAAAGTTATGCTTTTGAAGCCCAAATGATCTGGTCCTGGTACACTGTTGAAATAAATAAAAAGAAACAATAGGTTTTTGTGGTGGTTCAGAATTTACATGAATAGCTATTCCTCTTTAAATAGGTCTACTAAACTTGCTAAATTAGCTTCAGATAAAGATAAAGGTTTCTTTATTCTTTTCCTTTAGTGAAATGAAGTCTGTTTTTTAAGTATTAGTCCTGGGGCCACTGGAAAGATGGTTATTTGTTGAACCAAACTATCGAAAAAGTTTGGCTTTCTTCTTCATGTTGAAATTACTGGACTGTGATATTTGGTAGCAGTATTTGTATTTTCTATAGTTTGCTTACTAAAGTAAGAAAGGGAAGAATTCCACCCATAAATCTGTCTTCAACTATATATATTTCTGCCATTAATTTCAGTGAAAAAGAAACTATTTCTCATAGTTTGTGAAGGAAAAAACAACCCACCCCCAAGCCACTCTTATACATGCTCCATTGAAAGCCAAGGAGTTACTTAGAAAAACCCAGAAAGGCCACCACCAAAACAACCAAACCACAACCACAAAACACAACCCCAAAATTTTGATAGGCTGGTATGAGCTATGGCAACTTAGATGAAGAGCTTAAGTCTCAGGCATATGCAAAGAGGAAAAACAGGGCTCTTGTTTATTTGGTAGAGTGACACCAATACATCAGTTACTAGAAATACTATAACTAAATACAGTTGTTTCTTTTCTATCATTTGATTCACCCTTCCCACTCCTAATGTCCCAGAATGAATGTCCTGCCAGAAGGATCATTCCCTCTGGCAGTAAAAAGGCCTTTTGCTGATCAAGGAATTGCTTCTTGGGTGGTGTTGGGGGGACAGGATGTCTTCTGCCCTCTGCTTTGTACGGAGCTTTGCCAATTTTATATCATCCTACCACATAATAAATGAGATAAACACACACACAAAAAACCTACCCAAAAAACCAATAAGGTGAAACACTTGCATAAACCCCAGCATTTATTGAAAAGCTGTATTTCCATTTACTGTTCAGACAGGGGTAGCCAAGAAGTGGAAAAAATGAAACCAAACCAACCTTGATTAATGTTTTCCGTGTGTATGAATGAACTTTTAAAAGCAGACTGCATGGCCAAAGAGAACATTTCAAATCGTGATCTACAAAGAGAACCTAAATGGGCGTGCTGGTCAG
The DNA here is from genome assembly GCA_013400135.1 of Rhinoptilus africanus. NCBI lineage: Eukaryota > Metazoa > Chordata > Aves > Charadriiformes > Glareolidae > Rhinoptilus > Rhinoptilus africanus. Next base: position 441,072 of record VXBO01006155.1, on the reverse strand, counting down.
GAAGCGAGTTGCTGCTGAGCTAGCATAAGCAGTGGGCAGCCTGAGACATTTCTTGGCCTACAGTTTGTTCAGAGGGAAATGAAAAAAGGAAGAGCTTATCTGATATGCGTGTGTCCTTTTGCGTGATACTTTTATTATCATTTTCATTCTTTAATCAGAAATTCAGAATGAGTAGTTAATGTGAGCATAAACCAAGGCAGTAGCAATTTATGTCAGAAAGAGGTCAGCACTGAAATGTGGGTTTATCACTTTAAAAGTAAGGATACAAGGGAGAAAGACGGTTTTGTGGTATGTATGTGTTTAATTACACAGGATATATGTATGAATCAGGAAGTCAAACTCCAATGCATAAATGGAATGAATGGACAGTCAACTCATATGCCAGATTCCTCCTTTAATTCCCAGAGGAAATAGGGTTGTTCCAGTCTTTCTGTGCTTTCTGGCAACACGCAGGGCTGTTGGCCAGAGTTCAGCCCTCCTCAGTGATGGTCCCTCTTGATAACTGCCACAGCTCTGTTGGAGGACAGACAAGTTCCAGATACCAGAGCAAAGCTTTCTGGGGATACATGGAAAGAAGCAAAGGGAGCTTTTGCTTGGGCTACTTGCGAGACAGCGTATAGATCAACACAGTTCTGAATGTGTGCGCTGATACCTTTTCCTTTGTTACATACTGTTGATGTATATACTTCATGCTTCGTTCAAGAACTGATGAACAAGAGTGAGAGAACTGGCATTGCTGGAGTTGATGGGAAGCTCCTTCTTTTGGATACAGTACTGTGGAAATAGTAGACACAGACTACTGTCAGTACTAGTCTACAGGTCCAGTAGTAGTAAGGGGAGAAGAAAGAAGTAGTGAAGAAATATTTCTAATGTGAGTGGCCATACAATAACTGTTTATGCACAGCTGTAAAACGCTCTTATCTTCAAGCTTCTTTAGAACACACTTTTGCCTTAATGTGCATAAAACACAAAACATTTAAGTTTCTTTTGAAAGGCTGCTTTATGTTAACGTTACATTTTCTTAATGTTACATTCGTGTTTATGCCATGTTTGTGGTTTTTGTGTATATAGTTGTAGCATGTAGTTTTCGACAAAGTAGACTAATAATTAGGAGGACAAATAAGTCTGCTTCAATCTATGTAGAAAATAGATTTAATTTACTCCTTTTTAACTCTGCAAATGTAATTGTAAATCCTGTTCTACTTGCTCCTATCTACAACTCTGACATTGAAAAAACACATCTGCACAGATACCTTTAGTGGAATAAAGGAGGGTAACTTAAAGATTGTTGTAGGATTTCTTGTATCAGCTCCATGAATCACTTTTCCGTAGAAGGCTAAAGCAGTTTTGACCCTCAGGTTGCTGAAATTGCAGCATATCTGGAATATATATTAAACTCACAACATGTAGGCTGAAGTCTTATTTCAAATTGACGTTTTGTTGAATTTTGATGTGTATGTTACAAAAAAATACATCCTATAAAGGTTGAATCAAGGAAGCATTTCCACTGAAGGCAAGGAATGCAGGCTACATGTGTAAGAAAGTTAAGGTTATTTTCACTTAAAACACAAATAAAACTTTGTAGAATTTCAGTTGCTAATTTTACAAGCTTTTCAGCTCCTAATTTCTTACTAAAAGCAAAAACGCTTGTTTGCAGACAAGCTGGAAGTGGCAGACATTTTGTGACAAACCTTTATCAATAATTTTTCATTCAGGACATAAAAAACATTTAAATTTTGAAGACATTCTGATGGTTAACTCTGATAAATCTTCAAAACACTATAGTCTTTCTGAATGATTCTCCGAACATGTTTTCTTTTCAGATTTTATTGCTAGGAAATTAGAAAGACTTACTCTTTCAAGGCAGCATATTTTTTTTTTAGTTGAGCAAAGGTAGTGAGTTTTCATTTGTTTTCCATCCACTTTTTGATCATCATCTACTCTTACTGATTTAGAAAGAAACTTTTCTTCTTTGCTGATGAAAGTCAGGATGCTCATTTAGCTGTCTTAATTCAAATGATCCAGATCTGGAGATTCTTGTCTGTAAGTGGGAATGTGGTTATTTGAGATTATGATACCCACCAGGAGCTGCCACCTACATAGATTTAGAGAAAAAGGGTATTTTAAACCTGTTTTGGACAGGTGCAGGCTGTTGGGGACTGATGTGGTGGGTATGCTATGGTATAGTCAGTGAAGGGAATGGGGAGGGACAGTGGTGTGTGTGGTCATTGCGAGTGGGAGTTCTTGGTTTGTGTTTTTGTATTGCTTCCTGAAGGCTTTCATAGTAAACATTTGTAAGACGTCTTAAACGTTAGAGTCGTTGACTAGCATTTAAGTTATACTGTAGCTGTTTTCAGCATATTCTTATGCTGTGCAAAGCATAAAATGGGGAAAACCTGATCTTTCATAGCGCGAATACTCTCCAAAAGAGGTCAGCATTGTTGGGAGGGGAGTTTCTCTTCTGCTGAGCCTGGTCTCCTTTCTGGGAAATTGCAGGTACATTTACGGACACCCAACACAAGAGTTGAAGGAGTGCTTGGAGTCATTACAGTGGTTGTTACTCCTCTTCCCCTCAGATCTCGTTAAGGCTTTTGTACTGGGGGTGCTCGCTCCCTTGGTGGCAGCCTGGAGCTTGTGGCCTGGGGGTGGGTGCGCTTCTTTCCTGCCCTCCCTCAGAAAGTCTTGGCGCTCTTGCGTTCACATCCCTGCAGCCAGTGGTTTCGTTCGGGAGATTTGCAAAGACTATGACCAGATTGTAATTTTATGAATTTGGGAATTTATTTATGGTTGTGTCAGGTATCTGAGATTACGAATTTTGCTTCCGAAATGCGTACTGGAGTCCTTTTTGCTGCTGATATTGTAAAGGGCTTTTGGCTGCAATTGCTTCTATTTTGATACCTGAATTACTAAGGCATTGGAAGCATGCATGTGAAAGTTTATATTTCTAAAGTTACTTAGGTAACTTCAGTATTTAAAAATTGAGCTTAATTTTGGTGTTGCATAATAGTTTTTGTTGCTTTTGCTGCCACTTGCAATGAGAATGCTAAATTTGATGCTCTACGAGAAAGGTCACTTTTTTTCTGTCTCCTTCCACCCAATTTCTTTATAAGTCTATCATCTTGCATACCTTGGGAATAAGTAATTTTGGACTCATAAACTCCTTCCTGGTCATTTCTCTCAAGGAATGTTTATGAGTAGGGGATTTTTTTTGTACACAGAATCTTGCATGGATATGCTTTGCTTCTGCTATTTTTTTATATGACAGCTGATTTTTTTGATTGGATATTGTTCTGTCTGGGAGGAGACAATTTAAATAGGCGTGTATTCAATCAGTGTGTTAAACAAAAGGATTTTGATTGTTGCTGGCATCTAGGTATTTTTTCATGTGAGGAATTTCATACCAGTAGTGTAATCAATTAATATTCTCTCTTTCAGGTTTAACGGATGAAAAAGTGAAGGCCTATCTTTCTCTTCACCCCCAGGTACTGGATGAGTTTGTGTCAGAAAATGTAAGTGCAGAAACTGTTGAAAAATGGCTAAAAAGGAAAAATAACAGACAGGAAGGTAAGTCCTTTTTATTTGTGATTACTATTTAGCTTTGAACAGCCCAGTTCTTATTTTTAGATTTAAAAGGAAACCTAGTTTTGCTAAAACTTGACAGTTATAATTTTTATGTCTAGGTTCCACTATTTCTTGAAAGGCAAAAGAAGTTAACAATTTTTTAAAATACTTTCAGCCTTTTGGCATTTCTGTTTTGGAATATACTGATATTCATTTTGGAGGTTTGGTTTACCCATTTTGAGTTGCAAATACTATTCCACCAACCTGTAATATCTGTTACATTAGTGTGTGTTTGGAGAACATAATTTGATCTTGGATCTAAAATTGTGAAATTTTGAATTCAAATTCTGCAGTATGAGCAGGATCTAAGCCTCAGTAAAATACTGGATATACCATCTCAAAAGTACCTACTTGCAGCATGTATTAGATATGTACATTGACACAGAGGTTATAAGCAGCGTGTTGAATTCTGGAAGTATTTCTATGGCTTTGCTTTAGGTATAATCCTTCACTTAACAGACCCAGATAACTGTTGCTTATGAGTAGGCCTGTGTTGACAATGATTGTAAATTTTGTAATGTTCTTAAATTTTGTGAGATTGTGTGCAAACATAAGATTCCTGCAATTCTAACAATGATTTGGAATGTACTAGGTAAAATGCAAAAGAAAACATTACCAAGAAAGTGAGAAAAGAAACACTGATTTCACTCTGCACATGCATTGTGCTCTGGCTGACTTCTAAGGTGTTTGGGGTTTAAGTTCTGGTGATAATTGCCACTTTAAATAGTAAAGAGGCTATTGCTGCTTCCTAAAAGATAAACTGAGTGTTTTTGGTGGAATTATAGAAAAAGAAAATGGTGGGCAAGGGACAGCAAAGGCCGTATCAAGTGAGATTTTTGGTGTTGATGACTATATATCTGATACTACACTTTTCTTGGTATAAAGAGGTTACCTAATGGAAGAGTAAAAGTATGTAGCAATAGACCACCTGTTTACTACTTTCTTTGTGGTTTGCAAACTCCAGCTCTGCAGGATGGCTATCATTATAATCCACAAATGCAATCAGAAAAACAGTGTTACGAATCAAGCGAGTAAGTCTTGACGATGCTTTGATGTTACTAGAAACAAATACTACTGATTTAAAGAGCTATGTTCCTGTGAAAATTATGATTTTTTTTTAAGGTGCTTGAAATCACTATAAGAGATCATTGATTGTTTGACAAACTGTTTATAGTCTGTGTCAAGTGTCTGGGTGCTAAAACTGAATGAATGCTTTGGATAGCGTTTCAGCTTCAAGAATCTTATATTCTAGGGTGAATTTATTACCAGTTGCTCAAAGTTTCCCTTTTTTGGGTGGGTGATCTGGAAATACATTTTTGTGAAAGTGCTCATAAAACATTTTGAGCCAACTACAAAAGCAAAGTAACTCCTGATTGTCTTAGCGAAGTTTTAACATGAATAGCTGCAACCGTGTGATTTTGTCCATTGTTTTCTTAAACTTTAAAACTTCTGTTTTGTGTCTAACTCTCCCCAAACCATTGAATTAAAAGTGTCAAGCAATAGTTATGATACCACTATCATTCAGCTTTATATCAGTTAGCATCAAGCAGGTCTTTTTACCTTCCCTTCTCCTTTCTTTTGCTGACAGTAGTCTTTAAGGGGGCTGAATTTATTACGCTAAAAGGCAGCTATGTAGATGTGGCTTTCTCGGTGTTAACAAGAACAAGATTTAAAACTGCAGTTGCCGAGTCCAAAAGAATAATTTGAATGCATTTTGTTTATAGAATGAAACAGATGCTAGTTAGCCTTATCTGTGATTTGCTTCTAGAGAGGTAAAGGCTATAGCCATATAAAATGTCTCTGATAACAAAACATCTTAATTTGTCAGAATGCAACATTTTCAGGAAAGAAACCTGCTTGATGTTTTACTCAGTTCACACTATGTACGTACAAATCCTACTACCTTAGTAATAATGGCAGTGAGAAGTAAGGAGAAGAGGGAACGGATTTTTTTGGTGTCGGCATGGATCTGTGATGACTTAAAGTGAATATGTAGCCTAAGTCACTTTACATCAGCAGGGGTATAATTTCCCCCCTATCCCTCTTGCTTTACTGTAGTCTGCTTTACAAGCGTTCACATCATGCAATGTGATGCAAACAGAAAAATAAGCTTTGTTTTTGTTAGAAAGTTGCCAGGCAGGTGAAATGTTATTTTGAGATCTCTGGCTTAGTGTCTGTACTCTTATATGTTGGTGACGCAAAACAGTCATTAACCTATATGCAGAAATTGTGTCCTGCCTGATTTACAGGCATCCAGCTGTGTAGACTCTTCAGGCAGAAGTCAGTGGGTCTGCAGCCAGAGTAGTTTATCTGAATTTCATTAGCATGAGCATAAACTGAAATGTCTGATTTGGACTTAAATGAACCAAAATTTATCTGTAACTGAGATTCACTGAATTAGTTGCTTTAGATTTTTGTGGGTTTGTTTATTTTTTTTTTAATTAAAAAAACCCCAAAGTATGAAAAAGGGAGGCAATCAGTAAATACTACAGTGTTTCAGGTATAACTGTATCCCGAAATAGCATGAGTTGTGTCATCAGTGCGTACCAGATAAATCTTGTATCTATCACAGTAAATATTAGATTGAAAGTCACTCATGACAGGTTGATGGCAATCTACCTGGGATTATAAAATATTTTTTTTTATTTTCTTTTTTTGGTAGTATATTGGAGAAAACCTGCAGGGGTAGTACTGGGAAGGATTGCTGCTCATATTTGGGTATTCACTGCAAATTTTTGAACCCTGACTATTATCTATCAAGAAAATACATTCTCAAAACTCAGCCAGCCCTTATATTGTTGCACACAGCATTTCCAAGCAGCTGTATTTATAATAAAGTAACACTTGAGTTTTAAATTTTGCATATCCAGATCATGGCGGAGTTAGGCAGGACTTTGAATAAAATTAGAGCAGAAACTGGACTGCTTCTCCTGCAAAGTATTTTTTGATTGTTTTTTTGCAGGCATATATTAACCATGTAAGAGAGTGTCTTGATTACAGATATTTCTGTGTTCATTTCAGGATATTTCTTGATTAGATATTTCGGGGTTCATTTTAAGTCTTCTTCAAAGTTATTTACATATTAGCTATGGAAGAAAATTGTTTACAGGTTAAGAGATCTGGTCTGTACTTCGTGCATTATGGCCTCAGGGGATGTTTTATGAAGTTTATAGATCAGAAAAATGTCTACATTTAGATGGAGTAAAAAGTGCCTTTGTTTGTATATCTAATCTTACTTGAGGTGCTGGTGAAAGTTATATCAGTAAGATACAGGATTTTGCTTTAAAGATTCACTGAATGTACATGTTGACAGGAGAATTTTTTCAATGGACTTGAAGAATTAATCTTCCAGAAGGAGATATTTTCTTTTCCAGATGCCTAGATACAATACTCTCAGAACTCACAAGACTTATTCCATTTATCCTTTTCCATATCATTCTTGCAAAAGTAACAGATGATTGTAGTAGGAGGCGTAAGATTATGGAAGTTTTAGGCTCTGCTGGATAGATCGTCATCTCCCACAAATTTCTCAGGAAAATATTTATTAGTTATATTGTAGTTATATAACCATAGTCATATAACCTTAGTTATATTATTTGAAGCTTCACTGCCATAACAATAAGAAGAGGCTAAGAAGGTTAAGCCAGATGTGTATCTTTTACATTGCTAATACTGAATTTACAGGTGTCTTTCCTAATTTTTTAGTGGCATTGTTGTATAGGAGGAAAGGACAAATGGGACTGGCACAGAATTTCTACATGGAAAGCTGCTTACATTACCTCTTCCTCTGTGTGAGCTGAGTTACCACTACCTTAAGGGGATGGTCCTCATGATTTTAGGCAGTGGGGATCAGGCACAGAAGAAAAAAAGTTGTACTGATGCCTGCATGATGCAGCTGCAGGGACACAGCTTCAGTCCTGTCTTCCTCTTTCTCAGCAAATACAAAGAGTATTGAAAATCTCTGGGCAAATCACAGCATTTAGAATTGGTTTCTTGGATGTTGTTGTACATATGGAGAATATTCCAAACTTGTTGGATTTGTGATTGAATTTGGTACTCCCTTGCCAGGAATAGCTAAAGTTTCAAAACAACTGCGCCGAGTAGCAGTTTGATTAAGATATTCTTAATTTTATGAAAAAAATGTATTTAAATATCTTTTTGTTTGTTTGTTTTGATCTGTCTACGCATATTTTTTTAGCCAAAGGTTTAGTTGTAATGAAAAACTGAACATAAAATTCTTATGCTTTTTACAAGGGTAGAGAAGAGAGAGGAAAAAATTTGAAAGAAATTATTGCCCTTCTTCCAAATTAGTAGTTCAGAAGTGGCTAGCAACATTAATATTGTCGAATATGTGTGATTTTTAAGTCAGGTGTAAGGAAAATGGTGAATATTTGCTTACAGTGGTGAGAGAACCTAATAAACTAAAGAACTCTCTTGACCCAGCCCAATCTATGTTATTCTGGCCAAACTTGATCAGGGATTGTAGCCAACAGATTTTCTACTGAAGACACTGTAAATATAAACTGAATATAGACCATGAAAGTTCATTAATGGTCATGTTTATTAATACATTCATTACTCTTAATTTTCAAAAATTATTGGTAAGCCCTGCAGTTTGTATGACCGTAGTAAAGTATTTCCACTATACAGGGAGAATGGATTACATCTGTTTGCTTATCTTTGTGCTATGTCACTTAATTTTACATTTCTAGTCTTTTAGATGAGTGTATTCTAAGAAAAACATAATGATCTCCAGAATTGCTTCTCTTGGTAGGGCTTTAAACTATGATGCAGATGCAGTTTCCCTTATAATTTAATTGAGTTTCTAAAATTACTGCATTGCACAGGAATCTGTGTCCACAGATTGGTCTTATTCTCAGATACTCTCAAAGCATTGCATGGTTCTCCTTGAGCCTAAATGAAGACACCCCACATCACTGTATCTTCTGGCAGTCACTACGGAAAGCAGTCACAAATTACCTTCCCATTGCTACTTTTCTTACAATCATGTATCTCCATTACTTGCTATCTGTCTTTTTTTTTTTTTTTTTGGTCTTCCCCTCCATGTTCATGTACAGCAGCCTTGACAGAGTTTTGGCCTACTGGTTATGGACTGTTCTTTCTGATCCATGCATTTGTTTTCTTGGCCATTTCTCCCTCTCTTGATGACACCAAGCTGAGTGGTGCGGTTGACGCCAGAGGGACGGGATGTCATCCAGAGGGACGTGGAAGAGCTGGAGAGATGGGCCCAGGCAAACCTTATGAAGTTCAACAAGGCCAAGTGCAAAGTCCTATACTTGGGTCGGGCNCCCAGAGAGGTGGTGGAGGCCCCATCCCTGGAGACATTCAAGGCCAGGCTTGATGAGGCTCTGAGCAACCTGATCTAGTTGAAGATGTCCCTGCTGACTGCAGGGGGGTTGGGCTAGATGCCCTTTAAAGGATGTGTCCTAGCCAACACTCCTACCCAACACATTCTATGATTCTATGTATGCCAGAGCCTGGTTCATCAAAGCGTATGATCATATGCTTAATTATTGCTGAATCTGGACACATTACCAATGTTAACAAATACATTTTTTTCCAGCAATACTTACCAGCACCATTTAAAGCTGTGTATAGTAGGAACTTAACATGCCTTGCCTCCATACAAATGCTGTTGTTAAGTAATTCCTAAATACAATTTTTAAGATTTTTTAAAATGGAAAATTTGGTCCAAAAAAAGTATATTCAGTACACATAATGACACTGATTATACGCAGTCATGTGTTACTATCTGTAAAGTGCAGTGCACTTGCTGCATTTACAGGAAGTCAAAATTTCATAATTGACCTGTTAAAAAAAAAAAGGTAAGAAATTAGAAAATTAATTGCTTAATATAATGTTAGTGTGATAGTGCTGTAATGTTTATTCAGGCTGTATACTCCTCAATAAATTATCACACAGTTTTTCCTGGGCTTTGAAAAACAATAGGATTGATTGTCTTAGGGTAAGTCCAAGGTATTGCCATCCTAATACTAATATTTCCATTTATGGATTCATAATGTAATGCTTTCTGTAAACTGCTGGATGTTCAAGCAAGAAGAGAATGTGTTATGGAATGTGATCAAAATATTGCTGCTTTAGAAACCCTAGCTTTAGCATTTGCTGATATTTCCTTACATGAGTTGTTTAAACAGAAATATGAAATTACTTGTTAAGTAATTTTACACATATTCTTCTATGAACTGTTGATTTTTTCCTGTTACGCTTTCCTGTATCCATTAATTTACTGACAGTTTTAAATAAGTCCTGTTCAATAGATGTGCTGTTGCTAGTGTGATGCAAATGATTAAATGAATATGTTTGGTTGTTTCAGTTAAAGGACATTTGCGAACATTCAAAGTACTTTTTCTTCTTTTTTATTTATCAGTACACAATAAATTAGAGTGTATTCATTGCTACTTTTGTGTAATTACAGTCTGTCTGACAGCAGTATAAAATGTAATTCCTCATTAATCATTTAAATGCATGATTTTCTCATGGCGTGCCTGATTCTTGTGGTGTTTCTTGTGAAGCAAATAACGACAACTTTCTGTGGTTTCAGAATTCAGATTAAGCCCTGATTCTGTCCTTTTTTTAGCTCAGCCATTTTGCTTTTCACCCTTTCCCCCTTCCTTTCTACCGTATGCCTGAGAAGTGAGCAAAGATGGCAATCAGATTTGTTGCACGGGATGCTTTAAGTTTGACAGAGGACTGGAAGCAGTCGTCTCTGGATATATTCATTCTAATAATTTTGAAAATCACCGTAGCTTCCCTTTGCTAGCAAATTGAGTAGGCTTCCGGAGGAAAGACATAGGTGTAAAATGCTTCACCCACATGTTCCTTTCGATCTTCCCTATCTATATGTGTATATATATATTTATATATGCATTTTAGCAATACCTATGATAGCTTTCAGTGAGGTAATTGAGCATAGAAAGAATAAAGTTCTGTGCTGGTTAGTTAAATATATTTCTTTTCCTTACTTTATAGTCTGTGCTGAGCTGAAGGTTTCATTGACTGAAATGGTTCTGGTGCCTGAGCTGGTTTGTTTAAGCCTGATACCTTCTGTGACCCTTAAAGAAAGAAGACCTTTTTGTCTTTTTAGTCTATTTTTCTGTACTAGAGAAGGGATTGGAGGAATAGGATCTGTGGCAAAAGATTTCATCATACCCATGCTTTGAGATATATATAGAGAGAATTTGTTTACCAGCCCTTTAAGGCTAATACTCAACCAAAAATTGTGCTAAGCTGCATCATTAAAATGTAAAAAAAAAAAAAAAAAAAAATCTCNAAAAAAAAAAAAAAAATCTGATGAAAAATAGATTGAAAATTGTTTATTTTCTAGTGCTACGCTTTAAGACATTAAGATAGCAGCATAATGTGCTTTAAAGTTTGTTACAAACCTATTAGAGAGAAAGTAGTGAGTTTTGGAGAGACGTTGATGTGTGTCTCAGTTTAGGGAGTAAGTATGTACTTAGGTATTTATTGTTAAGCAATACTGAAGAGCACATTCCTACATTAAATCATAGTTACTCCTTTATTTGCTCATTTAAATAGGTAATACATTTCTGCTTTTTAAATGATGCTGTGTAGAGGAATTGCACGTTGGCTGAAGCTGTTAAATAAGTGAAAGGATGGCTAACATGCATTTCCATAAGCAGGGGTAGAATATATGAAAAGATGAATGTAAGCAGGAAGAATATATGTATGCTAAATATATGTCAGCTTGCTGCCAGAATTAAAAAGGAAAAAAAATGGAGCCTTTGCTTGATATGTTAGTTTTTAAGACTGTGCATTTCCATGCTAACTAATCAGAGTGAGCTGTTCCGTAGCGTAGGGTAGTAGTCGTAGCATAGTAGATGAAGGATACTCAGAAGCTGGAGAGTATCACTGTTGTAATACTCCACAACCTGCTGCTATTCTGACATCTCCTCACCCTAGGCAAGAGGAACTGATATGGCAGCATGTTAATGACCTCCTTGATTTATAATTAGGCTGTCTTAATATTTCATTGATGCTGCAAACATGCTGTGTCATTCTCATGCAGCCCTGCTGTGCTTATGTTTGTGATATCCAAGCAGGCAACCACTACTTGCCAAAAAGAAAGAGCAAATGTGGGAATCATTTGGGTAATGGGTGACTTGGACCATTGACACCACAGTAGTAGCTCTTAATGCTTCTTATTACCAGACCCCACTATTTATATATTTTAATGCCTTTCTTGGAGATAAAAAGGATCAGTAGACTTTAGTATGGAGTAGTTTACTGGTTGCCATTTTTCATGTGTCTAGAAAGCTTATGTTAATGTATCAGTATTTCAGAGGCAGACACATGAAGTGATGGCACTGCCCAGAGCCGTGGTAGAGCTCTACCTGGGAATGCTTTTTTAGTACAGATGATGAAAATGGCACACCTCTATCACAGGTACAGAATATTTTGGAGCTGATTTCTGGGGAGACAGTTGTATTGTGCCATTGCTTTTAAAAATTGTTTTATCACTGAGTCGTTTCCTGAAACAGTATAATTGTCCAAGGTGAAATTGTTTCTTTCCTGTGTGTCCAGTTCATCGGGGTTTTTATTGTTTTCCTTGAGTTAATCAGTAGAGCGCCTGTTTAGAAGTGGACTTGTTTTGGCTGTGAAACTATTGAGGAGGAGTTAGTGAAAAAGATTCTCTTTGTGTGTTGTCAGGTTAAATGAAAGGATATACATGTCAGGTAGATCAGGAATTGTTCTTGGGTACTGGTCATACAGAAATACTGAGCAGTGGCCTCTTGCTAGGTAATACTGAGGTCTTGAGTCATGGTGATGGGTTTTGTTCAGTAAGTGGCTTGATGTTGAAGCAGGTACTGATTTTATTCCTTGTTATTTGAATAGCTATCACTAGCAATCTCCAAATAACTGCAAAAATAAGCCTGGTACATTAGTCGAATATGTTTCTGGATTGTTTTCTTCTAATTTGTTAAAGTATGTGAGTGCTTATTATCTGAAAGGTTTTTTTGAATGGGTTAGGTGAAGGAGGTGATTTTTCTGTTTTTCTGGAGCTTTCCTGCATGTTAAGAATTGTTTAGACGGTCAGAGATTTGCAGAGGGTAATCCTTTAATGATGAGATGTTTGGCCTTAGGAAGTACACGTCACTGCTTGGTCTGAGTTCCCTCTTGAACTAATTATGTTAATCTCATTATATCTAGAGCAATTATTTTCAACATGTACTTAAATTGATGTTTGTTGTGTCTTTGTTAGGCTTGAATTAAGAAAGAGGTTTTAAGTTGTTGGTTTTTTTTTTCTGTCTACTCAAAAATACTGCTTCTCCTTATTTGTAAAACTTGCTTCACTGAATCATTTGCTGCCTTTATGTGCTAGCTATATTAGAAAGTAAACAGACTGTAATTTTTGTCATTTTTCAATCTTTCATGCAATTTGGGACATGGAGCTTCTTTTAGTATCTCACTGAGAAACAGGTTTCCCAGTTTTACTGTTTCTCATCGGTTTACATTTTGAACCTTTCCAGATTATCAATGTCTTCTGTAAAGTGTGGGGAGTTTAAGAGGGATGGTATTGCAAGAATGGTTTCATTAGTATTGTATGCAATACAGAACAATTTTTCCTCCTCCAGGACAGTAGTCCTTAATGTTTTCTGGCCCTGCTGCTCTTTGTTTTCAGATTGTTTCCCTCCTGTACACAGGATCTTTGGTTTAGAGGAAAAATCAAACAAGCAAAAGGAAAAATAAGTATCTTGGTAATTGGTGGAGAAGCTCCATTCTGATCACATATATGGAGACTATATACCCATGTAGCCAACATTTTTCAATAATGATTATTTATGGTGGTGTAAGCTAACCTGTTTTACCTGCATTAAAATGGAGCAGGAACGTTCCCATGGTCTGTAAGCTGACAAAGCAATAAACAAGAACAAGGGAACAGTCATTAACTTTTATGGGACAGTAGCTTTTTAATCCAAGAACAACAGTATTAACTTGGGAGACGTTGGCTAGACAAGTCCTGTAATCAAACATTGACCAATAAGGATAAAAAGACAAAATGTGAAATAACTATATGTGTTAGCATTGCTTGTTCTGTCCGTTAAATGAGACTTGCGTCTTTGGTGAAAATATAGTATGTGATCGTGCAGTTTAATTGTTACACACATGTGCACAAAGAAAGGATGAGTAACTTGTTTATTCATGGTTGCTCTGTGTGCCAGTAGTGAAAACTCAGTTCAGCAAAGTACTTGATACCTTGTCCATATGTAATGTATGTGTAAAAATTCTGCCATCTTTTTTATCTCCCAGGAAGCACAGGAAGCCCTGAGGATGACTGAAAACTCATCTTTTACTGTGGAGATGCCTAGTTGGATATAAATGATAACTCCATATTCTGTAAATGGATGATTTTATGTTTCTGTGGGTGGAAGCGAATAATGGTGTTTGTCTTAACCTCGTATTGGAGATTTTCAGCAGAAAGCTTGCTTCTGAAACTGCTCTGTTGTCTTAAGGCTTTGAATTCAGATTGAAAAGACAAAAAAAAAAGAAAAGCAGAGACATCAGTATATCCATAGTATGAGCTTAATGAAGACTATCAGTTTTCAGTGTGTCATCCTATACTGATTTAGCTAGTGATGATAGTAATTCAGTTACTTTATCCTTCAAAGTATCTATGATTAGATAGAGTTGTAGACTGGCTGTCCCATACTTGTCTATCAGATTTAGTGCAGCTGATTCAAAGACTCTACTTTTCCTGGCGAGTCATGGGTACCCACTTCATTTGTCCCAGTGGTCATTGGTAGGTTAAATGCTTTGAAGAGGTAGCTTTCTCCAAAAAGGACTTCTTCATCCTATGCATAGTGAAATATATCTTGGCAATGAACTTTGAACTAGACTATAATAAACTCCTTTTTCTTTTTTTTTTTTTGCCTGTTTTATGAATGCATGCTAAATAACATTCCTGCTTCAGTCAGTAAGAGGAAGGCCTAAGCATGACTTCATTCCCATTGTTTTACTGCTATGCATTCCCTAACTTACTGCTTCAGGCGATGATACTTGTTTGAGTATGTTACAGGAGAGACATGTGTATTGCGCATAAATGAAGACAGCTTACCTCTGTTTAGCTGCCATAGACTTTTATTGAAGAAAGACTTATGTCACAAATATTACTCAAATACTTTGAATATATTATTAAGCACATGGATGTAAGTTATTCTGTTCAAAGTGTGTACTCAAGTTTCAGATTAAAAGAAAAAATCACAAAGGTTTGACATGAGCTTTCTTCAGTGACAGTCAAAGATACAAGTATTAGAGAAAAAGTCCTCTTACAGATGACTAAGCTGCAAAAAACTAGGAAGTAAACGATAGAAATGCCTAGACAACTTTCACTGCAGAGGTCATCAGTAGTCTGAGAAGGTATTTTCATAGTCTCTCTGGAAAGATGGATGCATACTAGGATGATAAAGTTTCAGACATACTGAAAATTAAACCCAGATGTATAGAGACGTAAAAGATTCTCATAAAGCTGAGTAAATGAAGAATAAAGCAGCAGGTAAAATCAATTTTGATTGATCTTTGCTTCTGAGGCCAAGTTACATGGCAGAAGTCACATCTACAAGGCCAAAATACTTTTCCCTCCCTCCCAAATAGGATGTTGCATCCAAACCACCTCCTGGAATGGTGCTGTGCAGGTGCTAGTCCTCTCAACTGAGCCCAAATGTTGTTTTGGGAAAGTGCAAATTGGTAAGGTCCAAGCCATGCTGTGGGTGCAAACAGTGAATTGAGTACTAGTGGTGTTCAAGGCTGATCTTCAGCCTTATTTCCCCTGTTTATTTTAGGCTGAGCCTGAATTAGCTAATGCAGCTCAAGGAGAGGTGCTGGGAATATAGTGGAAAAATAACCATTAGAGCTTAGCAACAAGTAGATAGTTCAGCCAAATGCAACCAAACAGGAATACATCATTAAGTCATTGAGGAAATTTGTGATTAATATGAAGTTCAGATGCTCTATAGAGGTCATCTTCTCAAGATACATAGAAGAAGAAAGATGACCAGATGTGTAGAAGTCTATAATCTGTATTTCTGAAAGACAGAAATAAAAGCGAAAAAGGAAGGGTTTTTTTGTTTTTTAAACTTAGATATTTTTTTTTGATCTAATATGCGACAAACTAACAGTTCTATCAGCACACCCGAGGGGGGCAATGAAATGTGAGGATTGTAGGAACCACTTAACCTGGCATTTCCAATGGAGAATGTACTTGGATAACAGCACACTGAGTCTAATTATGTCTAATTATTTTAATCATTTAGACAATTTGAGTGAAATGAGTGAGTATCGATTATGGAACAGGAGGAGATTGTAGATTGTAATCTTCTCTGCATCTGAGAGGCATGGATTTTTTTTTTTTTTTTCCTGTGGAACACTTAAAACTCAGGTTTAAGGAGGTTTTGGGGGAGATTAAACAGGTTATAAAACCAGTGTCAACTGCTGTTGACTCAATAACAGGTATAAATTTTATTTGAAAGACTTGTCTTCTTTGACCTTCAGGACTGGAAAGCTAGAAAAGAATTGCTTGTTTTGAGAATAATCTTTTTTCAACAATAATGTTGAGTTTCTGTTCTTCATAAATTCCGTGAAGACATTTAGGTCTGTTGAACTAACCAATGAAATTTGAGGATGTTTGTTTTGTATTAGATCTCATGGTCTTTTGTAGGGGGCTTGTGGTGGAGGGAATTTTTTGCACTGGCTAGTGCATCTAGTTCAGGTCAGCTACAAAAAGACCCCCTGCTCCTGATAACACTATTAGCTCTTTAAAAAGCCTGCCTTGCTTGTTATCTTTACACTGTTAGGACTTTTAGGATGCTGTTACCAAACAGAAATATTCTTCATTCTGCAAAAGACCTGAACTGTAGCAGAAGTTTTATAATTCTGACTGTCATGAGGAAAACCGTTGACAGATTTATTTTTCATGAAAGAAAAACTGAGGGGCACCCCGCGAAATGAATTTGCTACAGATTTGAAACAACAGGACGTCCCTTTTCACACAACCCATGCCTAAATAGTGAACTGATTAGCATAAGATATTTTAGATGTTAAAAATGTAAATGGGTTCAAAAAGTGATTAGACACATTCCAAGGAAGAAATACTTCATCAAGAGCTGTTACATACTATGATCCTGATGCAACCTCCAGCTGAGAAAATTCATAAGCATCTGATTGCTCTGAGGACATACTGGAGTAAGTATACTCCATGCATCTATAGTCTGTGCTCTTCTCCTTTTCATATAGCATAGTTTCTTTATACTTTTTCCATAATGACTATCCACTGTCATAGCCAATGAACTTGAGTAGCTTGACTTTTAGTTTACAGAGTAGGGCCATTTTCTTCTCTGTCATTACACTACTACCTCTCTAGGACTTATGTGCTGTCCATTGTTATAATTATGAGTCAAATTGTCTTAGTAACACGTTTGAATATACTGAAAAAAATTTGTGTTTTTATATTATAACACATTGTTTGTGGATCTTTATAGGTACACTGCAAGAGGTCTTTTTAGTTGTAACACTAAGGCATCTTTTAAACCCTTTGGAGATAGCACCTTACCCAGACTCATGTTGCTTTGCTGCAGTACTGAGCTAAATTACTTTATTCTCTCTTCCAACCTGCATTATGCAGAGATACCCATAAGTGGTGACTGTGAGTCCTCTTTGGCTTGCAGAAAAAGAGGAGCTCTATTTTTACACAGTTGAAATGTCTGACTAACACTGAACAATAGAATAACTTTCTTATATTTTTTTGGAATGCAAAGGTAGAATGTTTTATGTGCATGTTTGGCTGTTCAGCAAACGGAAGGGAGCTCTTTTACAAGATGCTTGGCCCTCACCCTGAAGCGCTATAGTTTAATTTCATTTGTCATTAAATAAGTATGGGGAGTGAAAAGGAAAGAAATGATTGCACCGATGAGGAACAATGGTTAGGAAATTAATAAGACACAATTCAATAACAGATGTGGGAGGAGGAATGTGTGTGAGTTTTTGAAGGATTTACAGTAATTGGGTGTAACAGTGGCATTAGGTTTTGGTGATTGAGGTGGGGAAGTAACAACAGACTTGTTACTGTTAGGCTAATTCGATTCAAGTGGGTTCATTGTGAACACTCAGAAATATCTTCATGCAGTGCATCAGGTATTTGTACAGCAGTGGGGAGATGTTTATTTCTGTCGTCTTTCTGGGCAGTGATTTTAGAGCACTTGTGGA
>VXBO01006155.1:404428-423131 GCA_013400135.1 Rhinoptilus africanus | reverse complement strand
CCCCCCCCCCCCCCCCCCCATCAGAGTTGTCATGACCTACACAGTGAATGCTTGTTTAGGACAAGAGAAGGTTATTTCAATTGAATTTTTAAAAATCTCTAAATCTCTAGAATAGGCTCCTTTTACATTGTATAACCTAGGAAGCCATGTCATTGTGACGCCTGCTGGCTTATCATCATGTATATATTTCATAGTATATATATCATATAAATGTGCTTTAGAAATAATCTGAATTTTCCCTATTGCCTGTGACTTTTCTTAAGCAAAATTTTAGTTCTACAAAGGGTAGTGTGTTTTTACAGGCATGCACTATTGCCAAATTGCCTCTTTCAACTGTTCTCTGGCCAAAACCAATTGTTATCCTCCCCTCTCCCAATATACTTGTGTTCCTCAAAAAGCTTTGCTTATAAGCAGTCATTAGTGACAGTAAATCTCTGATACATTTGAATGTTGGGGGTACATACTGTAGGAGTCAACTGTATACACCAAGTACAGTGAAAATGGCATCATATAATATAGGAAAAGAGTATTACAAGCCTTTTCTCAAGTGCTGTTAGTTTTCCATCAAAAACTCTTGGTTGCACTATTAATAATGATTATCAAATTATGAATCAACATGGTTTGAGCAGGCCTGGCAAAAGAATTTAGTCTCTTCAAAATGTTTGATGTTTCTATTCGCAATAGGTGGCACGGAGTAGCTGGAGAGTCACAGGAACATAGGAGATCTCACAAATACTGTTGTCTGACATGGTCCAATCCAGGATCTTTTATTGATCATTTTCAGAGCTGAATACTGGTGAATGGATCACTGGCCCATGATGGCAGTTGTTTTTCACAAATAAGTCTTTATGACATGAGCATGGATAAACTCCTAATTTTGGAATACATCCTACAACTGTTTCCTCACAGATAGATTGATTTAAGCATTGCAAGACTAGCCCTCTCATAGAGGGACGTAAATAAGCGCTTTTAAACACACTTGGAAGAAACTTCCCAGACCTATGCTTTTTTTCTGGATAGTGTAGGTTATTTGAACTTTTTCTTTGCAGTGGGATAGTGGAGATGATGTTCTCGTTCACAGATGTGGATCGCTTGTCATCATTCTGGACTTGTCATTTGTTAGTTTATGTAGCTGTCCATCAGCTAATTATTTGGAGGTGATTCTGGAGCACTCCTAGGAGTACAGAAGAATAATATATCAGTGCTTCTGGGATCAGCTGAAACAAGTTCATTGGGCAGATTTCCTATTTCTTTATCAGAGACATTTTTTTTTTTTTAAATAGGAACAATGAAAGAAGGAAAACCATATACACAGAATCCTCAGGAACAAATGCCAGGTTAGAAGTTCAACTTTTTTCTTAACTTCTTTTTTTTTCTTCTTGTAAATCTGTAATTAAAGGGGTAGAAGATCTTTGATTTAGGCTTTCTTCATTCTTAATGAATGTGCATAAGATCTTGGATAAAGGTATCTTAGTACTTGAGTTGTTACGCTGGATGTGCTGTACTTTTGTGGTGCATCTTAAAATATGCAATAACAGCTTATTACAAATAATACAATATTTTTTTTCAAAGTTTTCTCAACTGCAGAATTTCTTAGCTGAGTTTTTGAAGAGCTCTGTCTTGTACAGACTGTGAAGGAATGACTGGCTTTTTCTGAGTGATAGCCTCTATGTAGACCACCTCTTCAGGCACTGAAATCAACAACTGCTTAGGTTAGCATCAGCTTGTTTGTATTTTTATCTTATTTACCTTTTGATGAATGGCAGAATAAAGCCTGGTGTTCCTTAATTTCCTCCTTGGAAATTTTTAAAAATTTGTTATCTTTAAAATATTTATATTAATGTATTTGTGTAGTTTCAAGATTATTGGGAGATACACAATTTTTAGTAGGTTTTCATTTCAAGATCTTCCATTTGTTTTTATGTGTCACTGTGATGAAACAATTTCCTTTGGCTTCAAGGTTCTTCCTCTCTTGATATGTCCAGATCCCTCAGACATGGTTGTCTTTCTTTTATTACTCTTTCTGAAGATAGATTTTCTTAAAGAGTGCAGAAACGGAGACACTTGTCTGAAGCCTGTTTTGTTACAGCAGTTAGATGAGATTTGTCTCCGAGCCAGGCATCAGGGGCTTTCTGACTGATAGCAACCTTCATTTAATAAAGCTTTGGTGAGTTCTGACTCTACTTTTACCTCTTAGAAAAAAAATCTTAATAAGGGCTCCTGTCGTTACTGTTTTCATATCCTTGAGGCTTCATCTGTACTTTTCAAAAGGCTAAGGGAAACCATTGCTGTGGTAGGTGACAAGGACACACATTTCCATAAGAAGAATCAAGCGAAAGGAAAGCAGGCATTTCTTCATTCTCACCACGGCCTACAAAACTGTATGTTTCTCTTTCGGGATTTTTGCATCAGATACCACTTTGGGTTTTGAAAATTTTTTTATAAAATGTCCGTGATCCAAACCTGGTGGAGGAATCAGTGAAAACCAGCTTGGTAACTCTTGTGTTTCATTGAGAAAACAGATTAGGAATCTAGAGGACAGTATTGAGTGTCTGTTCTGACCTTCCAGTAATCCTGTTATCATCTCAGTCTGACCTCTGCTTTGAAAATACTTCTGATTAGTTACAAGAGAGATCATATTTAATTAAATATTTTTTCAGTTGTTGTCTTTAATCTTCACAAATTTTCCTTTTATTGGTTGCATAAAGTATATGTTGGGTTCCAAATACTGGCATCCATATAGACAGGAAAAAAAAAATCACGTCACTCCAGCTTATTTCATGAATTATACTAGAAAAGTGTAGGTTTATGCAAAAGTAGAATGTATTTTTATCAGAGAAAAAATACCTAGAATTCCTTATGTCCAGTTGAAATGCGGCAGGAGAATATATGCTCAGCAACGATGCTTTTCTTTGAGTTAATGATACAAAGGTTGTCTTGTTTTGCTTCTAAAACACATCTAAAGGTGAAGTCTCTGTGACTGTGTCCAAAAAGATACTTTATGTGAAGAACAATTGTGTTAAAGAAATTTTCAGTACCTAAGCATTTCCTCTTGTCTTTTGTACTGAATTTTTATCCCTCCTAGAACCCTCCTAGTTTTTTTATAAATACTTACCTTATTGAGTCCTTGTACAAATTCAGAATCTTATAGATTATCCACTACTAGATTTAGCGTTTACTAGAAAAATTACTGCTCTGAAGATTAGTGTTTCAAAAACATTGTGGCATAATACATGACAAACTGAGCTGCTCTGCCAGTAGAGAAGCTTAGAAAACAGCTTACCTGCTTATCCCACTTATGCTTTTTGTAAACATCCTTGGCTAAGTTGCCAATAAAGACAGGAATATGAAACAGTTATGTCTAGTGGTTTCTTTAAGGATTCTCTTATGTACTGAAGCTGGAGCCCTTTGGTTTTGCATAGGACAGGTAAGAAATGGACAGAAACAGGGGGACTAGATGCACTTGGACTAGAAAAAGGAGGAGTGGCTTGTATAACATATTGCTGATGGCAGGCTGAGAGACTCATCCCTTTCAACTAATAAACACCTCATACATTCCAAAAAATAGGGAGGTTTTTATTGTTTTCATGTTCTTGCTGATTTTCTTTTCCAGCTGTTAGTAGATTGATCAAGTAGGTTGTGACAGAGCCTTGATTTCTTTGGACTTAAAGAAAACATAACTTCCAGAAAATAACAAGTTGCAATTAAAGTAATAAGTACTATTTAGATTAATATTTGCTGTTAACTTAAACAAACAGCCTAGAGCTTCTAAAACAATGCCTCCAGTTATGTACTTGTTTTAAAATTATGGGAAATCCTTTTCTATGTCAAATTAAAGGACAATATTACTGAATGGTATATGGAATGAGAAATAAGTGTAGTGACTGATAATATTTTAAAACAACTGAAGCATTTAAGGGTTTTTTTGCTTGTTTTGATAAATAAAAAAAATATTTTCGGTAGAAGAACACAGGATTCTGTCATTAAAATAATTCTTTTTGAATATTTTTTTTCTTATATTTTCTTTGGATCAAATTATGTACCATAAGGTTATGACTAGCATTGACCAGGTGATAGATTAAATGGAAAGATTATTCTTCTTAATCTTTGGACTCTAAACAACCTCCCAATATGTAGCCAACGTGAACGTGTCTTTGAGGACAGACCCCAGCCTGCACCACATGGCTGACTGCCAAGTCTTTCCTTTGGAAAGCCAGCTATTATTTCCTATTTTCTACTGCACAGCAGGGTGCATCCACCCCTTTATAGCATTCAGCCCTAGCTTTTTATTTTATGCTAATCTTTTGTTTTAGATATTCACAGGAATAAATTTTCTCTAGCCATGTAGGTCATATTTCTCCCAAGCCAAAGCAGAAACATAATAGACTCATTTCATTCCTAAAGTGACTTTATAAAAATTGTAGTCTCTAGCTCGGTTTTTTTCTTGGAAATGGACACATTTTAACCGTGTCACTGACATTGTAGGCATACTTTATGCAATTTCATTGTCATACTATGGTAGGCAAGCAAAAAAGTTAGGGAGTAGTTTTGCATTCCTTCAATATATCTGGAATTGTAATGGAAAAAAGAAGCAGCAAAGGTAATAATACAGCGTAAATCACTAATTGGAATCACAAGCATCTTTTAGAACGAAGTTAGGGAATCTGCCATTGTGCTATCAAAATGGTTTTCTCTCCATGCTTGTTTTGTTCTTGAGTTTTGACTAAATAATTCAAAACCAGGAGGCTAATAATAATTCTAAATCTTTATCCCCTCCTTCCTTTGGCTGTTGCTAAAATCTTCTCATCTTAAGAGTCAATCCTAAATTATTTAGTTGTGGGATGGATCAACAGAAGCTGCCCAGTGGTATGATTTAGCTGTGTTTGTCTTGAATGTTAAAACAGTGTCTCAAGATCTGAAGGTAAAAGTGTGAATTCTTACATAAGCCTTTTGCTGCATGCTGTACAGATATCTAAAACGTGTTAAAACTTATTTTTTCCAGTAATGTGCTAGAGGAAACTAATAAATAGAAATGAATGTTGATGTAGGTCATCATACCCTTTAAATAGAAGAACCCTTTAAATCTAGACATTTCCGCAACTGCTACACTTCACTAAAGAGGATGTGCGTTTGTGTCTCCTGCCTGAAGGTAGCCATAATCGCATCTCTTTTATTAATTAAATAGGAAACTATTGCATATGAAGGAACTTGGTATGCTTAAAAAAAACCAAGCAAAAAACAAAACCCCAATCATCTTAGCAAAGACAACTTTCATTGCCTCCTTAAGAGTCTTCAGAATATCAGGCTCTTTTAGTAGGCACCAACTGGTCTTGAATAGCCCGATTATTAAGAAGCTGAGATGCTAACGAGTCCTGTCTGCTCAAGCAGTATTCACTCAAGCCAGAACCTCTTGGTTCCCAGGAAAAAACTCTGTGGTCGATCTAAGCCTGCACTGCGTACCCTCAGCTTCCATCCCTGGGTGTGTGTATCCAGCCTTTCCCTCGCATTGGTCGTTGTGTTTATGTAAATTTAGATTATATCTACAGTTCACTGAGTTCCTGCAGCTGAAAACTGCCCCAAGGCAGTGGGAAGAGCACAAGGGTGGCAGCTCAGGCTTAGATTGGTTTTTGCTGGTGTGGACCTGCACCCTGCGGTTCCTCTCTAGATAGGTTCAGCTCTTTAGGAAGAAACAGTTTCAAATATTCTAATCTGAGATTGCATCAGTTGTAGTAGATTAAGTAATAGGTGCACATTGGCAAAATATTGGGTAAGGTTTGACTAATAGAGCCATCAAAAGAAAAAAGAAGTGCCATGCAATTCTTTCTAATTTGGAAAAAAATACACATTTCAAAATTATATACATCCCTCTTTGAATCATTTTCCATGTAGGTATCAAAGCAAGGACTTTCCAAGAATGACCTGTTAGATTGGATAAAATATGCTCAGAGTGGACAGGGTGCTTACAGGAGTTAAACCTAAACACAGACTGTAGTAACAAAAAATGCAGAGCGAAGTGGTGAGCATCTGAATAAATCAGCACGTATGGGAACTGATATATATTAGCCTGGAGTGAAAGCTGAATTTTAGTGTGTTAGCTATCTCTTTTTATAGTGATTCCATTTTGTCACATTTTGAAGGTGACAAGAATTTGCATCTTTTTCAAGTAAATAGGAATACTAACAGACATCACTTTACTGAGTTGAGGCATTGCTGTGGCTGGAATAGAGACAATAGAAAGTAAGACAAGCAATTACAAATCATATGATTCCTAAGTGGATTCTGTGTAGGCTAATAATTCAAGATGGTGAAGAGAACAGCAGATACATCATCTCAGGTATCAAATAAGCCAGTCTGGCACAGCATTTAAAAGCACTGACACGTGTGCTAGACACATTTGGCTGACCTTTTGTTTATTTTCTGGGAACATCACCTCAGAGAATAAGACTGAAATTTCTGTGGGGGTTATTTCTAGAGTAATTTCATTGTTACTTATTGTATATCATATTTTGGATTTTACTTACATGTTTAAAGAAAAGTAAATGTAGCAAAACCAACAGGCTTTTTCCCTCTCAGCTGTCTTATACACTGTTTAACTTGAAACCCTCTGTATAGAATTCAGGCTCAGAATCCATGGAGTAACTTGGAAGTGACCCTGGAAAATAAATTACTGTTTTATAGAGTTTTTCATGTATTTCTTGTGTGCTTTTGTTTCATTTGGCATTATTTTTTTTAATATACTAACTCATAAATGTGGATTTATAACCATTATTTGTACTTACATGCTATTTTGGATTCTTCAGCTTTATTTGCAATATTACTGTCTTTTTTTGTATAGTTAGTGTTGTCTAATGAACTTATAAATACTTCATTCTACTAGAATTTTAATAATGCCATCTGTTCACTTGATGGAAAATGGCAAAGCACATTGAAGCAACTGCCTTTTTTTTATTTCTTGACAGCTGTATTTTTAAAGCTTAAGATTTAAGTTTCCAGTCTTTTCTTTAACAGTGGCAGTGAACGATATTGCAAACAAAAGGATACATTTTGGTGTAAACCTTACTTTGTGAATTATATGTATGATTTTCTGTAGATGTAGTTTTGATCAGTAATAAACAGTATTATTTTTTCTTTTTAGTAGAACTTGTTTTCTACCATGGCAGAAAGTAAAACTATCCCAGAGATGTCAGTAAAAGTATATCACATTTAGTCGCATCTGACGTCTTTGTCGAAGCTTCCTACTCATCCTAGCATCTCTGTCCCTCTCTCCCTGCATCTCCTACTTTTGAAACTCTGTTTTGAAGCTCTTTTCTTTGACTCTTCTTCCCACTTTCAGTCTTGCTTTATTTAATTACAGTAAAGTTTATCTTTTGGATCACCATCTTATTGTGTAGTTACTGGGCTGTTCTCTTTGCTGTACTGGTTTGGAACCTAATCTCACTCCTGGAATTAGGTGTCAAAACAAGTGGCCTGATGCTTAGAAATGGTCAAGACCCTAGTAGCTCCTGAATGAGCTAATGCTGGTGGCCATTTATTGCTTGTGAAAGTCAGATGGCCTTCTGTCTATGCCCGTGTGGATGTGAGACACAAATAGATTTAAGTAATGCAGCTCTGGTGTTCCTTAACTAGGTAGATGCAGAATATAGAGAAAGTGTCTAAAGAGCAGTTACATCATGTTGTTGTTTGTCCAAAGTCCTCTTCCAGGTAGTTTTGTGGTGCATGCTTATGAAAGAAATTCATGCTAGTATTGCCAGAACTGTATGGCAGGCCTGATGAAGGAGTTGGGAAGAATGATGCTATAACTGACAAAAATGAGGTTCCTCAATCACGACTATTTCAAAACTATTTTGAAGGCATGGGGAGAAGGGACTTAGATTATGAATTACTCTTTTCATGCTTGCAGGAATAGATTTCTCGCTTGGATGCCTGCTCTCAGTGTGTGATCATTAGTAGTTCTCCTAGATTGACAATTTGGGAGATAGACGCAGCTCCTTATCCCAGCAGGTGGCAACTTCAGCCATGTCGAAGAGGTACGGTTGACTCTGATTCCCTTTATTCCACTGACAGAAGTGATACTTCCACACTCTTTTACTGCTGTGTTAGATATAGTTTATTAGCTTCCCAGCTGATTTCTTTATATATTTCCCGAGTTCTTATTAGTATTTCAATTAATTTACCATCTGCATTGGATTTTGTTAGTTAAATATAAAAGCACATGAAAGTAATTTTGTCTTGCATGAACACATCCAGTTCTTCATTCACTCTAAGTTTGTACATCTGTATTTGCAGTTTTCTTTTGGAAGTTTCTACAGGTTTTTTTCCCTTGTTCCTTGATAACTGTCTGTCAGGTGGGCTGTGAGCAGAGAATTCCTTCTAAAATTGCCTGTGTAATCTCTTTTCTGTATGAGTGTGTGTCTGAGGCACATTTGCCTTGCAACCTCTAAAAATGGGATGCTTTCTGTCACCAAGTCTTTCTCATGTTCCTAATTGCAGAGGTACTGTGTTTTACCTCCCTTGCTGACAACTGAATGTTGCTGTCAGCTAGATCCTTACAACCACTTGTGCCTGATAGTACAGCCAGTCCTCTCTGTGGAGCCTGTGCCAAAGTTTCTTTCTGTACTTAAAGTTTATGCAGTAGATTTGTTGGCGTAGTGGAGCATGAGGATGTGCTGGTAGGTATACTCAGAAATGAGAAAATCGTCAGTCCACTGAGGAATGACCATTTTTGTGGAATCTCTTAGAGAACCACTGTGGATAAAAGGACTTGAGTAATCTGGATGCTGATTTACCAAGGCATTTAATGAGCATAACTCCTGATATATGTGGACTGTTAGGTGCCATGACTTTGCAACGTGTTCCAGTGCTGAAGTGTCTGATGTTGGCTGTCACAGTGTTTCTTTGAGGTTTACATAAGACCAATTGCAGGTATATAAACAGAGTTTCATTTATAACATTCTTGTTTTCGCCCAGAAATAACTGGTACGTGTCACATTTCATATGTTGCTTTTTTAAGCTCACTGTCCAATGTTATGACCTTCATCAATTATTACATGCATTAAATCAGAGATTCATTATAAAGTGCAGAACCTTAAGATTATGCTATAGGGCCACGGGTGGCTGAGTCCCCACAACTTAGTAAATTATCATTCTCACTTGAGCTGTGGTAAATCATTATGCCTACTTACAGTTGCGGTATTTAACTTCCTTTCATTTCAAGGAACTGGGTGCGTGACTGGTTTAGAGATTTTTGGAAATCTTAGTGCATGTATTGCTGCTTGAAAACTTTGCTGAGTCTGGCCTTGTATCTTTAATACTGTACCTGCTACAAGGGAGAGTTAAAATTTTGCATTTGCTGAAATGCCAGTATAAGAATACTGAACTCCACAACATGTCATGGGTTTTAATTTTTTTGTTGTTGTACAGCAGCCAAAAAGATTTTTTTTTTATTGTATAATTCCTGTGGATTATAATTATCTGTCACTGTAAATCTTTTTTTAGTGAAACTGTCTAGTTTAGAAATTCAGATGGTACTGTCATTATCTTTCATAGAGAGCTATCTATAATTTTGTAGTTACGTATTCTGTTCCTTTACATTAATTGAAGTTGTAATTATTTTTTTTCCTAACAGTCTTCTCCTTGCAAGCAAAATGTTTCACTCATGGTGGTCGTAGTGATAAGTAGTAAATAGTTCAATCTTCTCTTGGTTTCAGTCTGTTTGTTGTGTTAGTGTAACATGTCATTTCTCAGAGACTCCAAAGTCATGAGTTATCTGCACATCGTTATCCTGTAACACTCAGCGCACAGTCACTGACAGCTTGATTATAACTACAAAGAAATCAGATGAAATATCCTAAAAGCAAAAAGGCTTCATTTGTAAGTTTTATTCTGTCACTTTCTCTTCTTCAGTATTATCCAGATTAATTTGAACATTTTCTCATTTTTCAATCTCCAGGATAAAATAAATAAAATACATCTCTAATACAAATGTAAGTATGTTGTAGTTACAGTAGGGTTTTTGCAGAGGGATTGAAATGATTCCCCTGACGTAAATATGTTTCACACCGGATCACTACACCCTCCCATGTGGTAACCTATCATCTCAAGCTCTAATGATCCCTTACCCTTGTTGACGTTAGCAGACTTTTCCTCTGGGGCATTTTCTTTTGTTTCTTTTGTCAGCTGGTCTAAAGAGAAGAAAACTGCTCAGTCTTGATTTTTCTGCAGATGTTGAGGATTTTACTGCAAAGTTCAGTAACATGACATTTGTTTTCAATGTAGTCACAGAAACAAGAAAATCAGGCAGTCTGTAAAGCTTCTTGTTCTACTTTAGATTCTCTATAGCAGATAAACACTGGAATCTGAAAATCTTAAACAACTTCATAAGAGTGTGATCGCTTACAATTTTATTACATGGACATGTTTTTTTCTAAAAAAACCCATGCTGTATATTTTTAAACAGAAAGAGGTGAGAATCTAGTAAACAAAAAAGTAGGGATGAGAACAAAATAGAAAGAATTAAAGGGAAATAGTGTAGTAAAAATAGTTGGTATCTGATGCTCTTTTTCCCCAAAGTAAGTGCAAGCTTACATTTTTCCCAACAAGTGTAAGATTATTATGTTCTCTTGCTGTCACTGAGCCAAATGCAGTGTTTCCTGCTCTAGAAGCTGAGAAACTGAAACTTTTTGGCTTGTTTGGGCCAACAAACCTTTGAAGCCTCATTCCATGCCAGGGATGGGGACTACATGGCGCTGAGCTCTGTGTACTCTGTGATCCTGTCCCTTGCCTCAAAGGGCTGAGAGCGGAGGGTGGAATGTATACAGATGTTGGGGAAGGAGGAGGAAGTGCCTTTCCTTGAAATCCTCCAGACAGCTTATCAGCCAGGAAGAAGTATTCATGGACTAGCCAAACCAAACCTAAGAGGCTCGGCAGGGTCCAAAGAGTATGCATGCATAATCATGTACGGTTTTAAAATATCCAAATGTCTTACAATGGACAAGGTCCAATGTGGCTCTCTTGGGTTGTTTGAGCTTTGTAGGACCTGCTTCAAGTAGTGTTCTCTTATAATGATCTCCTTCAGCCTTGAATACGTAATAGGAATGCCATGATATTTAATATATAAGAGCATTTCTGGTTTCCAATGCATGCTGTAGCAGTTCTATTGATTTCAATGGAATAACTTAAGGTATATATCCGAGTAGTATTTGAACCAACAGTGATATAATTTTTTCCTTCTCATTGAAAACACCCGCTGAACACAGTAAAACTTCAACTTTTGTGCAGTATACTTGAAACAAATTCAGAAGTGAAGGAACAGTTTTGTTCAGTAGTGAGAGAGCAGCTTAGTAGTGTTAATGCTGTTTCTGAAATACATCAATTGCAGTGAACTTTAGGGTACTTTATACTCAGCAACCATCAGGATCATGGGACTGAAAAATAGGAGAATATCAAGTTTGATTTAACAAGAGTGATACTGAAATTGCACTGGATGAGAGAATTCCTTCACCAAACATGTCTGCAAGACCTATAATCAGTTTTAAAGAAAGCTGCCTACAACAGCTAGGGCAGTGAATGTCAAGCAGAATTGAGTGTCAGCAAGAAAAGTGGTAGATACAGGCAAAAAAGTGTAGCTGTAAACTGGCGTAAGGAGGAAAAAAATTGTGACTTGTTATACATGCTCTTCAGCCCATTGTCTAGTGGCTGTATTCTGGTAATAAGCAACAATGATTGCAGCTTGTTGATTGATAAGATAGATGAGCTAACCTCTTTAACAATCTCTTCATTCAACAGTCCTGTTGAATAGGATATGAAGTCATAGGCTAATTACCATAAAACAACTGTAGACTTTCTTGAAGTACATTCACTGCTGGAAACTATTAAGTTTCTTCCTGGTGGTCAGAGACCAGGTTCCAACCTGAATTTTGCTGAGCTGTATTCACTTGAGAGACTTTTACAGAATGATATAAAACTTTTAGCTGATGTGGGGAAGATGTCATTCCACAAGTTCAGAGGCACATCCATCACCCAGCTTTTTGAACAAAAGCGAGAAGGTAAGTCTGCGTTAGTTATAAAGGAATTTTCTTGATCATAATTTTGTGGAAATACCCTGCTCAGATTAGCCTAAATTGTCACATCAAGCATACAGCTGAGAATTTTATGTCCGTGGGTATGGGAAGTGCGGAGCTACTATCAGTATGCTTTTACTGTTAAGCAGTTTCAGAAACGAGCAGAATCTGTGTCTTCCGTATGCCTTGCTATTCTCACAAGGGCTGGTGATACTTTCAGGTCTTTCCTTTTGGAAATTTTCATGCTAGAATGGGTTGTCCTGCAAAATTGCTCCAAATGTTTCTTCCGTTTTGTGAGGGCTAAGACCATAGAAAACAATGAGCTTCCATACGTTTAGATGTCTCTAATGAAGTCAAATGGACTGTCTCCAGGTTCCTGTTTTGTGTAGTGCCCTGTTCATCTATATGCAAAGGAGCTATAAAAAATTTAGGACACCTGGCAGACAATATATTTCTTTGCTTACCATCTGCAATGAAGTCTTGGTTCAGGACTCATTCATTTTTTCATCCTTGTTAATTTGTTGTTTAAGAAGAGGAAGAATTGAGCATCGTTTTCCAGGAACTTTTAAAAATATGGATCTTACTGTTGATGTA
This sequence comes from Rhinoptilus africanus, assembly GCA_013400135.1. Taxonomy (NCBI): domain Eukaryota; kingdom Metazoa; phylum Chordata; class Aves; order Charadriiformes; family Glareolidae; genus Rhinoptilus; species Rhinoptilus africanus. Next base: position 410,478 of record VXBO01006155.1, on the reverse strand, counting down.
AAGAGCTAGAATTCATGTTTTTTCCTGGTTCAAAGCAAGAAAAACAGTGTGCCACCAGGGGTTAATACTAATGAATATTCCCTTTCAATGTCTAAGTCTGTGTCTAACCAAACTTTGTTTTCTATGAAGTAACATTACAAGTGCTTCTGAATTGTGAAATAAATCCAGACAGTTAAAGGCAGGAGAGCTGTTCAGGTGCTCTCAGTGAGATTGTGCATTAAGAAGCAAGAAGATTTTTGAATGATGGCTTTAGCATTTCTGTTATATATTTGTGATAGTTGCCGCTTTGGGAAACTCACCCTCAGCTAAGGTGTCTTTGCAGGATCTTACAAATTAAGTGGAGGCATAAGCTGCCAGATGCAATGTGTCTAAAATAAGTATGTAGAGTGTCTCAAACAGGGATGCAAATTGAAATTAAAATAGACTGACCAACACATCTGATGCCATTCTACCACAGAAATAAATTAAACCTGGTAAACTGTATTTCACGGTGGTGAGATCAGTCTTTAACCAATCTACACTTACTGCTGTGGAATTTCTATTCACGTGTGGGTGTGTGACACTTCTCAAGGGAAAAAAAAAACCAGCAAAGATATTTATGCTGGTCTAATTGCATTCCAAACAACTTGTGTCTTATTAGCTGAAGGAAAAGGAGCCTAAAGCAAATTTTGAAAAGAAAAATTACTAGGTCAATCTGACATCTGCTGTGTGGGAAAACATTCCTTGGGAAAATGTGACTGTATAGCTATCTGGGATCTCATAAACAGAATTAATCCTAAGCATTTGTTTGCTGTCATCAACAACAACGTTGGACCAGAAGTAGTGTCTAACTACACAGAACAAATAACAGCATAAGAGTGAAGAGAAAGTGCGATATTGTTTTTCTGAAAGAGTTCCTGTGATAAAACAAACTAGGCATTAGAATTATTGTTTCCTTGATAAATGTGTCAGAACATCATATCTGAGATGTTGAAAGCTTGCTTTGCATTGAAGTTGTCTTTGTGACTGCTCTGGCTTAGCATCTTGAAATTGTTGGAAGATCATTCACCTTTTTTTAAAATAAAAATAAAAGCATGCATAGAAATACAAGTATGAAATGAGATTTTTTTTTAATGTGCAAAATATAATTTGAATTTTTCCTATTAAATGAATTATTACAGGAGTTAACAACCCTTCACACAACCCTCAAAATCGAGAACCCCAAACCAAGATAAACTTGACCTCATGTGTATTGTGCCAAATACCAAACCTGGCATTATTTATACAGTGCCAAATTCCAAACCCTCTGTAGAATTTATTTGGTTTTGGTTTTTTTTTTTTTCTATGTGTTCTCTTTCTTGTGTTCTGCTTCTTTATATCTTGCTTGTCTTGGTTTAGTATGGAAGCTTTCCCAGATGGATGTTGTCTTTAATTACCATACCAATTATTATGCATATCTGTAGTGTGCTGTGCCGTTGTTAATTATAATTGTACAGGTAGTAAAGCTGCGGTATTAAAGTCTGTTAAATTGTGATTTTGTTTTAAAACCCAAATCTTACCGTGGAACTCTTCTTATTCTTCCTAATGTCACTAACCTCTGAAGAGAGCTTTAAAACTAGTAAAGTTTGCAAAGTTGTCAAGATAAAAGTTAGTGTAACTTTATTCCTGTCGTCTAGGATATAGTTACCTGGTTTTCTGAGTTTAGGAAGTGAACCATTTTCTGCACATTTAGTGGGCTGAACTACCCCAGTGTGGGTAGAACATTTTTGCTGGTGCAAGGGCTTTGGTCTGCAAACTTGATATACAGTGGTGGGGAAGCCCTTGAAATTTAGTTCTATTCCCCACGGTTTCCTGCTTTTCCAGTTGTGGTATCGCTGCGTGTTTATGCCCAAATTAACAAGATGTTAACATAACAGAGTTTATAAGATCAGCTAACCAGGCTCTTCTGCTAGATTACTGGTGTGTGCCTAGTGCTTCTGGAGGATAAAATTACCTCTTGCTGAGCTCCTGTGCTCTTCTGAGCTGCTCCCATCACACTGCTGCTGACGACCTACCTCACTCTGCATCAGGCCACATTAAGAATGACGGTGTTAAAAATACAGCCTTGATTGAGCAGTACAGCCAAGTTAACATATGTAGGTGCAGTGCTTTCTTTTCAAGAGTTCATCACTTTATTTTTGAAACTCTTAAGAACCTTGGCATATTCCGAGTTCCAGAATGAAATCATACATGGTTCTTGTACTACTGTGTTAATAATTATGTCAGGCATCGCAAAAAATTAACACGATCCTTCTATATTCTGTGAACGTCAATTCTGCCAACAAATGGGATGGAGAGGGTGATGCTTACTCATGTATCACGGTTGACTGTACTTGATGTCTAAAGAAAAAGTGAAGTCCACCTGAAAAGTCTCTAGTGGCTGGAGCGTTTGTATGATCTCTTTCACAAATACTGCTTTCTCCCAGGGTGTTTACTTCCCGCAGTGCAGACACTAATAAGATACTTTCCCTTATCTGGCTGTTTTCCCATGCAATATGCTATAATAAATGGGGACCTTTATATTCAAACAAAATTTTTCTGAGAGTCTTAACTCTATGGCAAGCTGCTATGTACTTAATGTCTCTGAATTTATTTTAATGGTTAATCTGTTTCTTTAAAAGCTTCATATTTTACAGGGAGGGAACTTGATTTACAAACAAGAGATTGGTGTGTTTGTACCTTCTAAACAGATAGAATTTATGGCTTTTAAATAAACAGGAGTATGCAAATTGAGAGTATTTTTCATCAGCCCCCTATTACTGTCATGTATTAACTAATCCTGTATTTTGGCTATTAAAATAATTTGTGGGAAAAGCTGCTTCCAATGCTTTTCTCTGTATTTAGCTCAGAGAAACAAAGTCGAAAGGGAAATATCGTAATCTGTGCTGTGGATAAAACCACAGCAAAATGGTGCCAGCACTGAGGTGTACGTGCATCCTATCACTCACTGTGTACCTGGGCCTTAAAGACTGCATTTCCAGGAAAGCAATTTGGTTCACTCATGATTCTTCCTTTACTCTTGTGGGGAAAAAACAAAGGCATCATTATACCTCTGGTTTCTTTTAATATGGAAAGTTATTTTCTAGCTCATTGTATAGTAATTTAACTTGTGTCTAGATGCATTAACAGCGTATTTGGTGCTTCTTTTTCCCTTCTCCCCCTCATCTTTTGCTTTCCTCCTTCCCCTAAAAATATCTTATTTTTTTCCCACCTGTTCATAACCATAGAAATCCCTGAATTGCAAAACTTATATGTGGAGTTCTAAACCAAATTTCCAAAACACTTTGTTTGTCAAATTTATTATATTGGGTTTTTTTTTATTTTGTAAAAGTATTGTCTCTAATAATTGTTCCATAAAACTTATTGCATATCATAGGTGTTATTTTTTCCTTCCTGATCTGCTATCATATTTCTTTATAATTCCTTACAGGAAGACATCAAAAGTTTTTTGATGTAATCCCCATCAGGCCATTTTCATGTCTTGCACCCAGGAAAATGGGTCCAGACCTGGACAGGGGCTTCATATGTTACCTTTATACAACTTCTTAATAAAAGAATGATTCCTTTACTATAAATAAAGGAATTAACAATGAATCGCAAGGCAGAAATGACACCTGTGTATCTCATGTTGTACAAATTAAAGCATAATTTTATATATGTATGGGAAGTTTCATGGTGTGTTAATGGCATTTGTATCTTGCTCAATGATCTCCAAGAATATGAAGTCATTAATTGCTCTTTCTGATATTGGAGTACTTTACTTTTTTTTTTTTATAGTGGGCCAAATAGAGATTATGTCGACTTTTATACTATGTAGTAAGCTTTAGATTTGGTACATTTAATCTGTCCTCTGCCTGCCATTGGAAATTGCAGTGGCAGTTATAATTGAGTTGCAGTGGAGATAACTAGTATGACTTACCCATGCTTTTCAGCATATACATACATGATTTGGGTAAGAGGATGCAGGGTTGAAGGTAGCTTGAAAACTGAGGCTTTTTTTTTTTAAGGGTATTATGTTATTCACAGTGCTGAAAGTACAGTGTAACTGAGAGATAAAACAGCTGACAATGTTAATACTGATAAATGCTGAGTGGTTTACATGTGGGAGATGTTTCTAATTATATTTATACAGTAGTGGGCTCTTAATTAGTTGTTAGTGCTCTGGAGAGAGATATTGGTATTACAAAATATATATATTTGAAAATGTTAGCCCAACGTTTAGTAGCCATCAAGAAGCAGGTAAAACGTAAGGAATTATTTGTTTCAAATAGAGAGCAGACTCCTAAAGCATCCCTGTGTCATTCTATAACTGTTTTAACTGAACTACAGTAGAGCCTGTTGTTCTGGACTTTCCATCCCAGAAGGATGCAGAGGCATAGAGGGGGTAGGAGTGGTGAGAGTGACCAGCAATGCTGAGTGGCGTGCTTGGCACCAGCAGCAAACCAGTCCAGACTTCTCAAGCCATGAAAAGTTTTGATGGGGTGTGAAGCAGAGAAGTGCTTCTTTAAGAAATCTGTAGAATCACAAGCTCCATAGATAAGAGGACATCAGATGAAATTTATAAATTGCAGGTTCAAAGTAAAAGAGAGATAGCTTTTCTCATGATATGTATTTATTTAAACCGTGGAATTCGGAGAATGTTGTGAATGCTGAAGGATGGTGGCTCAGATTTTAAAAACAAACAAAATCTAACGCACCTCCTATCCCCCAAAATTATGAGGAAGAAAACCCCACCCTAGTCTTTTAAACAGAAAAATGTCACCACTTATTAAAGAAATGTTTGATCCATTGGTTTCTGAAAACTGAGAGTTTACACTAGGGAAAGTGCCTTTATGTCATCGCTTGGTTTTTTTTCGTTCACATCTTCTGTTGCTCACTGTCAGAAATCAGGTAGTAGGGGAAAAGGATTTTGAGTCTAGCTTGGGCTATTCTTGTAACTGGTATGTAGATCCATCTTGTCAGGGAAGAGAATGTCACTGGACATTGCAGAGTATGTGTTATACATTGCATTGCAAACAACTGAACTGTCTGAAGTAGCTCCATTAAGTTTACTTCCGTGTTCTGCGTATGTAAATTACTGGAGGTAAGAGAAGACAAATATTCTCTCATAGTTGTGAAATATATTATTTTTCTTGGTATCACTCAATTTTGAGGAGAAATATGTATGATGATCATAGAACCATAGAGTGGTTTGCGTTGAAAGGGACTTTAAATATCATCTAGTTCCAACCCCCCCTGCCATGGGCAGGGACACCTCCCACTAGATCGGGTTGCTCAAAGCCCCATCCAGCCTGGCCTTGAACACTTCCAGGGATGGGGCTTCCACAGCTTCTCTGGGAAACATGTTCCAGTGTCTTACCACCCTCCCAGTAAAGAATTTCTTCCTAATATCTAATTTTCTCCTCTTTCAGTTTAAAATTGTTACCCCTCGTCCTATCGCTCCATTCCCTGATAAAGAGTCCCTCCCATCGTTTCTTTAGGCCCGCTTTAAGTACTGGAAGGCTGCTGTAAGGTCTCCCTGGAGCCTTCTCTTCTCCAGGCTGAACAACCCCAGCTCTCTCAGCCTGTCCTCATGGGAGAGCTGTTCCAGCGCTCAGATCATCTTCATGGCCCTCCTCTGAATTCGCTCCAACAGGTCTGTGTCCCTCTTTTGTTGGGGGCCCAGAGCTGGATGCAATACTCCAGGTGGGGTCTTGTAAGAGTGCAGTAGAGGGGGAGCATCATCTTGCTCAACCTGATGACTACTCTTGTGATGCAGCCCAGGATGTGGTTGGCTTTCTGGGCTGCAAACGCATGTTGCTGGCTTGTGTTGAGCTTCTTATCCACCAGCACCCCCAAATCCTTCTCGTCAGGCCTGCTCTCAATCCATTCTTCGCCTGGTTGGTATTTGTGCATGGTATTGCCCTGACTCATGTGCAGGATCTTGCACTTGGCCTTGTTGAACTTCATGAGTTTTGCACAGGCCCACCTCTCAAGCCTGTGCAGGTCCCTCTGGATCGCGTCCATTCCCTCCAGCATGTTGACCGCATCAC
>VXBO01006155.1:357607-404070 GCA_013400135.1 Rhinoptilus africanus | reverse complement strand
CTGTTATCTGCCAATGCTGTAACCCCGTTGTCGAAGGCCACCCAATTTGTCAGGCACAATTTGCTATTATTGAAGCCATGTTGTCTGTCACCGATCACCACCTTATTTTCCATGTGCCTCAGCATAGTTTCCAGGAGGATCTGCTTTCATGATCTTGTCAGGAACAGAGGTGAGACTGACAGGCTTGTAGTTCCCTGAGTCTTCCTTTTTCCCCCCTTTTTAAAAATGGGGGTTATGTTTCTCCTTTTCCAGTTGGTGGGAACTTTGCCGGAGTGTCATGACATCTCACATCTGATGGATATTGGCTTAGCAACTTCATCCACCTGTTACCTCAGAAGCTGCAGATGCATCTCATCAGGTCCCATGGATTTGTGCACCTTTAAGGTTCCTTAGATGATCTCAAACTTGATTCCACAGTGTGCAGTTCTTCATTCTCCCAGTGCATGTCTTCGCCTTCTGTGACTTGGGTGGTGTGGCTAGAGTGCGTGCCAGTGAAGACTGAGGAAAAAAAAAAGGGACTTCTTTAATATGAAATTGGGTCTTGAATTTATTCACTAGAATAATTTTTTTCATGGCTTTATTGTTTTAAAGGTCATCTTAAATAGCCAGATATGAGGAGTCTTTGCTGGTGATAACATTGAAATGCTTGTAAATGTGCCTTTCTTAAGGGGCATCTTGAGATCCCTCCTTCACCTGGGGATGATTTTGGAGAAAATGTAGTGTATCTGCTCTTAAGCAGCTGAGGTGATACTATATATCCATATCTGACAGAGTTACCTGAAAATCCACTCGATGGAGATGTATCAAAATATGTGTAAATTGTCACAAATATAAAAACATGATCTTTCTCTGTGAGATTAAATCTATTTACTGACTTAAAATTAAATTTCTAAAGCATAGTAACTTGATTCCTAGTATCAAATGAAAGGTTACAAATAGTTCCCTTCATGTTTTCAGAGACAGCTAATCAGCTGGAGGTTTGTAAGGGTATGTTTAAGCTACTTTTGGTATATTTGAGATGGAAGTTGGAAATTTCCCCTGTGGCAGGTGCTTGCTATATAACTGCCTTCCTTTTATTTTCAGAAATACTAGTCAATGTTATAGCTAGTCCTCTGGTATTCTACCTGTGTTTATTTTTACATATTTAAACTACAAAAAAATGCATGAGGGTCTACTTGCATTTGAAATGACAAAACATTATAGTGCTAGTGTGTATGTATATATAAAAATATAAAACTTTGTAATCTATGCACTTTTAACGTGTTATGCCATATCACATCAGTGATACTCTTTTATTCTTATGGTTGCAAGGCTTTTTTTCCACATCCAAAGAAGTCAACAGGAATAGCATCTTTGATCTTCAGAACATAAAGTCCAAGTCTATTCACTAACTTGCTTATATATATAGGACATTGGTGGCATATATTTGGTAGCAAAGAGCCACCTTCTCAGACTGTGCAATACTAATGATTGCTTTACTGAATTGGAATATAAATGTAGGAGAATGATAGAGGACTTAGTGGTTTAACCAGCCTGTGAATTGACTTATGAAATGTAGGAATTTTTTTATTCTTATAAAGTTGGGACAGAATTCCTCAATACTTTATCCTAATTTTAATTCATTGTTCGATTTAGAAGTTTAATAGATTGTAAATGCACAGCAGTCTCAGGGTATTTCAATTACTTTATTGAACAGTTTTAGAAAAGTTTTGTAAAAAGGAGCAAAAATTGTTTGAAGTGCACTATCTTGTTCTTCATTCAGTCTAGAAACCTCCCTGAGTGCCTAATTGTTTGTTTTGTTTCCTCTTAGATGAATCGACTCCTAAAGAAGTCAGCAGGGTAAGTGCTGCTTTGTATCCCTTCTAAAAAGAAGCGTAGCCTTTGAGGCCCACTGTTCACTTGAGATGATTTTTGTGCAGTCTATGATCAAGATTTGTCTCTATTCCCTGGACATAGTGTATCTCCAGAGGAAAAAAAAAATGGTGCACTGACTGACTAGAGAACAGTTAATATGGAAAATAAATACTAAGAACACTTGACTGTCTGTAAATAAATTAAAGGTTATTTTGTGTTAACAAATTTAGTGTTCCCAAAGTGGTATTTTCATGATCCAGTTTTAAAAAGGTACTTCACAGAAACCAGGAAAGTCATGGGACTTTGAGCATAACAGCAGACTATTTAATCAGTGTTACTGCCTCGAGAGATAGTAAGCGTAAAAGGAAACAATATGCCCTATCTAATAACTCCTTTTGAGATGTGCTGCAGTATGGATGACCTAAAATCTTTGAAATATTTTGCAGTGTACTGTATGAAATGTAATTTAAAAATCTTAAAAACATATTCAGTAATAAATTTCCAGCTCTACCTTTACATCTGTTTGACACTGTGTTCTGCAGAATATCAGTCCATGGTTGAAGACTAGTTAGGGGGATCTGTTAGAAACTGGTGCCTTTGCTGCGAATGACGAAAGATCAGTACAGGACAATCTGTTGCCCTCAAATGTATCCAGTCAGCCTGAGGCAGCTGAATTTTATTTCATATAAGCTGAGGCAGCCATTTACAGCTTTCTGAGTGGAATCATATTCGTGTTTTGCTCCTCTTCTTGAATGTCTTGCATAAACTATTTCACATTCCCAGGAGAAATACAATAGCGTCAGACACATATTCAAAATAAGGCTGATTGAAAGACTGCAAAAGCTGGCTGGGTGGTCTTGCTCTCAGAAGTCTTTTGGAAAATACCGTGGTATGGAAGGAGTGGAAATGGGCTGGTAGTGGAAACCTCAGTTTGGTAACCTGGAGAGCAGAGGGCTGGCAGAAGGGGGAGCTGAAATTCATCTCTTATGAGACTATGAAAAAAACATTAAATGATGTCTAAAATGAGTTTATTCAAGCAGAAGTTCACCATATATGTGGTGTGCTATAGATATGTAAGGGTGTTGAAAATTTAGATGTCAATATGTTTTAGTAACTTATTAATTTATAACACTTTTTGGTCTCCCCTTAGTATTGAACAGTTATGGCAGTTGAGTAAATACCTATCAGTGCAACCAAAGATTATTGTTATTATTATATCTCTATACATTTTTTTGATTGCAAAATAATTAAAGATCTGCTTAACAATCTCAGAAACCATAATTATTTCTGTAGAAGAAAGTTCCTTTTAATTCTTAGTAATTTGGTAAACAGATTCACATTTTCCCTAAAACTCTGTAAAGTGGAGTTACAAATCATATCCAGATTACCACATTTGAGCTATTCGAGGCAAAAAAAGCAAGCTTTGAAACCCTGACCCCCCCCAATCCGAGTCTGCCCTACCAGTCACCCTGTCTCTCAGACATGCTGGTCCCAGCCACCTCAGCCCCTCGAAGTCATGTATAGTGACTTAGAGTTTTCCTGAAGATGGATGGGCTGTCACTTCAAATCCTGGAGTTAGTGGGATGCAGATGATACTTGAGATGTTCTAAAGTAAATATTCTCTGCCCCCCCCTTTTTTTTTTTAAGCTATCAGTCATCATGCATTTGGCGTGTATACCATGTTACACTATTTTTTTTTAGAAGTATAATAGTTGAGGGCACTCAGTAGTGCACCATAATACAAATGAACATGTTTGGTAGTTTATAGTATTTTTGAATAATGCTGTATATAATAATGTAAACCTTTATAATACATCCTCTTTCTTCAGCAGCAGCTCAAACAGATGCCAGTTTAATTAAAATCTGAACATAAATTAGAATTTAAATTAGGAAAGTTCTGTACGTGAGTAATGTTTTTCAGACAAAAAGACGTGTTCATGCTGACTGAGGAATTATGAGTTTTAAAGTCATTAAGTGTTACATTTTTAATTCCTGAAAATGTCTTCAAGAAGATGCTTATGTCATAGGGAAGCAAAAACAAAGGTTAGAGAAAGGAAATTTATTGCAGAATTAAATCACCACCTGGTTTAAAATATTATATTAGTTAGGAACCAAGGTAGAAATATGCTGAAAAAATGTGGTCTTCATCTCTGGATTTTTTTTTTTCCATTGTTCAATGTTGGACAGAGTGAAAACATCAAAACAGTCATAGTCATATGCTGTGACATTAGTTGCTTCAATAGTCGTCTTTTCTATTGTGCTTACACAGGACAAGAGAATTAAATTGGGAGAGGATATTTTTTATTTAACCCCTTTCTGCCCCAAAAAGCCTTATATACATAAAAGATTATAAACTTGTTTATAAACATACAGATTATAAACTTGTTTTAGGGCTCTAAATACTGAACTTGTCATTCATTTGCCTTTTTTTTTTCTTCTTTTTATCAGCAAAGTGCAAAGGGATGAAAGGTGTCCAGATTTTTTTGAAAAGAAAAAAAAGAATCTTTTAGTTCTTGAATTACTGGAAGGAAATTTCAGTGTTTTCAAGGGTTTGTATTGCAGTTTCACACTTTGAAAATTGAGGAAGTTCTGAAAAATGCTGTTGTATAGGAACTGCATTTTTAATCTTTTTCCATTTTTAGCAGCTTAGTAGAAACATGAAAATAAAGTAGCAATCTTAGGTATCAGCATTACATTACATGTTTTTGAAATAAGGAGAGAATAGAAGAAACACTCCATATATTTTACATTTTGAGGTTTGTATAAAATTTATTTTTTTAAATCTGGTCTCCTTATAGTGATTCCATCAATATTTTAGTGTTCAGAAGTTATGTGTAAAGATATCCTAATTTGGCCTGACATAGTAGCCTATGGGTGGGGGTGTGGGGGAAAAGGTTTCCTGGTTCCTATAGACTGCTTTTGGCATAAAAACAATTCTGGTTACAAAATATCTCATGAGCATTTGTGACCAAAGAGTGAACCTGTGAACTTTTTTCTGCATGCTAGATTCCAGTATTTATGAAATATATGTAACTGGGGACAGAATCTCCTTTTCACGTGATGTAGTACTGGGAACATCCTTGGAAATGCTGAGTTTCTTCTGCTTACTTATTGTGCAGATGTGCGTTGGCTGATCCCATCCATCCTAGCTACAGAAGTGGTTTTCTGGGCAGAGGGATTTAGGAAAGAAAACCAACTATTGAACTATTTCGACGAGGAAAACTTAAGCTGAATTTTATACTTTGCTGTTTTATCCACAAAAGAAATTAAAATAGAGGAGTATGAGTTTGAGCATTAAGTGCATATGTATTCACGTATATCTAGACTAAAGATATACTACTTTGACAGTATTAATGAAAACAGTGTGCATTGGAGACATGTTATTCTTTTCAGTTGGCAAAAATAACCCCATTCCTACATGAACTATAGCCAGGATTTTGTTCTACGTGCTGCTAACTTTCCCATGATCACTGTGTGCTCTTTTGTACCTCAGATTCCAAAGTTTAAACAAGAATACTTAATGTTCCTGATATGATCACAGTGAAATTAGCTGTTATTCATTTTGCTTAATGACTTTCCATTCCATGTTTACTTGAACAATACTTCCAGTGAAGCTGCCTTTTGGCAAGTACCTTTGCTTTGTAAACTCCGGTGATGCCAACAGCAATTCACTTTGCAGAAGTTTACCATATAAACACCAGAAAATTATTACCTAGCAAGTGACTAGCTCATTTACAGTACTTTATTCTTGGAAACAGGAATAATACTTTAATCTTCTCCTTTCCCCTTTTTGGACTTGGAGCTTTTGGCAGCTGCCTTGGCACCAGCTAGCACCCAGCACAGTATGTCGCTGACAGTTACAGAATTAGCAAGTGTGTTTTCAGTAAATAGTTGCAGTAATTGCATGTATCTTCACCATGCATCTGATAATAAAAGGTTGGGCTTTTTGTGACACATTAGCAAGGCAAGCTCATTCTATTTCCTTATTAAAGATGGGATTTAAATGTTTTTGCACAGTCCCAGAACTGAAGACTGATGAATTAATCAGAAAGTTAGGGGAACTAGAACAAACACATATATTCAGCCTTTAGAAGTGATGCAAATGGCGTTGCACCCATTGTCACAAGAAGATGCTTATATAAGCTGATTTCTTTATAAAGAAAATCTTGTGGATACTGTGGTAGTGATAAGCAACAGTGGTAGGAAAATGAGGAAGTTGATTTTTCATTTTGTACATGATGTCTTTAGAGTCCTTGCAAGTCAAGTATCAGGAGGGAATGTGATTTTATAGAAAGCTTTCTGAAAAAGAGGAGCAGTATTCAGCCTTGTCAAATTAAAATGAAGCTCATTATGCTGTTTTATTATATAATCTAGAGAGGTGATATAATTGAGATATTCATGCAGTTTTATGAGCCTTACAGTTAATAACAGCTTATATGGTTACTTCTATATATTCATAATGTTCTTTTCTCGTAAGCCAAGCCTCTGCTTTTTATTATATGTTTTTCCTATTACTAGCAAAGCAATTTATTTCAGTTACCATTTGATAACAAGGAAGGAGCTGATGGAAAGATTAGAATTGAATGCCAGTGAACGGGGGCTATTTGGCAAGATGCTTCTCCTGGGAAGGTGTTCACCATCTCTCCCAAGGCTTGGAAATCAGCTATGTAAACAGGCTGGGAAACACGTGCCTTCAAAATTAGTGAACCCTTTCTGCGCAGAGCGAGGGCTCATTTGCATCTTTTAATATAATAGGGCCTGTCCTGCCAAATGCCATCTCATATTTTCCCGTCTTTGCTTTTGTCATGAACAGTGTTTGATGTGCGAACAAACAATTCATAAATACCTGTGTACAGTGCCGCAATGCTAAACTTTATTTACTGAGCAAGTTCTAACCCATGTCCTCTCCAGTCAAAACAAGAAGAATAGACGTCAGACAAATGTGTGTAGAAGCAGTTTTCTCTGAGGCTGTGTACAAGCATTAAAATTAATCACCTCAGCTAAGCCTGCTCTTTGTAGCTTCTTGCTTTCCAGTGTCCAAGTTTAAACAAAACTGGTTACTCCAGCCAATGCCAGTTACCTCTTCTGATTTTTTGGAGCACAGAGATTTTTCTGAGCTTCCTCTCCAAGCTCACTGCTCCTCTGAAAGCCAGCTCTGCGCTGTAAGCTTGCTTACCTCTTTCTCTCTATTTTTATTTTACTGTCTGAGGATTTGACATCCTTTGGCTCAGCATTTCCACCTTGAAGCAAGCAAGCAAGCAGTTTTATTCCCACTCTGTAGGGGGTTTTTTTTGGTGTGGGTTTTGGTTTTGGTGGTTTTGTGGTTTTTTTTTTTTTTTTAAATGAAGTTCACACCCATATTTTTGGTTCTTGACATGCGCACTTTAGATGTCTTAGATGTTATCACTGTTTTTAGGACAAAGTTATCTCTTAGTTATTTGTGTCCAAGAATGAGAAACACCAGTTTCTATGCAAGCTGTGAACTAGCCATCAGTGCAGCTAAACAATGCAAAATATTGCAGCCAGTGGAAGTACGAGGCCTACAGAATGTAGCAGTACATGTAAACATACATATCAAAAATGTACACTATCTAACTTACATACACATAAAAAGTACCTGAATAGAAGTTTGTGTCCTTTTCTCCTTTTCCCAATTTTATTATTGGTTTAATTCAATATTTTGGCTTTTTTTTTTCTGCAAGTATTTCTTTATACCCATTGGTCGTCAGAAATGCAGTAACATGACTATAACTAAAATACAATAATTTCTTGCATTTAAAGAAATAGGTGACTACTGTGATATTTACAGGTCTGGCCTTTTTTTGTTTCTAAATTAGATGTCTGAATACTCGTTACAGTGAAGTGTACTGACACATGGAATGAATATTCTAGGTACTTCTAAATAAGATGTCTCTTACAAGGCTGCCTTTGCTTGCAAGGGACTGGGTTTGGTCACCATTATGTTCCTCTCTATTTATGAATTCCTTTGTGGGGAGGGGAAGAGGCAAGAATATACTTCAGTTTAGAAATCTGCTTATTATGCAGGCCAGTAAAGTAATGGTTCCAAAATTCTTAAAGGAAATATAATATTTCTTTTAAAAAGATACAGTAATTGCATATTGATGGTCTTCCCAAAATATAAATTATGGATACAACTGGAAAATTATATAGAGCGAGTCTCTTACATCAAGGTGGTAACTGTGGATCTGGGGTTTTTCATAGTGCAACCTGAAAGGAAGGAAAAGCTGATCTATTTCAACAAAAGGCATCAAAGGATTTAGTTTGTTTATTTATTTTAGTGACTGCAATGCTTGGTTTTAAGAAATGTTGCTGTTGGGAATTCTTTTTTTTTATAAAGCGGGTATCAATGGCATCGAGAACTTACATACATAAGACCAATCTTTTTGTACTTCTGGTCCAGTATGAACATACCTAACATGCAATAGTTTAGACTGACATTTCAATCAAATGTAAAGCAAATGTTCAGACCATTAAGACTGCAAAGGAATGGACTTTTTTTTTTATTTGAAGGTATTTTTAGTTCATCTTTAAATTCTCTTGTTGCTGAGACTATAGTTTTGTGGGAAAGAAGACTTGCGCTGGCTAGAAGTTTATGAGGAGATTTTGGGCATTTTGGCTTTAGCAGCTGTGCATGTTCTGTAGCATGCTTTATGGAGAAGAAAGTAGCTGTCAGTTTTAAAGAGAAGACTGAAGAAGTTCAGGTAGAGATAGTCATACTTCAGATCTCATGACTTCAAAGGTTTTGGTGAAGTTCAGTCCCTGCCCAGGGACATTGTTTTGTATAAAGTGATGTGCAGAATCACTTGGATTCACTATCTGTGAGTCTTGATGCTGTCATTGACAGATTAATTTAGGTGACTTGATAAAGAATTAGCTGGATACCTGAAATACTACCTGATGTAACCAAAGAGAGAATAGGCATTTTAAACTTCCATGTCTATACGCAATCTCCTTGGCCTATGTACATCCTTCATTCTTAGTGATTTAGTGCCCTTCAACAACTGAGACTCCTTTCAAGACCCTCAGTTTGTCACAACAGATCCTGGTCCTGGTCTGAGAATTGCTTCTTACCTGAACAACTGTTTTTGTCCTTTCTCCTTTTTTTTTTTTTTAAATGTAATTTTGATCACATGAAGCTTTTTTTAAGCTGTTTTTTTGTTGTTGTTGGGGTTTTTTTGTTTTGTTTTGTTTTTTTTCCCTGTGTACATGTCTCAGATTACATTTATGGCTTCAGTTCCAAGTGCCCTAGGACAGAATAGCCTACACCTATCCATGGTGTGGCACCTTTAGAGTGCCTTGCAAATGGATAGGGTGGCTCTGGACTCAACATGCATAACATTAGCTTGCTCAGCACTGCTGATGTCCTCTCTCCAGCCAGCCTGCACAACAGTGAGGGTCAGGCAGTGCCCCTCGCCTCCCAGCACCGTTCACTTGGCAAACAAAATAGGGGAAGCCTGGGATGGCACCGGGGGCTGGACCTGAAGCCCTGATTATGAAGATCCAAACTGCTTTCCCAGAGCCTCTCTACATTTCAGTCTGATAATACTTGAAAGGCTGGGTCAGGAGCCTTGAAAATTTTTAAGGAAAATACTTTATGCTTGCTAGAAGAATTGATCCCTGCATCCCCAAAAGTTTGTTTCCAAGATACACTGATGTGACAGCTCAGCACCTCTTTTTTCCTGGGCAAAACACCTGTGCTGTCCTTCCCCATTGAGCCTGTAATGAAACAGGAGTATACAGCCACCTCCTAGAAGCTGGTTGTCCTTTGACTCTCATAGCCCTGTGGTGGGCTAGAGACCGCCTGCATCAGTTGACAAAGAGCTCTGCCTTGTGCTTCTCTCTGGCATCCTCTGAAACCAGCCTTAGATGCCTAAATTACTGATGAAAAATCAGGAACATCAAGAGGAATCTCTCCAGATGTGTTCACTTTCCCCTGTGTTTTGTGGCTTTCACAGTTTGGTTCTTTTTTTGTTTTTGTTTTTGTTTTTGTTTTTTAAATTGTTTTCTCAGCCAATGAGGTTCTGCATCACCAAAGCACATTTGGACATCCCTTTCCACTTTACTGGAATTTGAGCTGTTCGTTTATTCTAACTCCTTCTAGCCTGCAATAATGTTATGTGCTGTAAGGTTTGTAAAAGGACATGTTTCTATTGCAGAATCAGGCAGTTGTTGCTGTGGAGGAAGAGCTTTGTAGTAGGGAGGAAGTATTACATCGGAACTTGCTCTTCTCATTGTTATTCAGAAGACATTTTAAGAAGTTACAGAGAAAACAGATCAACTTCTGGATTATGTTGGCACTTATTGACCCTGTGTTCTATTAATGAAGGCTTTTTGTTGCAGCAGAAGGGCTTTTTCTCTTCTGCAGAAGCATAAAATGCCCCTGGCTACCCTGTAAGCATGAAAGCATGGAAATGAATCTTCATTTCAGTTTGTCATACATAAATTTACTTTGGATATTAAATTGTGTCCTTGAATATTTTTTTTTGTATCTTAATTGTTCAGAACAAATGCTTAAAACACATCTCACTCTTGGTATTTCAGCATCTCCTTTCCTGGAATAAAATATTGGTGATTCTCAGCCTCTTTGTTTAGATCTAAGTCACAGCACTATTGTTAAATCAACTGTCATGGGTTACTGCCTTCTTTTGCACCACAATATTCTAAAGACAAATAACCATAGAAATAGTTTTATACAAATCCTGCAAAAATATCCTTTCATATTTATAAATTCCAATATGACTATTTAGAACAGGATTTACCTTTTTAATTGTTAGTTCTTTCTCATAGCATCATAATATATGATGCCAGTATGATAGTGGTTTAATAGTGCTAAACCAGTTTTTAGTCCACTAGAATTATTTAAATGTAATGTCACTGAAATTCAGAATTTTACAGTAAATATGCCAAAATACATGTAGACACTGAATCTTAAATAGAAGGAAATCAGCAGTGGGAAGAATGAATTAAGTAAAAGGAATGAAGTAATAAGAATGTTTAAATTGCAAACTAAACTAACAAATTAAGAAACAGTACTTATGCTATATCTGATGACAGATAAATACTCTTTTTCCACTGAGTGCGTTGAATTTGTTTAAGGAATTACTTTCCTAAAGTAAGTTTTATACCAAATACGTGCAAGTCTGTCTTAGCAACTGCATCAAATATTGCTTGTACCAAGGTTTGCTGATGACTTATTCAGTGTTTAAATACATGGTTTCATAAAGAATATTGTGGCTTTTCAACCAAACATAATTGTGGTTATCCAATCTAAAATGCCTAGAACCAAATAAATACATCTCTTTCACTCCACTGTAATAAAAATAAAACCATTTTACAGTGTGACAGAGTAATTCTTTGCTAGTGATTGATCTAAGCCTTAGAATTACTTAATTGTGAATCTGGAAAAATTCTATGCATTTGGCCAGTTGTGAATCCACAGACTGTCAATAATAGAAATCTGCTGTATTACAACTGTATGTACTATGCAGCTACCATCTTTTTAGTGACATGGATGCGTGCAATGATTTGCCCTGCTTACGAAATGTTTGGAAGCGTATGTTGCAGAGGTGAGGATAAAGGGCACACAGCTTATTACGTAATTACTGTGCAGGCGGAACTGCTGCTTGATTACAGGGAAAGTTATTATTCTACCATGGCTGTTATGCCAGTGGGCTCATTTTGATGATGTGTTCTCTTAGTATATTAGCTTTAACATTTGAAGATTTGGTTTAAAGCCTGACTGCATTACAGGTGAAGAGATATGTATTCATTTCCAAGTTCTGGCATTTTTCCGCATGATAAGGTCTTTATGCATGTGTGCTTGATTAGCTGTTGTTGCTTTAGGATATGTGGCTACACGTAATTTTGCAGATATGGGCTAACACATACAAATAATATAGACTCTTGTTCACCATTTTCCTGTTATATGCCTACTTACAGCTATGTAGTACGTATAAAAATGCCACTTTCATTAAAGTACGTTATTGTTTTTTCCCTTTGAAGAATCATACAGTAGTAAATGTGGGACACAACAGAGAACAGTCAGTGGAAGCTTGCCAGCTGCCATATGGTGCTAATAATGGTAATGGCATGCTGTATTGTGAACTCAAGACTTACAGCAGTTTATGCATGTATGCAGTGTGACCTTGCAGCACTGTCAAAATTTACAATCCTCACATCAATTTATAAAAAGAATTATTCAGTGTTAAGTTTGTTGTACATTGGGAACATTTTGGACACCCTAGGTCTTAAATGTTCTAATATGTCTATCTTGAGCAATAGATTAAGACAACACTTAGTGTTAAGAAGGGCTCATGGCAAAGATTGTATGTTTTCAGGAGCCATTTTAAAGTCAAGATTAAGATAAACTTAATTTAAAGGAATCGGGAATTGATATTATCCAGCAAGTACTTGGGCTTTTTGTTGGTAGAGTTTATTGGGTGTATTTTTTAGACAAAGAAGCCAAATATATCCCGAATACAGAACCATAGACTGTGTTGGGCTGGAAGGGACATTTAAAGGTCATCTAGTCCAACCCCCCTGCAGTCAGCAGGGACATCTTCAACTAGATCAGGTTGCTCAGACCCTCGTCAAGCCTGGTCTTCAATGTCTCCAGGGATGGGGCCTCCACCCCCTCTCTGGGCAACCTGTTCCAGTGTCTCACCACCCTCATTGTAAAGAACTTCATCCTAATGTTTAATCTAAACCTGCCCTACTCTAATTCGAAGCCATTGCCCCTCATCCTATCGCTACATGCCCTTGCAAACAGCCCCTCCCCAGCTTTCCTGTAGGCCCCGTTCAGGTACTGGAAGGCCATTATAAGGTCTCTCTGGAGCCTCCTCTTCTCCAGGCTGAACAACCCCAACTCTCTCAGCCTGTCTTCATAGGAGAGGTGCTCCAGCCCTCAGATCATCTTCATGGTCATTTTATATATATATATATATATATGGTCATATGCTTTGTGTTCATGACATAGTGTGTTGTATGTAGAAATGTATGAAAGCAATAGTGGGAATAAAAGTTATATCATGGAATACATTGGGTAAGTTACATGCTTAATCCATCACTAAGCGTCACATGTACAGGCTTACACAAAGTTACAGGCAGAGAAGATCTAGAGAGATATGGAGCAGAGTTACGTATGTGCACATAAATGTGGGAGTGGTGGGTAGACTGTGGTTCTCTGAACTTTCGTGGCATTTTCCTTAGTATTATTTACATTAGTCTGGTCTATATTGCGTTTCGCTCTGAGGTATGAATGAGCAGGAGAATAAAGCTTAGTCTTTCAAGCAACATTAATTCATCTAAATATCACCAGCTTCATTTTTAGTTTAAGCAACATAATTTACTGCATCACTGAGTTCCATAAGTAATTGACCATATCGCTTTCTTCAGTTACCACATTACCAGTTTTGGGCAGGGTAATGAATCTTTCTTTACTGCCAAGTATTTCTTTCTGTAAAATTATCATCAGTGATACTGTCATGCTACACATGCACATTTACTGCCAGTTTTATCAGCCCTTCATGACTTGGTTTCAGGACTCGGGAACTGGGTAACCAAACGCAGCTGGGCCCCTGAAGAGAGGCTGTGTCTCCTTTTGCATGAGATTTTATCCATGTCATGCTGTTTCATCTTACCAGCAACAAGAACCCCATTGCTCCCATCTAAATATCCTAACTGATTTGTAGTCTCTTTCTGGCTTTGTCTGCTGTCTTCAGCTGAAACAAATGCCTATTAAGGCACAGTGACTATCATGATTTTGACTCATGTGATTTCTGTCCTTCAGTCTGTTGTTGTTTGAAAGGCTGGGTCTCTTGAGCTACTGTATAAAAGCTCTGGGGCTTGGCACAGTTCTGTCATTTGGTTCATGAATTTGAGGTGGAAGATGCTGGCAAAGGCAGCTAGTTGCCTCCTTTTTGTGGTGGAGTAGGAGCTTAAAAGGAAGGAGTTGAGGGTTACTTTTCTTATAATTGTTGCATCTCAGCTTCTTCTTGAGACACTGTCATGTGACCTTGGCCAAGTTTAGGCAATTACTAACTGCTCAGTGGTGTACTTGGTACACTTTGACCAAATATGTAAAGGAGCATAGAGTAGAGTCCTGTGCCTCTTGCTTGGAAGTGACCCAATTCTTCAGGCAGCTGGATTAGAACAGTCACAATTGACTCGGCATTGAGATCTCAATGTATTATTTTTAATGAATTCAGATGTTTAAAACGTGCAAAATACATCTGAGTTATTCTCAAATGTTCTTCTCGTCTTTGCTTCCATAGTACCAGGATACGAATATGCAAGGTGTAGTGTACGAATTGAACAGCTACATAGAGCAGCGCCTGGATACAGGAGGAGATAACCAACTACTTCTGTATGAACTGAGCAGCATCATTAAAATAGGTAAGAAAGAGAATCGCATGTCTCTGAGTTCTTACTTAGCATCAGTGCACAGCACATTTCTTACATGGTTTAATTCACAAAGACAGGTATTGAGGAATAACAGTGTTTTCTTTAGATGTTGTTTCAGTATGAACTTACTTCACCTTCTGTCCCTCAGTGAATCCTGGACTGCACTTAAGTGAATTTAATCTTTGGAGAGAGTTGTGTATCCAATTGCAAAACTAGAGTCCCCTGTTAAATGAACCAAGGAATAGACTGTTCTGATAATGATGGTGTTGCAATATCAATATTGAAAGCAGAAAAAAAAAAAAAAAAGAAATCTATCGGTAATATCACTGCATACTTGAACTCCTTTTAAAACAAAACGGAGAAGTTACTGAAAGAGGGCATATCTTTTGCCTGATCTCAAATTACAGCCAGTTGTTTAACCATTTTTTTTCTATCTGATGTAAGTAACTTTTGTGGTAAGAAAATACTATACATGATCAGAAGTTAAAAAATAAAAAATTTCAAAAAAACAAGTAAGTGTAATTCAGCTTCTTTTTAGCCAGAATGGATGTACGCAGATTTCAATAGGAAGTATCAGTAGCTTTGTTCAGTGTAGCCTTCACTCACCTCTTTAGAAAGGTTTTACCCTCTCTGCTACTTTGTTATTTTGTAATGATGAGTAATGGTTCTGGTTTATACACATCATGTTTTAAAAGGACCACTTCTGTTTACTGATTTTGCTTAAGTGGTTATTTGAATATTGATGTCAAGCTCACAGCAAATCAGACGGGATTTTTTTAATACACTACAAGCGAGAAGCTATAGGAGACAGGGTCTGCTTATCTTTTACAATTTTTCTTTTCTTTTCTAGAGCAGATGAGAATTTTTTTAATATATATTTCCTTTATAGTGCCCATTTGCCTTTTAACTCAATGTGCTTACATACTACAGCTGAAGGATTTAAAATCTGAATGCAAATTAGCATGCTCTGAACTTTCACTGGTTTTACACAGTTGGCAATAAGCAAGTAACTACACAGGGAGATTTTCTTCCTTTTGTCAAATGCAGAAAGACAATTGATTTGATCACACATGAGTATAGTCACTCCCTTGAAGTGTACTGAATGGATTCTTGTCTTCATTCATAAACCTGGGGAATCAGATATGTACATTTACTGATTAAAATGTTTCTTAACTGTTGAACACTCAGAGTATCAAAGTCTATTGTGTAAACCAGGATAAGAAACACTGACTTCAATATCCTCTTCTGATGCTGAGAGTTTTCATTTTAGCAATAAGTTATAATGGTTGGTTTCTTTAAACTCCCAAAAATGTAAGGTCACTGGACTTTACCCTGTTTCATTCAACAATCTGAATCTGGCAGAAATCTGACAAACGTAAACTTTCTGGTGTGTGTCAGTATTTTGAATATGGGGCAGATGCAGAAAATAGAAACAGTTTGTTTTGAAACACATTTTTATGGCAATATTTGCAACATTTTAGTTTCCCATAATTTTCTATCTTAAGGCAAGGACAAATATAGCTTATCATCTACAAATGGTATTTATTTTATTCGTGGAAATTATAATGTTATCTCCATGATTATATTGTAAATACATGTTCTTATGTTACTTCTCTATTGTCATATGAATTAATTTGAATTTACAGGCATTAGACCTTGGAATAGGAATAAGATGTATAAAGAGGTTTTTTGTAATTATCTTTTAGAGTGTCGTAAATGACAATGGGGAAAACTAGAATTATCTTGTACCTCTAACGTTGTATAGTCTGGGAAGTTTCAAGGGATACAGCAATAGACCTTCACCTTTAGAATTTTAGATGTTTGTCCTAAGTGGAATTGAATCTGTGGTTTCACCTCAGAGATCTTGTGTAAGTTCGCTTTCCCCCTGTGAGTACAATTATTTCTTTTATTATTGCTTTGGCAGCTACAAAAGCTGATGGATTTGCACTATATTTCCTGGGAGAATGCAATAATGTAAGTATACTGGATTAAGATGCTGCTTTTCTGTACAGTTACAAGTGCATTTTCCAATTTGACAATGGTATTTTGATTTTATTTTGCACGTCATTTAGCAGGAAATGTTACCTGAGTGCTGAATATTAGCTTTATGTTATCTTCATTCCTGTAAAATAGAAGTTTATTGAACATAGAGTGATAATGAAAAAGTGCTTCCTGCATTTAGATCCTTGGCCTTTCAATTTTTTTAAAGTTTTGGCAATAGTGCTGTTGTTTCTCTGATTGTAGCAACTTAACTTGTGATTTTGCCCCATTATTAATTGTCTTTAACAAACAGAGAATTTAACTTGGTTTTACACTCTGATTTTTAAAAAAAATGTTATTGGGTCTTCTGTTAACTGCCAACTGCCACTTGATAGAGAGGTGATGTAAATTTCACATGTAGTTAGCATAAAATATATTGTACATTTAAAACGTATAACTGAAATTAGGCTCTGATGTAATAATTTGAACAAGAGTGAATCCAATGTTTGCTGGTTTGTTATTTGGCCTTTAGAATGCATTGCATTTTTTTTTCTATCCAGATTAATTTGTGCAGTTGCCATTATGCGGGATTTTGTAGTTACTTCAAATGGCTGCCAAGATGGAAATGCATTTTATACTTCAGTCAGTTCCATCAACTTAAAAATCACAATTTGTCAGAATTTTTGTGTCTTTCATTGGTTCAAGAAACAAATTAAACTTTTCTTACTGAAAAATGACTACAGAGGAAAATATTTTTCTCATTGTTTCCTTACTCTACACAACCAGTTTTAATAGCTTTTTTTCAGTAGAGTCCATTAGCCAATTTCCTTTGCTTTTTGTGAAATAACTGAATTCAGAACAAGAGAAAGAATGACATTTTTGAAATAATGGGAACAGGTTTGAAGATGTACAAACCTGCAAGTGATTTGAGCCTTGCCTGAACATATTTTTTACTTTTTCAAAAAGATAGTGTCTAATTTGAAGAATAGGGAAGAAGGCTCATACAGAAACTTCTGAAATGGGTTTTGCGTTTCTTTCATTTAATAATTATTTCATATAATAAACATAACCCATTTTATTATTCAGAAATTGGATCTTCTCTGAATGAGAAGTATGTAAATAGCATATATTTTTAATAACCTTTTCACTAAGGGGTGTAATTTAAGTAACGTGTTCTTCAGCATTTATGAATGCAATTTTTGGTTCTCATCAGTAGGTGACAGCGTCCACTGTCGTGGGTGGGGGGTAATGCAAACAGTCACCGAAGAGCTTCCTCCTGCTGCCAAAGGCAGAACTCTCGGGAAGTGCAGCCATCCGTTCCGAATGCACAGCACTGGCCAGCTTCAGTGTCAGTAACTGCAGGCCAGCTGAGCATGTTCCTCTCTAAATGCTTTGTAAACGAGTACAGTAAAATTAACTTTACAGCTTGAGACATAAAGAATTCTTACTATGGTGAGGTTTTTTCTATTAGTGTGGGGTTCTTCCTAGTCTTTTGATACCTTGAGGGCCTTGACACTCTATGACTTTCTGCTTTTTCTTTTTTTTTTTTTTTCTTTTTAATAGCCTATTAGGCAATTGAATCTATTTGCTTCCCAGTATAACTCTTTCCTGAAAAAAGTTCCAACCACTAAAAACACACATTGGCTTTATTAACCACTGCTATGTAGCTGCATCTCCCAAAATGGAATGTTCTTCTTGTAGTTATTAAAGGGACTGATCCCAAGTCCTTTGAAGTTAGTGTGAGATTTTCCATTCACATTAGTGGGCTTTGGGCCAGACTCATGTTGGGAGTCTTATAACTAAATGGTAATGCATTAGCTTACTTTTTCTAAGAAATTACAACTGAAAATTAATTTGGATATCTTTGTCTCTTAGGTATTTAATTTAAAGGATGTGTCCAAGTGAGATTTGCCATTGTCCAGCAAATACTGGCAATGTATTCTTATTTATTTTTATTAAATATCTTTTTTTAAATGGGGACAAAAAGATTTTGCATAGCATAAATGGCAGAAAGGAGCTACTTCTTTACGCTGAAGTTTCAAAAATGATACAAAAGCCTCGCATTTGCCTGGACAGACTAGTTGCTGAACACCTGTGTCCACATATTGAAGAATGGCTTCTGATTTTTGGTGACTTAATTTTTTGGTGCTTGGTTTGTGACAAATTTTGCAAATTTAACAAAACTTTTTTTTTTTTTTTTAAATTTTAGCATTTGGTTTTTTGGTTTTTAACTTGAGAAATGTACATAAATCTGCTTGTAGTTACCCAGTCAGCAGCCTCCTGTTTCAGAACTAGACCTGATTATTTCCACCATGCTTTCAAAGAAATAATTTGTGCCTGAGTACAGCTTTTCTGGAGTGTGTGTGTATGTCTTTTTGAGAATTAGGTACTGGGAGGGGATTGTGTAAGATGGAGGAACCCTGTTAATAAGTAAATACCTACTTTCTCCCAAATGGTTTTGTAACATTTAGTGATGTGTGTTCTGACTTGATTCTGTAAGGGAACTTAGGATCAAAGCTGCAGCAAAAGCATTAACTTCACTTCATTTCAGCTCCCACTGTAAATATATATAGGTAGACTTCTGTCTGTTGAAAAACATCCAAATTTGAAAATCTTGACACCTATTAATCTCAGCCAATGAACATTTTCGCAATATGAGATTTCCATAACTACCTTTAGCCTAGATTAGTGAGTTTCTAATTAGAAGATAACTTCCTTTTACAGAAATCCTAGATATTAACAAAATGAAAACCAGCAAATGATTACTGCATACTATGTGCTCTTATTTTTTATTATTGAGAGAATTGCCATATCATTGCAATTTTTTTTCCCCATGGGTTCCTAAGAATTCATTGTAAATCTTTCTTTGGTGCAATTTTTAAAATGGACAACACTTCCCTTACATGGAAATCATACTAGAACTGAAAGCAAATTTGTTTAAAGTGAAGAAAAGCTCTAGATCAGCTGGTCTTTTTCTTTTTGCAAAACATAGATGATACACTGGCCTTCAAAGGAAAACCTTTTTTTTAGAAAAAATTCCTTTGGAGTTTAGCAGTACAAATGTGAGTTTGTTAAAATACCTGTCCATATATAAAGGTTCTTTATGGCCGTATTTTGTTTCTCTATTGAAGTATACAAAACTATATCTTGACTTGTATTAGAGATAGATAGCAGCATACAGACAAGGTAATGTCTGGCTGACAGGTCAGGTCAAATGCTTTAAGGATCTTTACTTGAGTGAATTTGCTTGAAATGAAAGATGCCACACCATTTGCACGTTACAGTGCATTTCTTTATGCAAGTGTTACTCAGAATTGGTGCCAGAATGAGTGTGGCCAGTTCAGTTACTTTAGCAACCTTCTGGTTGTTCAAATTGCTTGGGAGTGCTGGCACTTGTCACGCTCCTTGCGAAGAGTGTTCTGATAGTATGATTCTGCTTTTCAAACAATGGCCCCCAAGCAGGTAAGTACCACTCACATGCCCAGCTCCTTCCACCCCTATAAAGTTGCCCTGTGTATTGGAGTCTGGGTTTGCATATGCTATACATATGGTAGAACGCATTGCAAAATACTCAATTACTGGAAGCAATATAGCTTCCTCATCAGGGTCAAGTGGTCTGAACAGACCTGTGCCCATACTGCCTCTGGTTCTTGAACTTTCTCCATCTCTAAGAAATGATCTTTGCCCATGGGTAGTGCAGTTATGCAAATAAAATTATTTATTCTTAAGGTACGTAACAGCTAATGCTATATATTGGAGACCAGAAACACTTGAAAATCAAACAGGGATGTTTCACAGCTCTCCAGCAAAGGACTTTATTGAAATTTTTTCTGGTTTAGTTCTTATGGGGATGAATATATAGTTCATAATTTTCATGTTATGACCTTAACTGAATATTATCTTCAAACATGACTTAAAGAATTTACTAAAATTCTCATATTGAATGGTGTGGGGAGGTGTGGTGGTGTGTGTAAATCAATATTCCAAGTACCATGCTAGATGGGCATGGATTTAAGCCCATAAACTGACATTTTTACAAGGCAATATTTCTAAAACGTTTATCACAGCTACAGTTTCTAATGTATTATTATGCTCTTCAGATACTTCTTGTTTATAGTCCTTATTTGTGCGAGTGATTCACCTCATGATTACATTGTGATACCTACATAAAACATATGACTTCACATTTAATAGGCATACACTTAAAGTAGCTTTTACTAGGTCTTGTGAGTGTTACTTGCTTCCTGAAACTGCAAATTGTGTTGACAAACAGATCATCGCTGCTTCGGATAGAAGTTTTCAATAGCTTTATTGTAATAAATAATTATCTGGGGCCACAAATATGTGCACATACTCTGTGCTTCAGGGTGTATTTTATTAAGCTAGTCTAGGATTTTCTGGTCATGCAGAAATTGTTGCAACTTGATGTGCACTGCCACCTAGTGTATTTGTGGGGTGAGTGATTTGAATTATTAAGAACCAAGATAAAAACATACACTGCTTGCTGACTGTTTCAGAGTTTTGTGCCAGGCTTAGGTACATTGTTTTAAGTGTGTAGACATCTCTGATATTTGAGTCTTTCAGAAAGGTTTCCAGGTGAAACCCTTCTAGCTGCAAGTCAATTCATAAAATTTTGGTCTCTATCCTTTAATCAATTCTAACATGTACTCTTTTTATATATAAAGTGGAAGAAATCTGTTGCTTGCTTATTTGCCAGTAAGTTGTGATACTAAACAGAGAGAGAAAGCTGTGTTGTGGTTTAACTTTGAGTCAATAGATTATCAAACTGAAAGAAATTAGGTAACTGTCAGGGTATATTTTAGTGAAATTTTGGTCCCGTTTCATTTAATATTCATGTAAATGGACTTGTGGAATATGGTCATGATGAATATACTATAGGTAGAATGCAGAACTAGTTAGAAAACTATACAGGGACAAGTTGTTTGTGGTTCACTATCAGAATGGGAGAGGATTTTGCATAAATCCTCAAGGCCTCTATCAGGAATAGTGTGGTGAGCCGGACTAAGGAAGTGATCGTCCCCCTGTACTCGGCACTGGTGAGGCCCCACCTCGAGTGCCGCGTTCAGTTTTGGGCTCCTCACTACGAGAAGGACATTGAGGTGTTGGAGCGTGTCCAGAGGAGGGCTACGAAGCTGGTGAGGGGTCTGGAGGACAAACCTTATGAGGAACGACTGAAGGAACTGGGGTTGTTTAGCCTGGAGAAGAGGAGGCTGAGGGGAGACCTCATCACCCTCTACAACTACCTGAAAGGAGGTTGTAGAGAGATGGGGGCTGACCTCTTCTCCCTGGTGACAAGTGATAGGACAAGAGGAAACGGGTTCAAGTTATGTCAGGGCAGGTTTAGATTGGATATCAGGAAACACTTTTTCACTGAAAGGGTTATTAAACATTGGAATAGGCTGCCCAGGGAGGTGGTGGATTCACCATCCCTGGAGGTGTTTAAGAAAAGGGTAGATGAGGTGCTTAGGGACATGGTTTAGAAGGGGTTTTTGTCAGGGTAGGTTAATGGTTGGACTCGATGATCTTAAAGGTCCCTTCCAACCTCAGCGATTCTATGATTCTATTATTTATCCTATAT
The DNA here is from genome assembly GCA_013400135.1 of Rhinoptilus africanus. Classification (NCBI taxonomy): domain Eukaryota; kingdom Metazoa; phylum Chordata; class Aves; order Charadriiformes; family Glareolidae; genus Rhinoptilus; species Rhinoptilus africanus. The sequence continues at coordinate 382,214 of VXBO01006155.1, read as the reverse complement.
CTAGTTTTGCTGAGTATATTCATTAATGCATGGGTGAAGGAAGAATATAGGCTTATTAAATATGCATATTACATGAAATTGGGAAGGTGTGCAGATGTGTTTGTAGGCATAGATTACAATTCAAAGTGATCTTGGGAAAATGGTCTGAAGAAACTGGAGTGAGGACAAGTGCTGGGCTCTTCATAGATTGCCCCTCTCTTTGTAGGACAGTTGGTGACTTTGAGAAAGGTTCTGGGGTTTGCAGTGAATTTGAAGGTAAACATGAGTCGGCAATATAATTGCTGTAGAAAGAAAAGACACTATTGTATGTAGCAGAAGCAGAAATCTAGCCCTTGTGTAAAGTAATTTTCCCATTCCTCTGTCCACTGCTAAAGTCTCAGGTGGAATAACATGTCTAGTTTAAGCACAGCACTTTCAAGAAAAAATTGGAGGAGCTGAAGTGAATCCAGGAGAGAGCAGGGAGAATGGTCAGGGAACAAAAAATCCCCTGGTTTTGCTTAGTCTAAATAAAAGAAAGTTAAGGGGTGAAAATATGCCTGAATGAGATAGAGAGGAAGGGAATAGTCTCTTCTCCGTATCTACAGTGTGTAGGGCAAGAAGTAGTGGGCTTGAACTGGCATTAGGAAAGCTTCCCCAGTTATGGCTGTAACGAAGCACTACAGTGTGTTGCTTGTGAAAGCTCAGTATCCTCATCCCTGGAGGTGTTTGAGAACTGTTTGGACAAACATCTTTCAGAAAAATGGTTAGCTGAGCATGCCTTAAACCAGAAGGGATGGAAGAGGGGTGTGTCAACTTAGTTTTCTGTGTCAATGAACTGATGTAACTCTTGTGGTGTTTTTCAGTTGTGTAAATCAACTGGGAAGTTTCCAGGAGTGAAGTGCAGTTAGAAATTGAAAACATTCAGAAGGACGAAAACATAAAAGAACTCCACAAAACCAACACACAACTACTAGTTTTTTTACAGCATATAAGTGCATCATCTCCATTTCACAAGTATCCAACATTTGCACATATTATGTAGTTTAAAAATGAAAATGTAGTACAAGTACATTTGTACTGCAAGTACAAATGCCAAGTACACTGTCAGTTATCAGGAAGGAAATAAGAAGCTTTTATAAACAATGGAGGTAGTTGCTTGTTTGGTTTTGGGTTTTTTCCCCCTTCTTTTATCCCTGTGTGCTTCATGTAGTAAGATTGCTGCACTTGTGTTTAAACACAAGACTTGATTGCCTATAGTTCTTTAAGATTTTAGTGTGGTGCTATAGGGCTACTCCTTCAGTTTAGCCAGTTTACAAACTCACGGTTTTTGCCTGTGGATACTTTACAAATTAGTTGTGTATGTTTGGTTTTCTTGGTTGTCATTGCTTGTTGTGATGAGTTCTGTTCCTGAAAAAAAACTGGCCTTAGGGCACAGCCTTTATACCTGTCTACAAATAATTTTATCATTAGGCTGTGTGGTCTTACATAGAGGTTGTTACCTCCTTTACCAAGAGTAAAAATTTATTACTGTTACTGAACAGAAAAGGATGTGAGCAGCAAAAGCCATTAAGCTCACTTAATATCAACTTGCTTAATTCTCATTTTTCTTTAATGTTTGTTCGATGGGGTTTTTTTCCTAAGCATCAAGTCTTAGAGCAATGCTTTAGTATTAAGGCTTTCATTTAATGTCAGTTCAATATTAAACGTTTTTCCATTAAGCATTTTTAGGGCCAGTTTTATCAGCAAAATTCACTGTGGAAGAATTAAGATCAGGATCCAGTCACCCTTACCGCCATAACAGTTTGTTAATGGAATATTTGTCATGTGTGTACTTTAACCCTCATTCTAATCATTAAACCAGATTCTTATCCAGACCTCTTTTCTGCAAAGAAATTTTAGAAAAAATGGTTTATGATTGATATTTGCTTAGTTATGAGTAGTAGTATAAAAAAAGAAGAAACAACTGAGCAGTTAGTGAAATGCTGAGCATTACATATTAGCAGTTCAAATCCAGCCCTGGCAAACCGTATATAGTTAGTTGAATGGTTTCTAGCCTTTGTGGGTTGGGATTTGGTGTTGTGCCAGATTCCCACGGGCCACACACCAACAGCCGCTAGAAAAATAGCATCAATTACACCTGTAGTTGACCTCTTCATCAGAAGAGCCAAAGACTGAAACCACCTGAAAACTGTAGGTACTTATCACTGTAAGAATATCTGTCAGGAGGTGCTGATGGCATTGTGCGATGAGGCTTGAGCTGCTGCTCCTCATTTTTTCTTTTATTGGGATTTTAATCTGCTTCCTCTCTCAAGTATTACATTTTCACTGGAAAAACCAACTGTGGGGCCAAGTTAAGGCAGCATGACAAGATGAACATCAGTAATTCTTCATGTGCATGCTCTTAGCTGTTACAAGTGAACAGTAATGAGGGTTTTTTCAGCCTCAGTAAAAGAGGGTCAAGATAAATTACTTCATAATTTCAACAGACTGTGTGCATGGCACCGAGAAAAGAGCACGAAAAGCCATAGTATTATGGCTTATTGGTTATCTACTAATTTTGCTATGTATCTGAAAGCCGAGTTTGCTGTGTTTAGCAGTGAATTGAAAATGCTGCCGTGTTGATACCCCTCAAGAACTGATTACAATGTACTTTATTCTGCATTCCTGTACACTGGAAGACTGTTAATATATAAGGATTTTAAAAATACATTAGAGATTACAATGTGTTGCCTATACCTAAAGTGCCTATGAAATTGAAAGGTTGTATTTTGTTGTGTTTGTCTGTATTCAGCAGTAGTTGAACCTTTGTTATGGTTGTCATTTGTTTTGGACTTCGTTTTGTTTCAATTTGGGATTTTTAAGCACCCTTGCTCTCTGTGGCCACAATCATGCGATTAGTGGATTCCAAGCCACACTCTAACATCAGTCAAAATTAATAGGATTTCTTTTTTTTGGTTGTAGACTTTATCAAAGTGAATCAAGAGATTAAACTAGGAGGGAAGGAATCATTTTGAAGATTTTGGGCCCAGCTGGAACAATCTGTCATGTCACAGAAGGCAGGAAAGGAAGCACCTTGTGTGCTCTGAGGTTCCAACGAGTTATAGGAGGTTTCTGGTGTTAGACTTCAGTGTTCCCTGGCCTAATGAGATTTAAAGAAAGAAGTCCATCACCATCTGGAAGTTGTTGGAAAAAGATTGGTAATAGGGTAGTCGAGTTTGATGTAGATAAGGAGATTCTGTCTGTGTTGGGAAGGAGGGGAAACAGATCAAAATAGGTAATTGCAGGATCCTGTGGGCAGCTGGGTGCCAGAATTCACAAACCTGGAAGTTTCCAGAGAATTCACTCTCCAAGCCAATGTTTGCTCTTTTGTTAGAGTGACTCTCCCATCTTTATTGGCTTCTCCCTCATCGTTAGCAGAGATGTCTAATGCTCTGTCTACACTAGGTATCTTTTATTAAACTTTTGCCAGGAGAGAGAAAGTGACATTACAATGTCATAAAGAGCTGTTCTTGTTTATCTCTCTCTGCTACTGGCAATTCTCAGTGCCAGTGGTTATAGCAGCAAAAGACACTGTAAGCAATGCACAGGCATCCTGCTGTCTCCTCCACCTTTTCCCTTTACTGCATTCTGAGTTATCAGTATAGTATTTGGGAAATTATGGGACTTTATATTCTCGTCTTTTCCTTTTTTATTTTATTTATTATCTATCCACATTTACTTGTGAAGCTGTATACAATATATCTGATGTCTGCATGGGAACATTTCTAATTACCCTTTGAGCTGGTGAAAGATGTTATGAATTTGCATTTGCAAATTAAAAGAATGCTGGAGTGATTCATAGTTAAAGAGATTAGTTTAGCCCCAAATTTTATTAATACTACCTTACATTTTATAAATATTTTCTTAAGCAAAAGGAAAAACAGGAAACATGAGCTGGATAGGTGAAAAAAACCTGGTGGTTTTGGACAGTGGTAATTAAAGAGATTCCGTTAAAGCAGTGTCTGTGGGATGCCTCAGAGATTATATCAATAACACGCTGTAGGACAGCAGAGCACAGCTTTTTTGTTCTGACTGCATTTCATTTGGCTGACCTCACCGGTGATGGCTTCTTGGATTCAAAAGCTTTGTTAACAAAACTCCAGCAGAACCTGAGAAATTTCTACATCCGTAATTGGCAATAAATGTTTAAGCTCATTCAGATTTAAATTGATCATGTATGGAATGTATCAGCAGTCATGAAACTTTACTGGTTGTATGTATGAAGTCCATGTGGAATGGGTAGAGGCTCATGGACTGATTGCAACTTATATATGGTTATGAGAAAATTTGCCTTTCTTTTTAATAATGCTGCATGGTTGGGATAAGATTATCAATTGTTCCGTGGCGTTGGAAGATCAAGGATTGTTTTTTGAGGTCTAGGTGGAGGTCTGTCCTTGTGCAGTCTTGCTTCTCTGCTTGTACAGAGTCCGGAGGAAGAGTGGCAAATTTAGAATTTACTGGGTAGTTTGAAGAGTTTTTTGATTGCTGAGCCCTTAGCAGTGAGCAGAATGGAATTGCTTCTGCAAAACTCGTCTTATCACTGGGAGTAAAATAATGTCCATGAGCTTTTTCCCATATAGGGATGCCTGTTCACAGCGGTACTTCAGCGCGGTAGGAACAGAGGGGTTTACCAGCCAAACTGATAGTTACACAAGGACACAGGAAAGACTATGCTGGTAAAGCAACTTTTGCTAGCAACACTTCATGGTGTCCAGATTTTTAGCTATTGAAGATCCAGTGAAGGCCTTTTCTGGAGAAAAATACATATGTGTGGAAGTGAATTCTTTGTTTTCTGGTGAAAATAGCCATTTGGTTTTGTGGTGGTTTGGGTTTTTTGTTTTTTGTTTTTCTTTTTTTTTCTTGTATTTTGTTTTGAGAAGCTATTTCTGAGAGGGATTTGTGCATTGCTTTATATTTAGCTATGGGCATGACTCAGGAGACCAGTGTGAAAAAGCACATTTTATATACGTAATTTAAATGACATAGTTACTTTGCTAAGCATCACACATTGCTATCTTGGCATAGAGAAGCAAATATATCTTAAGAAAAAGTAAGAAGAATGTTGTGAATAAAAGTCTTAATCTTTGGAGAGATCAGCTTTGGTCTCCAGTGTCCTGTTAATTTAATTTGACTCATTCCACTACTTACACTATATAATTCAGAATTTTAAACATTGTGTTTCATCTCCTACATTTTGCAGTACTCTGCAATATGAACTACCTTTTCAATATTGAACACATTATAGTGTTACTGTCCCTGATATAAAAGTAGTTTTTTAATAGTAAATCTTTTTCCTATAAGCATATAGTGTAGTGGGTCAAACATTTGTGAAAATAGGTATTTCTGTGTTTCTATACCCCTTATATCCTAAACATTTTACTAGCTGCTTTGATTAAAACCAAAATTTTTATCAGAACACTGATTTAAATAAATTGTGAACTGTGGTTTCTTCAGTTTTATTAGAATAATGTACTTTTTTCGGATTGTGAGGTGCTTTTCTTGGATCAGTTATGTAAAATGTTCTTTTTCATTCTATTTAAGTGCTTGTGAAAGAATGAAATTGAAGCTTATGAAGGCAAGTAACTGTGAAACTAAGTTTTCATTTAAGAATTATGTGTATCTATTTTATTAGATTATAGGAAAGTAAGAATAAATGGAGCTTTTCATTCTGGTAAATTGAGCAGGCTTGTTCTGGCAGACTCAATGTATTAATTTAATGGTTTTTGTTGTTTGTGTTTTGTGTGTGTGCATTGCTGCTTTTTTTTTTTTTTTATGGCACATTCTTGTAATTCATATAGAAAATAAGCATTCTGACTTTTCCAGTGTCTTTCAGTGCTAAAGGCCACTCTTTAAAGGAGCCTAGAGTGTAAATGGGTTTGAAGAATAAGGTTGCTGTTTGGGATCAGAATAAACAGAAAATGCCAAGATTTCATGCACTCATTTTAATGAAAGATATCAAAATGGAGTAAATACGGTGCATGTTCAGTAGAGCTACCCTGTGGAAGAAGTATCTTTCCTTCCAACTGCATGAGACATATGATATAAATATGCTGAAATTACTACTCAGAGCTCTATTTTCTCTTTGAAGAGAATTTAATTCTCACCTGTATCACAATATTAGCAAATGAATAACTGGAAGGAAAACTCTCTTCCTTGTCTTGCTGAACTTTTTGAGATTGCCTGGCTTAAGAACAAGGCAAATACTCACTTACTGGTTTTGTCAGAATCTTGAGTCTTTTTCTTTTGAACTCACTGAATACCCTAGCCATTGGACTACTGTTCTTCTTGGATAGACTTCACTCTTGTTTTGGCTATGAATTCCATACCTTTCTTTGACCATTTGTTTTCCTCTCAGTACGAAGTCCAACTTCCAAAATGCTGTTAATTCATACAGCTAAGTACCTTCATTGCTGCAGGAGTACCTACATACAGTGCATTATATTGCATCTCCTTAGTTTCTGAACATTTCAGTGTGTTCTTTTTGGAATTGCTTAGTATGTTTTATGATATGCCTCACACGTTTGCAGTATAAAGAAACAATAGTTATGAGAGAATACAATCATATCATTGCTTCATTTTCTACAGCTGACAGTAGACGCTGAATTTTCACATGCAAATTGTACCTCTAATATTCTGTGCTAGAAAACAGACCCTGTTTAGTAATTTATGTGATCTCACAGGGCCCAAATTGGTAACTATTGATCTCTCAAATCTGTGTCTGTCCTTTCATACCCGAGTTTTCTTTGTCTTGTGATCCATTTGTCTTGCTCTAGCTCTAAGGCATAGTGTAAGGCATTCTGTCGGGTATGTGGTGAGCTGTGAAGTTTGTACTCAAATGGTAATTGGTGCCTCAGCTAAAATAACTGTATGAATACAAAATTTTTATCATAGTTTCTATAAAATTAGGATAAAATCACCACCCATTTTACAGGGGAGCTGTAATGAGGCATAGTTAGAGATTGTGAGGTATTCAGATGCTAGAGTGATACTGACCTCACAGGTCTAGCAGAGTGAAATAAGAGAGATGCCATTGATTTCATAGTGACTGGATTTCACTTAATTTCTTTAATGAGTCATGCCCCTAGATTTATTTTTTTTCCTAGATTTTCTGTTGTTTTGGGTTTTTTTTTCCCCTGCAAGGAATAAGTATGCATATAATGGCATACTATTTAAATAATAACTCCAATGCGAAGTTCCCTGCTAAATGCTAAGCCTAAACTGAAATCTTTTGAAAAGACTAGGAGTTCTTTCTTCAGTCTTTCGTGCTACATTCGAGCTACCACAATCTGGAGTACCTGTGCACCTGCTTTTATCTACTATTACAGAAACCTTTGTGGATGATAAATGCAGGAGACAGATTAGATGTAATTAATATTAATTATCATAACTGTTGATGCTTTAACACATTGATTGACCCTTGTAACAGCCCATTTGGAATGCATGAGGTGGGGATGGATCAAGAGTTTAGATGTTAAGCTGAAGTCTTGGAAATACAGATTTGATCCTTGCTGTTCTCACACTTGGTGTAACCTTTGCCATGTCATTTGTTCTTCATGTGCCTAAATTCCATTTGTGTTTACAGAGTAATAGCTCTGCTGTGCTGAATAGGGTGTGGCAGTATAAATGCTTTAAAATTTTGAGAGTCTCTGATTCCATAGTGTTAGGAGACACATAAATTGATGGATATAATGAGATGAAGGTAGAAAAACGAAACAGAAGGTGAAACTTTTTGCTTGTGAAATGAACCGTTCTGGCCGATTGCATTGAAGACAGGGTTTTTTTGTGGTTTTGTGACTTCAAAATCTGTTGGCACTAACAGACTGCTTCTTTTCAGGTTGTCTGAGGGGAAAAATAAAGGAAAATTTTAGAGAGACTGTGATAAGAACATTGTTTTCCAGCACTCTGCTGTTCCATAAAGTTTCTTTTTGACCCCAAAATTAATGAAATTTTAGATTTGAAGAGTGTTTAGCATACAGAAAGGTTTGCAGGTTCGACCTCTTTATATGTGTGTTTAATTTTCTTTTTGTAAAATAATATTTGCAATCCCATTTGTTCTGATGGTGTTAACTTCTTTAGTATTTTTGTTACAGAACAATTATCAGATGTTTCTGTATGGGTTTCATGATGTGAATGTTGTCATACCTGACTTTTCAACAAATGAGACAGTTTTAGTTAGGCAGCAAGTAAGATACATATTTCTTCTAGTACAAGGGACGAATGCAGTTGCTTGGATTTCAGAAAATGTAGTGCTGGGATAATTTTGAAATTACCTTTCCCTGGGATGAGATAAACAAGAAATTCAAACATTATCCCTATTTTTGGGGTATTTTCTATTGAAATAAAACAGTGCATCCTAGAAAAAAACCAAAACTCTTACAAGGTAGTATTTTCCTCTGTGAGTCTTTATGCAGTGTACTGTGTGTTCAAGGTAAACACAGTCCAACACTGATACGAGCAATGACTGACTTCAGCAGAAAAGTTATCCACTGTCTGAATGGTGACTTTAGAGTGGGATTTCCTAAAATTTCAGAACTGTTAAGCAGAGTTTATCCAACTACTTTTCATTGTCAAAAGCACAGAAGCTGGTTGATTCAATCCTTTGTACTACACAGGTAGTATAAGGCTGTGTAAAAGTAACTACGCTTTCTAATTGCATTCTTTCTTTTTCTTTTTTTCCTTCTAACTAGAGTCTGTGTGTATTTACACCACCAGGAGCTAAAGAAGGACAACCACGGCTCATTCCTGCAGGGCCCATTGCACATGGCACTACAGTATCTGCTTATGTAGCCAGATCCAGAAAAACTTTGCTAGTAGAAGATATTCTGGGGGTAAAAAGCTTTCTCTTTTTAATGAGATGATTACAGCATGTTCTTAGAATGAATATTTTGATGCTGAAATGTTTATTGAGCTGAATGTGTAATGATAGAATTTACATCACATCTGTCTTGCTACCAAGGAAATGCAAGTTTGGATTAGCTTGGTGGAATAATTTCATGATACTTCATTTATTTTTTAAGAGAAAATTTAGGGGATTTTTGTCTTTTAGCCTTTTGTTGTTGTTTTTGTTGTCAGATAAGGGAAGTAATAGCACTATAGTCACTTGGAGAGGAAAAACTCTATCAGTCAAAACTCCTGTTTTTCTGGTCTTGAAATACTTAGTGTGCTAATCCCAAACAAGATGACTTCCATATAGTCCATCAAAGTTTGATTTAATTATAATACATGGGTCATACTGATAAGAACGTTAGTCAGAATTCTGGTCATTAGACAGGACTTTGATCTCTGCTTACAGTAATGTAAAGCTAGCATACTTATAACATCAGTAGACTACATTGAAGGCACACTAATGTAACTGATAGGAAAATATAGGCCTTGGTCTGTAAAAAGATTCAGAAAATCCTAAGGTGATATTCTGATAATACTTGGCACTCTGCATGTCTGTCCTTTTTAATTTTTTGAAAAACTTAACCCTCTAGTCATGCCTATGCAAGTGTATCAAACTGGTATTTAACCTGTACTTTATGAGAACACTTTATGATCAGCTGGTTATAAGAACACCGAGGAAGTTTCAGTTCTCTTTTCGGTGCTTTCTGTTCTTCTGAGCTTTGTCCAGAATAACAGTCTTTGGATGCCGTGGCCAAAATTGGACATTGCTATTGTAAAAAAAGTATGACCTTTATTGGGCAAACCTGGGCTATAAACAAAATACTAAATGCCTAATGTGAGTAGACTTAAATAGACCCGCAAAAACAAAAGGCAGAACCCGCTTTCACTGTAGCACTGTAACACTGTTGGGTTTTTTGAGTGACATGTAGGGCTGAAATTGTTACTGGTAATTTCCAGTGAACATTATGATATCCTTTCATATGAGGTGTTTTGATTTTACATTCATAATGAAATCAGAGGGAGATAGTGGGGAGGAGTTTTGAACTTTTTTGTTGGTTTACAGTGTCAGTGGATTATTTATTGAACAGGGAGATTCACTTTGGTGACATGGTTTGCCTTTTGGGGATTTTTGGAGCATCTCAACAGTGAAAGGAAGCACTTGTAGATAGACTGCCAGCTCTTTTCTTTTTTTTTTTTGGAGGACAGAAATAAAAAATGAAAGCGGGAGGCTCGTGTTGCAAAGTGCTTCCCACTCTCTTTTTGTCTGTCATTTGTTCCTAGCCCTTCAGATTGATTGTCATCTTAGTCATTAAAGTAGAGATTGCTTGCTGTTTTCTTTGAGAAAGGAGAGATTTTGATGAGCCTTGAGGGTGCGTCTGTCTTGCCTAACCACAGCCTGCAGGGAACATCTGGTAGGAATCAAGTGCTAAAGGACGGAAGGATTGATGTGCAGCTGAGTGGGTCTCTCACGCTTCATGCAGACTAGTTACTGCCTTACTAACCGTAACATCCAGGTGGCTTCTCAGGTCTTTGTGAGTTTTCAAACACGGAGAACTGAAGCTATAAAGCCTTGGACATTCCCTGTGTAGATTAGAAGTTAAGAATTTGGGTCTTTTATAGCAGTTGTTAGATTATTTTAATGTTTGTTCCTGTAACTTTTGCACTGGTTTATTCCGTATGCATAAGCAAGGGAATGAGAAAAATTCTGACTCTCACGCATAATTTTTTTTCTTTTCCTCCTCAGGAGTCAGTTGGGGATTATAACTCTGTATAAACTAAACTTCAGGTTTCAATTTTTGTTCTCTTGCAAGTACTGCTGTCTGCTTGATAACACTGAAATCTGAGCAGTCCACATCATAATTACAAATGCTTTGGGGTTTTTTTTTTTTGAGGGGTTAATAAGGTGGTGAGGTACTGTTCTTTGTTTGGATTTTTACTTAATCTGGACTGGCATTAGCAATGAAGTGGTTTTCTACCTGTGAGATTAGAGAAAATGTATTATAAAAACAAACGCAAAGCTGAGTCTAATACAACAACTAATTCTGACTTTACATTAATAAGGTTATCTGTGTATGTAAAAATGTGGAGACATTTTTATTGCATTTTTTAGTAGATGTCTTAATACTGTGTGTAAATTATGCTAAGATATGAGTTTTAGTGAATTTTATCATTTTCCTGCAGATTTAATCAGCCAGAAGAGGGAGGAAAACGTCAGTGTATCTTTCATGTTAATGTTACGATATTTACGTTTTATCAGATTGTGTTTACATTTTCTAGGATGAGAGATTTCCCAAAGGTACTGGACTGGAATCAGGGACTCGTATCCAATCTGTTCTGTGTTTGCCAATTGTCACTGCAATTGGTGATCTGATTGGTATCCTGGAGCTTTACCGTCACTTAGGCAAAGAAGCTTTCCGTCTTAGTCACCAAGAGGTGAGTTTATGCCCAGCCTTTCTCCACTTCGTCAAAATAGTGAGCACTTCAGCCTCCCCCCCCCCCCCAACTTTCTTCTCTCGCCCTTCTCACGTTTTTTCTACATTTTTTGTACTTGACTTTTGTTCTCATTGAATGTTACGGATTAGAAAAAAAACAGGTAGTGATTTGCATTTTCAGTCACGGGAAGTAAAATTTACATATACAAGTACAGGGAAACCTCAAGGATTTTACCTTGTGTTCTTTTGTGGAAAACCAGGTTCAAGATTTCTTTATCAGTACAGAGTTGTTAAAGAAGCTAATGCAGAGTAGGTGAATGAAATATAAGTGTAAATCACGTGTCAAAAAATGAAATTACTTTGTATAAAAAGGACACTGATGAGTTATCCTGAATCTCAATTTTAACTTTTCAGTAAAACTTTACAGTATGGAAATTTTATTGGGTTTTTTTAGTTGACTTTTTAGGTGTGGCCTCTCAGTGAATTAGCCCCATTTTAAAACATGATGCCAGCTGTTGAGTCCTTATATTTCCTGGTTTCTTTCCTAGGTTGACAACAGTGTGCTGGGTTTAGGTCAACCTTTTCTTTAGTGTTTAGGGGTTGACATCTTTTGTCTCTCTAGCCTGTCCCACCTCTGTGAGTCATCAAGATTTACTCACTGTCCTTTGTCTCCTGACCTAGATGTTCTTAGAAACTGTGTATGTGTGCTGGTACCTGGGTGACCTGCTTATCTAGGTGCCATTCATGAAGAACTCTTCTGTCTTTTTTTTTTTTTTCGTTCTGATGATTCCCCATCCATATATTCCCATTCATAACCATCTTCCCATTTCCATAACTGTTCTCTATACTGCATGGTTTACTGTATTTATATAAGGCCTGTTTACTTATGCTGTCCATTTGCCAATCCAAAGTTATGAGTTGTTAGCCAAGTAGAAACAAATTTGAAAAAGGAGCAATTGTCTCAAAGGCTAGCAGTGTATTAAAGGTATTAGAAGGGCATTTTAGCTCTCATGTCTGGCTGAGGGTCCTTGTTATATCCCACCTACACAATAAAATGAATGTACCGTTTGTTTCTCTCTGTACCCTTCCCCAGGGAAGGGAACGTGAACACAGAGGTTAGGACAAAATGGGGTAAGTTCTAGACAGGTGTGTTTTCTTGATACTAGTACAAGATAAACCCTTGAGCATTTTAGCTGTACTGAACAGAAGATATTCTTGTGAAAAGAACAGAAAATGTGCAGCCAAGAGATACTAAAACTAGCCCTCCCAAGGAAGGAAGAAAAGCAATATTTGTGAATAGTATATTCTGTTTATCAGTAGCTGAGCATACATGAGACAGTTATACATGTATATTAGTTGGGCAGTCAATGATGCTTCAGCCTCAGTGTCACATCTGGTATTTTTTCCACCAGTAAGTAGAGGTCATGGTAGAGGACTGCATTGGTATGGTGGTGACAGCATCCATGGTCACAGAACAAAGAACAGGCATTCATACAAAACCAGGTTTCAATAATTCTGCTGCTTACACACAATGTATTTATTTTTTACAATTATCTTATTCCATTAATGAATCTGCAATTCAGATAGGTCTCAGACATGCATTGTTCTCTGCAAAAAGGAATCTTTTATGTTATATGAAATACCTTCTGTAACTGAAGTTCATGAAAGTTCTACTTGGAAAAGACTGGCTGCTAAATAGGAGTGTTTTATTAGTAAATTAAAAATATTTCAAGGTCACTTTCTGAGTCTTCTAAAGCATTCTTTTCATTTTCAGGTTTCAGAAAGCCTTTGGATACCATCAGCAGTTTTTATAAAATGTGTACAATGTGTTCTTTTAAAAAAAAATAAAATTACAAAAAAAGTATTTCAGGAGGGTATACAGCAGCAGACCTCTTGTACTTCTGTCCTCTGTGTTCCTGTAAAGCTCCTGTGTTTCAAGGCCAGGAGATTATGCATAGTAGCACATCTCAGTTAACTGCAGTTTACATGACATTTGTTTGAAATGTTGCCTGGAAACTGTCATACTTAAAACACTAGTCTTGAGCTGAGGGATCAGGTCTGGTTCTTCTGCCACCAAAATGTTAGTGAAAGAGTAGTGTAAACAGTGCCTGTTTACAGCTGGAAATAGCTGTGGCTGAAGAGAGACAGCCTCAGAAAGATGTTATGGGATATTTTATTTCTCTAGCTCATGGGATGTTTGTTTTGATGTTGCATATCTGAGCTGACGGGTTCCCAATACTGCTTCTGAAGAGCATTGATAAGCATTTTTTTGACACCAAAAAATGAGGATTTTTCTCTTGTGACTGAATGTACCTTACTAAAATTGAAACACTCACAACTGTACTGAGACTTTCACCACATAACTGTCTTTCCACAAATTGTTACTGCCTGCCTGTCTAAAACAGCTCAGATAATTTACTTAGCAGCTAGATAGAGAGAACAAGCACATAACTGATGTGAGGCTTTCAAGGTTTCTTCTCTTTTCTTTCAGGTTGCAACAGCCAATCTTGCATGGGCTTCAGTGGCAATACACCAAGTACAAGTAAGTGTGGCTGGTTTTTCATTTTTTCGTCATGCAACCCTCCTGCCAGGACTTGATTAGTAGGAACATGGATTATGATCACATTTAAGTGGAAGTCACTACTAAAACATTGATTCAAGCCGTAGATTTTACTACTGGAAAAAGAAACTTTAACTAAGTAGATAAATAATTGTTAAAGCGGAATTATAAAAACTTTGCAGTTTTTCTTTTTGCAAGAAGGAAACTGGTAGACCAACTAGTTGCTTTCCTCCTGCTTTGGTATTCAGTTTGAGATTATTAGATGTTGCTGGCTAAAGCCTACTTTAAGCCACCCTTGCTAGCTACTGTATGGTCCTGTAACATCCTCCCACTAAGGATGCTTCTTGTTGTCCCTAGTCAGGTGCCCAATGAAGCTCCATGCAGTGCAAGCTGCTCTAGCAAATCCCAGCAGCTTTGCTAATAGGTTTTGTTATTTCGGCTAACGGAAGACGGTAACACTGAAACTAATAATATTCAGTCAACTCACAGAAGATGCTAAAATAGGTTCTTTTGTCAGCTCACAGGAGGAAGTTCGTGACATTCTTTTTTTTTTTCCAAGGTGACTTTCGTACATTTGGCAGAAGACTCGCACAAAACTTCGTGCTTTTCTTTTCTAGGCTCTAATATTTGCCACCTTGGTGCTGGAAGTCATGGACTGTTTTTAGTATGGTCCTTCACCCTGCCACATTTAGGCAGAATTAGCTAACGTAGGTTATTGTACGCTAGTAGAATTGCAATTGCATGCAGTTGTACCTTCACTTTGCAACAATGACTCCCCGTTTAATAGAAAAGTCTTTCACACCTAAGAAAACAAAACACAGAAAGTTTAGTTTAAGCCTGTCCATTGGTCATTTTCATTTCTCTCCCTTCCGCTAAGCAGAAGGCTTGCCCTTCCCAAGCTTTTGCATGAGAAGAATGCAGAAGCTTTGATCTGGCATTGGGCCATACTGAACAGCCTCACAGCTGGGCTTTAGGGAGTAGTGTGTATCAAGAAGTTGTACCTAGTTACCTAATTATATGCAAGAGTAAGGCTTGTGGATGTAGTTTGTCGTATTTTGCATATTTATTTATATCTGCATTGCACATATGAAAGGTATTACTAGTTCTGAGTGACATTTTATTGTGTAAAAGGTACAAACAGTAGAGGATTGTTTTCTTTTTTTGACCTCAGTGCTTGCTCTAGTAATATGCAGGTGTACAATTATACTTTAGATACAGAGTATGGAATTAGGGGAAGTAAAAATACAGTTCAAAGTTTTACTCCTTCTAAGATGTAGTATGAATACTACTTTTTGTGTTCATGCTCATGCTAATTTCTCACAAAGTTGAGCATCTATCATCTGCTCCTTAGCTTACTTAAACTTGCCTGATGTCGGTCTCCAGTTGTGTCGACATGCTACTTTGCAACCTGCAAAAAAGTGGTAAAAGTATGGTACGGAAGCAAGCAAAGAAAATATTCGATATTCTCAGAAGAGCTGAGCATCTGGATAAGGAGGTGTTGTTAAGTTGATTCCATAACCACATTCAGTGGCAGCCTTTGAGGCAACATGAGCGTTAACAGCCGACATCTTTCAAACAGTGTTATGAAAGATGTTACTTGCATTTGACAGTTTTAACTCAGCAGCTAGATAGCTAAGATTGAAACCCAGCACACAAATCCAGCTTTTAATTTTATACAGTGCTGTAGCATGTGTATGTACTAGTAGTGGTATTTTTTTCATACAAATTAAACTGGTAGATTGTGTGACTTCAGTTTCCCTCTGACTTCAGTGTTCTTTTGAAGCAAATGATAATGTGATCTGTGCTTCCAGGTATGCCGGGGCCTTGCTAAGCAGACTGAACTGAATGATTTCTTGCTTGATGTATCGAAGTAAGTGTGATTTGCACTCTAATCTCATCAGTTTATTTTGATGGGCTTTTCTAACATGGCTCTTTCAATCTACCTGTGTTTTACACTGTAGCTCACATGCAGGTGCGAAGGCACACCTTGGAGGGTGGGCAAACTTCAGTACAGGGGCAAGAACAAATCATGTGGGTGGCACTGGTGTATACCTGTTAAACTTTTTTATTGGTGACGGTGCAGAAGAAAATGTGACATCCAATTATACTTTACAGATGTTTTTTGTTCCTTTGGTCTTTTGCATGGTTTTTTTTGCCTTTTTCCATCCTCTTCTGTCAGAGTTAAACATGGCCCTCTTTTAAGAAGTGAGGAATAGGCTTGCCATTTCTTTCCATGGCCAGTTTTAGAAGGTTTGAAAGGACTTTATGAAAAGTTAGTTAGCTTGCTTCAGCTTTCTCCACCCTCCCCGTTTTTGACATGTAGGTATTCACATACACATCTATAAGGATATGCACCTCAGGGATATATGCTTGAAGAATCAGGGATGCCACATGATTGTTCTTTCCCTGCATTTTCTGGAGGCTTTGTTTTCGTTTTCAAAGACTGTAACTGCATGTAGTATGTTTTCTTTTAATTTCTTGTGACAATGTATGCAAGATTAAATTGAAAACACAGTAAGAGTATGAAACCTTGGGCTTAGACGTGCAAAGTCAACTTAGCTTCTTAGATGATCTGCTCTTCCTTCATCCATTTTTCTTTGTTGCTGCTATTAGCATCTTTAAATAGTAGAGATAGCCAATAAATTAAAAGACAAACCAAAGTCATATTTTCAGTAAATCCCAGTCTGAGGTTTTTAACCATGCTTTATCAAACTAGTTGGTTGAAGAATTTTTAAGGACTGATGATACCATGGAAAAATGAGATGTCTCAGCTTTTTGCTGTTACAAACACTTCTCTGGGTCTTGATGAAAAATTCTCAAACTAATGAGACTAGAGGACATCCAAGATTCCTATGCCATTGCTCAGGAATGCAGGCAGCCAAGTTGACCCGCCTGGAATGAAGAGTGATACACCGCAGGGAGGAGTCTACCCCTTGCAAAGAGGGCAAGCTGGATGTATCCAGATGTTTTTCCTAGCTTTTTTTCCTCAGGGGTGACATTTTTTTTTTTTATTTCAGCTTATGTTCAGAATATGTCTCCTAAAGGGCACTCTCATCATTCCCTTGCTAGAGCTACCAACTTGCTGCAGTCCCTTGCACCACTATGTTCCTTTCAGAGTGCTTTTATTTTGCCGATGTCCGTACTGAGCTAGTTTACCAGAGAACTCTGGATTAACCTACCCAAATATATGGACTGGCAACTTACTCTTGGTACATAATACTGAGATTGTTTTAAAGAACTTTGTAATCATTTTTGAATTTTAAGATAAAGCTTTCAATAGATACTGCAAATACTTAATATGTATTTCTATAAGAAAATACCTCTCATACATAATTATCAGTTGCTAGAATTGTTTAGATTTAAGAAAAATGAAGCTCTATGTTTTGAGACACAAAATTGGGATATCATTTAATAACAACTTTATGAACTTCATGTAGGTAAAGAGTTGTACTAGCAAGAAAATAATTAGTTTCTTCTTAGAAATGGTCTGTACCTTTTCTTACATCGAAAGAGGGTTTCCTATTCAGTGAGGAAATTGTTAGCATGCAATGTCACTGGGACATGTTCTGTAGTATTTTAGAAAGGGCATAGTATGCAGTGCTCCACCTCTTCATGTCCCTGACAATGTAAGACTAGCCTATTATATATTTCCTTTCCACTAGACCCAAACAGAACTGAGCTGTGTATATGTTCAAGGCCATGGGACAATGTCTTTCTGTCTGCTGGGAACATTGTAATCCGAGGCTATTATTAAGACTTGGAATGTGGAAGATTTAGACTTCTTTTACTAATAAGTGTGACCTTTATCTTTCAATGTTCTTGACTGTCCTTGGACATTTACCACTTTGCTGTGAAACTGAGATACCTTTTTTTTTTTTTCCGTAAGAAACAAGATCAGGCTTTCTCTGCAACTTCCACATGCTACACCTAGGTTGATAGAGAAGACTTGTTAGGAGTTTTTTAAATTTTGTTGCCTTTTAAATATGAGTTAAGGGTTGCATAATATGACCTGAATTCAGCTACAGTACATAGTTTTCATTAGTTCTCAGTACATAGTCCTCTATGCATAAACCTAATGAAATATTTTGAAAGCATGTAGATAATACATATCAGCAATAAAAGAAATTATTTTTTTTTTCATCTTCTGGATTGCTTTTCTTTTTTGCTCCTGCTTTTAAAATTTTCAATGTGCAAAGGGTGTTGCTCAGCAGGGGCCTATTCAGTCCACAGTAGGCAATTTTTGGTAGTCTTTTCCATTTTTAAAGAGAAAATTCTACATATTATAGGGAATACTCTACAATTCTGTCACTGTAGAATAATGGCTTAAAGGAACAGAGCTAGGACCATTTCTCAATTCCCTTGTGTGATAGCAAGCCACAGTGATTTTCAAGGTGCAGAGGTTTGTGCACACGTTTCGGGCTCCCCTGTTAAACGGTTGTGGAACAAGAGCTCATGACAGCCATTTGAGAAGCATTTGACTAAATGCCAATATTTACTGACTTCTCTTTCTCTGCAGAACGTATTTTGATAATATAGTTGCAATAGATTCTCTACTTGAACATATAATGGTAAGTTGTTTTTTCACTTCTAAGTTTATTAGTCTTAGTTTTTAAAAGTCCTTCATTCCCCTTTCCTTGAAGTAATAAATTATGTCAGTGAAATATATGAGCTGCTTATAATGGGCACGTGATAGAAACAGTATTAACATCTGTGTATGGAAGAAGGTGGCAAAGGTCAGCTTGATTTTTTTCATTGCTGCAACAACTTCATTTCACGGCTTTCATAACTAATGAAATGTGACTGTCTGAACTAAATAGTTACTATTGTGTTTTAGAGAAGGCTGAAAATTGTAACAGAAAGGCTTCTCTTTTTCTTCTTATTTCAGCTTGTTGTATTGATGCCTTTTTCCTAAATTCAATTTGCTACATGCTGCAAAAAACTGCTGAAGAAGTTATCATCTGTAGGACAGACTAGAGGTCAAACATGACTCCTAGGGTATTTTTTCCAGTTGCTGAATGAGATGTGCGAGTCATGACATCTCTTTTGCTTTGCAATAACAATAAAAGACCTATAACTACAGTGGCAGAGTCAATGTTTTATAAAAACCACTGAAGCCAAGTCTGCTGAAATAACTAAGACTTTTTAATCAATGAATTAATGTACAGTTCAGAAACAGATTATAATTTTCTGAATCAATTTTGAATTAAAAATGATTTCCTGAATAGTGTTTACAAATACATATGGACTGGTTGTTCGTAGCACATCTTGAGTGTTTGATGTATGAATTATGCATTTTAGCTTTAGGAAAATTCATTGCATCCTGAATGTAAATCATAATCAGGTCTGTGATGCTATTGTTTCAATTTGCGTATTCACAAGATGCCTGTCCAACAGTACTCCAATACTTGCTCCAGTTTTCAAAGTGATATTCTTAGCTAGACTATTCAAAGACAACAAACCTAGAATGCAAACAATATTAAAGTAGTTTTATTTAGAAACTTGAATTAGTAATGGAAAATATTCTGCAGTGTTTGTTTTATTCTAGTTAGTACACAGTCAAGAATTCAGCACATAGGACACATTTCTGAACGTCGACTTTTCCAATTTAAATGAACTGCTCAAAAATAGCTTAACATTTAAAAGAACTGGTGTAGTATAACATATGGCATTGAGAACAAATATTGATATTCTTCCCTATGAATAGAGGTCTGGTGGAAAACACAATTGGCAGTAAAATACGCTTAGTCTTTCATCTTCTTTTCCAACACTTGGCTGCATCATGATTCTGCATTTTAACCTGCGTAGATGTTTCATACTCAGCTTCCTTTGTAAGCTGTAGCAGTTGGCTGTTTCTTGGGCCAATGCACTGAATTACGTGTTTGCACATTTATTGCCATTTTTTGGGAGTGTGATTTTATCATTATGTGGCTTATTCTGTGTCTCATGGTAAGAAAAGTGTGGAACTCAATTTCACTTCAGTACTTCACCCTCTGGTGATTGCATTTGAAGTTTGATTTGTTCCTGTAATTATAAAGAAAAAAGAACAGGGACTTTAGCATTCTTTTCATTTTTATTTCCATTAAAATCCTCAGCGAAGTTAGTGGTATAAGGGTTTTGAATATAGATGAAGGAGGGGAAGCAAAAGTTCAAGTTGCCTTGCAAATCATCTTACCAATAGGTTTGACTAGTTACAAGTGACCTACCCAAAAGGTGGTCCCTCGCCTCCCTATTGACAATGCAGAGCATACCTTTTGTATTGATAATCCCCTTCTGCCAGTGGCCTGGATTTGAGCTAGGGCTTTACAGAAGTAAAACTTTCTCATCCCATTAACCATTTCTCTCAATTAGTAGTGCTTAAGCAGCTATTTTTGAAAAGCATGAGTCGTGACCAAGGTAAGTCCTTGAGTCATATGCATTAGAACAGAAGAGTTTAGTTGTGTAAAATCAACACTGTGCTCTTGAATCTGTAAAGAAATCTGATACAGTTTCTGAATAGGTATAGAGAAGCATTTACTGGACCCCTTGTCCTTTTTGGCACAGTTTATATTCACTCTGTTTTGAGCAAAGGCATTAATGGTGTGGGTGGTTGAGATCTTTAAACTACTTAGTGCTCTACGTGGGAAATATTTCACAAAATTTACCTCTTAGCTTGCAGTCTCCCTGACTTTCTACTGCCCTCATGGAGCAAATGGAGTAGAAAGCAACAGAATCTTTCCAGCCACAGTTTCAGTTGGTGTGGGAAGGCTCTCGCTGTTTTGTGGAGTTGGTCTAGATGGTTTCTGGGCAATTCCCATTACACAGCTCAAATGACATGAGATTAGAGTCTCCCAACTAATGATTTATCATCTCATAGTTTGTTTTTTTTTTTTTTTTTCTGCCAAGGTCTAACATTTGTTTATTTTCATTAATATGAAATTAAATATTTTAGGTTTTTGGTTTTATTTTCGAAATACAAGCCGGGGGGGGGAGGGGAGGGGGGATTAATTCATTCATATGGAAGTCTTAAAAATTCTTAAGATGTGCCACCTGCATGCATTGCACACCAAGATGTAGTCAACCTGTTTCTTTGGCTGAATGACTAGATAGCTATTATGTATAATTTTTAAAAGGTGAGCAAGATCCACTTCAGATCATGCTCTACCATGTAGTTACTATACTTTCTGAGCAAGGAAGAAACATAGGAGACAAATCTGAATTAGGTAGAGCAGGTTCTTCAACCTGACTGTACGGCACCTTTAGTTAACACAGTGATCCTTGTTCCACTCTGGTTCCGTCTTTCCTCTCGATCTCAGAAAGTCCACTGTATGTCTGAGAAACATTTCAGTGAAGAGCTGCTGTGTTCCTGGGACAAGGTTCTGTTCTGACAGTCAGTGCAGTTGGCTGGCAGTTAGTTTCGCTAAGATCAAACTAGCTAGTTCAAAGTATGATAGAGACCGTGCAAGTCTATTCCTGCACTGTGGTACTTTCTTGACTTTGGGTAGTACCTTGTGGGCTTCGGTTAGTTCATGTAAAACTACTAACTCTCAGCTTCTGTGCAAGAGCTGTACCTAGCATCTGGAAGGCACAGCCATTTCCTATACTGCTGCATAGGGCAATCAATAATGACAATGGCAATTGTAACAATGATAATCTTACCTATTTGTTCATTGTTATGTATTACAGGTACATCTAGATTTTCAAGAAACAAACACTAGCCTCTCTGTCACACCTGTCTGTGCTGGATATTCAGTAGCAATATAGTTGCATTGAAGATAAAGACAAAAAGCCAAAAATGTTCTTAAGTCTTGCCATATCCTATCTATTTAAAATCAAGTAAAGGTGAATAATATCAAAACATAGAGGGAGGAGAGGGACCATTTTGAAAAGTATTCCTTATACTTGAAAAACTGTGTAATCGGAAAGCCTTTTTTCTTTTAGAAAACATTCAAGTCTCTAAAGATATTCCTGCATTTCTCAAAGAGAAGAACACTGTAATTTACAAAAAAAATATGGAATAAGAGACACTTCCATTTTGAATAGTATTCTAAAAGATTGTTGTGAAGGTGGATGCTCCTTCAAGAAGATTTTCATAATAGATAAGCTCTCAAAGCTTTTATCTTCTAGAGACTTATGTTTTTATAAGATAAATGACTGAAGATAATTTTACTCATGAATGTTAACTCTAGTTTTGTTTTTTGTCTTTAGATATATGCAAAAAACCTGGTGAATGCAGATAGGTGTGCACTCTTCCAGGTTGACCACAAAAATAAGGAGCTGTATTCAGACCTTTTTGATATTGGAGAAGAAAATGATGGGAAACCTGTCTTCAAGAAGACCAAAGAAATAAGGTAAGAGTAGCTAGAAGAAGAATCCACTTTCATTTTAACTAAGGATATGCAGGCATTTTATTACCCAGTCTCTGTGCCTATCTGCAGGTACCCTGACAATACTTGTCATACTGTGATATCATTCCCACCAGGACCCGCCTCCAGAAGGTAGTACTTCTGGGAATGACATTGCAGTGCCATCGAAACAACGTCTCTGAAGCTATAACGTCACTCCTGGAAATGCCGTCTTCCGGAGGCGGTCCTTTTGGAAATCATGTTGGGAAAAAAACAGAGGTGTTCTGAGGTAGGTAAAGGTGCAGGTAAAGATGCACCTAATCCGTAGTCTGCCAGTATGGGACTTTTTTTCCCAAGAGGGTTCCCAAGAGGAACTGAAATTTGTGCGATTCAAGAACATAAAATGCAAGGAAATCGCAATTTGTGCTTCTAACAGGTGGACTAGGCATATGTAGAATCTAGTATGGACTGGTCACTGGTTTTGAAGATTTCGAGTCCAGTAATTTAGTTTTACTTTTTCCTCACGTGAATTTAGATTATTTTCAAACTATTAAATAATTGTGAATGTGAAGTATGCTTGGAGTGGTGAATTTGAAAATGTATAAGGACTCATAATGAATGCGTAGGATTCTCTGCCTAAAATTGATGTGTTTTTCTGCTTCATGTTGAAGTACATAATTTTTACACATATACATGTTTTATTACTGAAAGAGGCAAACCAAACCATTAAATATAGTATTTTTCACTTTTCAAAAACTATGAATCCTTAATAGATACAGATCAAGATTTTCAAAGACACACATATTTTAAACCTGCAGCTTCTTAGAAAGAAATAAATGTTTAACTAAGTATCCTGCACTAAAATTTTGGTAAAATACTCAGCATAGATCTTATAAGAATTTTTTTTTCATTTTCTCCTTATGCTCTTAAAGTTCTAGGCCTATATGAGATGTGATTCATGTCTTCACTTAGCCTCCTTTAGACAAACTCACACCCACTTATTACATTGTGTGAGTGAGAATGGAAGGAGTCAAAATTGGTGCAATTTACATACTGACAAGCAAGGAGGTGGTGTAAATTAAAGAAGGTGGCCTGCTTTAACATACAATTTCATACTCCTTCTTGGTAATTGTTTTTCATGCTTATATCTATCTGTCTTTTCTGTATGAAAATTATTGAAATGTTGACTCTGAGTGCAAGGGTGTGAGCCATTTCACAGGTGCTGGATACTGAAAGAGAAGTGCAACTTAAATGAAAGTGACACTGAGTCAGTCAGTCATTAGGCAGGAGCCTTAAGTTGGAGTGATGTACGTATCATAACAAGTAGCAGAAGAACTAACTTAAAATCAGGTGTGCAGGGTGAAATCCTGTCAGTTTTGTCACTAACTTGAGAGGGGGCAGAATACTACCCAGGTACATTTAGATCTGAAAGCCTTCCACATGTGATTCTTTCTACTTATTTTTCTCTACAAATTCTTTTATGCCCATGTGTCATAACTGTTTTATGTCAAAGAATTGAAAATTATTTCCTCCTAAAACAGACATGCATTTTTCTGATTCAATTCCAGAATGTATTTCTTGTGTTTAACTTTCTTGTGTTGATTATGGGATGCAGTTACTACCATGGCATTGTTTGCATGTCATGAGATGAAACAAGTTATTTATTTTGAAGTGTACGTAACAAATGCATAAATGCATATAATGTTTGGCTTTGAAATTTCCACTGGTCTTTTTCCAAAGTTTATAAGTTTATTTTACCAAATCCACCCCTCTCACAACCTTCCCCCCATCCCAAAGAAACAAGTTCCACATTGCCTATGATGTGTTTAAAGAACTAATGAAGATGTAAAATTGGTGATAAAATCAATACCTTATAAAGGTAAATGCAAGTCTCAGATTCCGTACAAATGTGTTGTTTATTAGGCATTGACCCCCCAGGGTTATTGAAGACTTGAAATTTTTGTCACTAAAATGGTCATATTATGGTATCTTTTGTATTAAACTATGTAGTTATATAAAATGTTTTCAGAAAGTATGTATTAGTATGTGCTTTTTTATTTTATTATTTACTACTAGTTGTTGTCTTGTAAGATTTTTCTCCTAAAAGCATGAAAATGACACTGGTTGGGAACAATATCCATTACCCTGTCCAAGACAGACTCCACTGGAAAAATGTTTTTCCAGATAGTTCATATTGTGGCTAATGCACATTTTTATTTTCTGCAGATTTTCAATAGAAAAAGGAATAGCTGGTCAAGTGGCAAGAACAGGAGAAGTCCTTAACATCCCTGATGCCTATGCAGATCCACGCTTTAACAGGTAGGATCACAGAATCATAGGGTTGGAAGGGACCTCTGGAGATCATCTAGTCCAACCCCCCTGCCAGAGCA